>CM059436.1:43130125-43455125 GCA_030390025.1 Squalus acanthias
CTCGTGATACTTCGGAGAATTTTAAAGTAAGGCACTCGGCTTGTTTCGCTGCAACACCTGACTGTCACGTGTTGGAAGGGATCTCTGTACCCCACTTGTTTATCTTCTCTGCTCCGGCTAGCAGGCTGGGCTCCCCGTTGTCATGAAGAACTCGACAGTGCTCGGGCCCGGCTGTAGAACTCAAAGAAAAGTCTTTCTGGACCGACACCAGTTAGCCGGTAAAATTCAAAGAAGAGTCTTCCTGTATTGACACCGGTTGTCGATAGAATTCGAAAGAGAGTCTTCCACTGGTTCGGCAGCAACCTGATAGAGTTCAAAAATGGTCTTTATATTTACGGGCGCGGTCGGGGTTTACTGACCGCGGCGGCACGTGGATTCTTCTTCTTCTCTTCTCATCTCGTCTCGTCGGGCCTTCGGGTCCAGAACACCATTTACCGACCCTCGGATGGTGCACCCGGTCACTGGCCTTCGTTGAGGCGGCTCGTTCCAAATTGAGCTCCACCCAACGTAGGAGAATAAAAGTTCAGCCCGCGTCAGGAGTCAGTTCAAACGAATAAGCCCCGGGAGGATCAGAGGAAAAAGAGAGTTCAGCAGCCAGCAGCAAGATAAGAGCCGATGGACATTTGTTCACTATAGTTATAGTGCTGTGTTCCCTTATCTCCCGCCCAAATCTTAATGTTCATCCTTGTAAAATCTTGGCGCTCAAAAATTCCCAGTATGGGGTGATTCTTTCCTTTAATGGGTTTCGGTAGCACCTTAAACTGGCCAACTACCCGTTAATGTTTTCCCCATTGTCGAACCGGCTAGGAGTCTCCCTGACTGGTTTTGGGGCCTCCTCGAATACTGACTTAATCACCCGAGAATGGCTCTCTCATTGTAGAGCCGTGGGGGAATTTGCGTATTGATGTATCTGGATGGGCCTTCGATTGCCCAGTACAATGGTCCTTACTTGTGCATGGAAAATGATTCCAGCACTTATATCTTTGCTATTGTGTCGAATGCAGACAGGCTGCATCCTGTCTTTATCAGTGTTTGCTGCGTATTACTTATAAATGTTTATTCAAACGCCATTTTGTCTGCCCACTGAAAATTCTGGAAGCTTCTGCCACGAGGCGCGGCGGCCATTTTACAGGCTTCTGTGTCCTGTTTAATCATGACAGCATTTCGTTGAAATAAAACTGATGAAACGAATCTGCTTTATCTCGTTATTTCGAATCGCGATAATTGCGAATTTTACAGATCTTACCTACAAGGACAGGTTGGAGAAGCTGGATTTGTTTTCATTAGAGCAAAGGAAGTTGAGGGGTGATTTGATAGAGGTGTACAAGATTATGATGGGTTTGGATAGGCTAGACGGGGAAAGGCTGTTCCCACTAGTTTCTGGTACAAGGACTAGGGGACACAGATTTAAGGTTTTGGGCAAGAGCTACAGGGGGAATGTGAGGGAAAACGTTTTTACGCAGCGAGTGGTGAGGACCTGGAACTCGCTGCCGACGGAAGTGGTGAAAGCGAAGACACTCAATGTTTTCAAGGGGGGACTGGATAGGCACTGGAGGGAAATAAACTTGCAGGGCTACGGGGATAGAGCGGGGGAATGGGACTGACTGGATTGCTCTACAGAGAGTCGTCACGGACTCGATGGCCGAATGGCCTCCTTCTGTGCCGTTATGACTCTATGATTCAATTTCACAGGATGCATCAGTACTATTTAGCAGCTGAACTACTGGAATAGTTTTCTTAAGTTTTTAGCAGTTTCTGCTCAATTGCATTTCAAATTATTTGAAGAAAAGCTAGAGAACAAATTTCAAAAACTTTATTCAGCTAAAGTTTACAAGTATGTTTTTAAAACTGAGAGGTTGTGTGTGTATGGGAACAAGCAAGAAAAATAACAAGTTTACTGATTATACACCTGTTGCAGCTTTTGTTTTGTGTTCCATAAACTTCAGAAAGTGTATTGAACTAAGAGACTATTTTCTCATCCGAATGACTTATTTTTTCAAGGAAAAAAAACCCAATTCAAATTTTGAACCAAGCAAAAAGCCCCTAATTATTACACCTGTATTTGGTTGATAGAAAATGTGAATATTTTAATTAATTACATTTGAGACAGAGAAATAGACCCTCACAGATAGAGCCGCTTATAGTGTATTTTTTAAACCTAATTTGAGTTCTTAAAATAGTAAATTGAATGCTAAATGCAAACAAAGCCTCTATGGAAACCAGGTAGGGGAGAGGGGAGAAAGGATGCAGGTTGAAGATGAGGATGAGTGAGCCTCTGCCCTCTTGTTTCCCATGCTTGGTGGTAATGTGGAGGGACTGAACAGAGGTTAAGGGTAAGATGAGAGAGAAAGAGAAGGGAGAGGAGACAATACAGGGGTTGAGCAAGAAGTTCAGTTGTAAAGCAGTAGGGGCAATGATGAAAGAGACAAGATGATAGGAAGGGCAGGGGATGCAAGTCGAGAAAGGGTTAGCAGGAAGCATGAGTGATGGGGAAAGAGATGAGAAGAAAGCCACTGAGGGCCACAGGCCAAATTTTCCCTGAAAAATACTGGCCTGCTGGCTTGTTTCCCTGCCATGCCAAACCACATGATACCACCCATCACCTTCCATTAGAAAGAAAAGAAAAAGAGAGATAAACAGAGGAGTGAGAGATAAGCAAAAAGAGTCATGGGGAGGAAAAGATGACGAGAAAGAGAAAGAACCATGGAGATAAAAGCAACATGAAGACATTGAAGAAAGGCAAGATAGAGGCCATCTTCTTTAACTTATCATGTTGTAAGGGTTTACGGTTCGTAGGTGCTTGTGCGGGGTTAGGCCTTATTGCTTGCTCTGGTCTCCAGCCAGCCTTGTAGCACTAAACACCTGTGAGTGGTTCGACCCACTCGCCCTTACGGTTCTAACACTGGACTTAGGTGCGAGAGCAGTAATGCAGAGAAAAACTCAAATAGACCCGGTTGAATAGTACGAAATGGAAATCTTTATTGCATATTGTTCAGAATTACGAAATACATGTCATAAGCACAGATTAATGACAGTACAAGCTTACATACATTTATAAAACTAGGTTTAGGGAAACGAAGAACGCACGGCACATTGTAAAAGGGGGAACACATTATATTTATCCTTAATAAAACCACCCTCCCCTATTAATACCTACACTAATCTAGATTTGTAGGATCGAGGAAACATGCTCACCACTCGTGATACTTCGGAGAATTTTAAAGTAAGGCACTCGGCTCGTTTCGCTGCAGTTCTTTCTTGTATTTTCGGGCGCGGTCGGGGTTTACTGACCGTGGCAGTACGTGGATTCTTCTCCTCTTCTTCTCGTCTCGTCTCGTCTCGTAGTCAACAGAGTCCAGAGAAAAACAGAAGGCTGCTCGTCCAGCAGAGCGATACCCAAGGATCAGAATAGGAGAATAAAAGTTCAGCAGTCATCAGCGAGATCAATCAGTCAAGAGTCCAGCCCGAGTCAAGAGTCAGCAGAGATATGAGTCGAATCCAGAGAATAAGCCCTTGATGGACATTTGTTCACTATAGTTATAGTGCTGTGTTCCCTTATCTCCCGCTCAAATCTTAATGTTTGTCCTTTGTGAAATGCTGGTGCACAAAACTCCCAGCATGGGGCGATTCTTTCCTTTAATGGGTTTTGGTAGCACCTTAAACTGGCCAAGTAGCCGTTAATGTTTTCCCCATTGTCGAGCCGGCTAGGAGTCTCCCTGACTGGGTTTGGGGCCTTCTCGAATACTGATATGTGTATTGCTGTGTCTGGATGGGCCTTCGATTGCCCATTACAATGGTCCTTACTTGTGCATGGAAAATGATTCCAGCACTTATATCTTTGCTATTGTGTCGAATGCAGACAGGTTGCATCCTGTCTTTATCAGTGTTTGCTGCGTATTAACCAATCTGATACTGAAATGTTTATTCGAACGCCATCTTGTCTGCCCACTGTATTCTGGAAGCTTCTGCCACGATGCTCGGCAGCCATTTTACAGGCTTCTGTGTCCTGTTTAATTATGAGAAGTCGCACAACACCAGGTTATAGTCCAACAGATTTATTTAATTTTACAAGCTTTCGGAGCAGTTCGCTCCTTCGTCAGGTAAGTTTAGCAGTGAGAGAATCTCCCAGAATTCACAATTTAAACACAGACAAAATATATTCAAATCTTTCCCACATCAAAGAGCATAGCCAAGACAATGAGATGTGTCCCAGGGGGTCCAACGTGTCAAACCACCTGCTGGCTGCATATCCTGTCAATCTGTGTAGGTTCTTGTGTTAGCCTTTTAAAAAAAAAAACACCTGGGAAGACCGGCCATGATGTCAAGTCACGTTCTGTATCGTGACATGAACCCGATATCGCGATTGAGGCCCTCCTCATGAGTGCGGAACTTGGCTATCAGTTTCTGCTCTATGATTTTGCGCTGTCGTGTATTTCGAAGGCCGCCTTGGAGAACGCTTACCCGCATATCCGAGGCTGAATGCCCCTGGCTGCTGAAGTGTTCCCCGACTGGGAGGCAACCCTCCTGCCTGGCGATTGTTGCGCGGTGTCCGTTCATACGTTGTCTCAGTGTCTGCATGGTCTCGCCGATGTACCATGCTCTGGAGCATCCTTTACAGCAACGTATCAGGTAGACAACGTTGGCCGAGTCACATGAGTATGTACTGTTTAATTATGACAGCATTTCGTTGAAATAAAACTGATGAAACGAATCTGCTTTATCTCGTTATTTCGAATCGCGATAATTGCGAATTTTACAATGTAGACTGTTATGAGAGATCCACACGTTCGGCAAAAAATGTTTGAACGCTCTATACAAAATTGCAATCCCTAACTTCCTTGGAATTTTTTTTTCCAAAATTAAAGGTATGGATTACATTCATGTAATTTTTAAAGTGTCTTTCTATCTCCAGAAATAATTGTTGCAGAAAGAAATGTTATAATTCTGAAATGTGTAATGAGAAAACTCGAAAAGGTAGAGAGGAAGTTGAAGCTTACCAGCTTCACAATGGAAAAACCGCGCATGTGCGGAAATTTGAATGGGCTGCACAGCCCGTTAAAGGGGCCACGCACCCAAAAAAATTAGGGGAAAAATTGAAACTCCCATTTTTTGCTGGCCAGGTTTTTTACAATTTTAATAAAACATCTGTACAACATGGTATTTTTCTAATTTCATTTTTTGAGACTTCCATACATCTGGGCAATGAGTAATGAACTAGTTACTATGATTTGGATTTTTTTAATTCCCTAAAAATAAAGAAATTCTCAGGAAAATAAATTTTAGAACTATAAAATTAGAAAAATAGTATTCTATATATATTTTATAAATATATATTTTAAAGCCCGAGCAGATTTTGATTTAATAACTACTCTAGCCCAACAAGGTTCTGATTCTGTATTGTAAAACTTTTGGAAAAAAAGATAAAAATAAGTAAAATGCAAAAGGGTAGGATTTGAAATTTTAATATATATATATATATATGCAGAGTTTTTACAAATTTTTAATATACTGAGAAGGGAATCTCAACAAACATTGTGGTATTTCACACAACATTGTGAAATGTAACAGTTTTCAACATCCATACAAACATAAATGGGAATACATAACTGCTAAATCTAGTGTCGAAGCTTTTATGTCTTTGTTGGTTGCTTAGGTGCAGACCATGGTGCCTCATGGGCCACACATAACAATTAAAGCAATATTCCCGTAAGTTTGCATATATTGAAAACTGCAGATTTCTTGGTTAACTGATTCAAGATTTATCCACCAATCAGGCAATAGTGCTTTCCAAACCTGGCCTAAAAAATTCAAAAACCATTGAATAAGAAGTATAAGCACAAATAGAATTGAGTTGCCTAGGTTTCATGGGCCAAATTGCCAGAGTTTGCAGGCCCGATATGGTTCATGGGCCATCTTGTTTGTACTCTCTGAGTTAGATGGATTCTGACTTAAAAGAACAAGAAATGTAATATTTGAAACTGTTGCAGTTCATGTTATCAGTTCGATAAAGTGCCACATAATAGAATTATTAGCACAATGGTAGCCCATGGGATTAAAGGGGCACTGGCAGCATGGATACAAAACTGGCAATGGGATAGAAAGCAGAGAGTAGTGAACAGTTATTTATTAGGAACAAAGCTCTTTTTGATATATATTAATGACCTGGATTTGGGTATAGGAGGCAAAATTTCAAAGTTTGCAGATCACGCAAAATTTGGAAATGTAGTTAACAGTGAGGATAGTGGCAAACTTCAGGAGGACATAGACAGACTGGTGAAATGGGCAGACACATGGCAGATGAAATTTAATGAAGAGAAGGAAGAATGAGGATAATATAAACTAAATGGTGCAATTTTAACGGGGGTGCAGGAACAGAGAGAGCTGGGGATTCACATACACAAATCTTTGAAGGTGGCAGGACAAGTTGATAAAGCTGTTGAAAAAGCATACAGGATCCTGGGCTTTATAAATAGAGGAATAGAGTACAAAAGCAAGGAAGTTATGCTAATCCTTTATAAATCACTGACTAGGCCTCAGCTGGAGTATTCTGTCCAATACTAGCCACCACACCTTCGGAAGGATGTCAAGACCTTGGAGAGGGTGCAGAGAATTACTAGAAATTTTTTTTTTTATTCGTTTATGGGATGTGGGCGTTGCTGGCAAGGCCAGCATTTATTGCCCATCCCTAATTGCCCTTGAGAAGGTGGTGGTGAGCCGCCTTCTTGAACCGCTGCAGTCCGTGTGGTGAAGGTACTCCCACAGTGCTGTTAGGTAGGGAGTTCCAGGATTTTGACCCAGCGACGATGAAGGATCGGCGATATACTTCTAAGTCAGGATGGTGTGTGACTTGGAGGGGAACTTGGAGGTGGTGGTGTTCCCATGCGCCTGCTGCCCTTGTCCTTCTAGATGGAAGGGGTCGTGGGTTTGGGATGTGCTGCCAAAGAAGCCTTGGCGAGTTGCTGCAGTGCATCTTGTAGATGGTACACACTGCAGTCACGGTACGCCGGTGGTGGAGGGAGTGAATGTTTAAGGTGGTGGATGGGGTGCCAATCAAGCAGGCTGCTTTGTCCTGGATGGTGTCGAGCTTCTTGAGTGTTGGAGCTGCACTCATCCAGGCAAGTGGAGCGTATTCCATCACACTCCTTACTTGTGCCTTGTAGATGGTTGAAAGGCTTTGGGGAGTCAAGAGGTGAGACACTAGCCACAGAATACCTAGCCTCTGACCTGCTCTTGTTGCCACAGTATTTATGTGGCTGGTCCAGTTAAGTTCCTGGTCAATGGTGACCCCCAGGATGTTGATGGTCGGGGATTCGGCGATGGTAATGCCGTTGAATGTCAAGGGGAGGTGGTTAGACTCTCGCTTGTTGGAGATAGTCATTGCCTGGCACTTCTGTGGCACGAATGTTACTTGACACTTATCAGCCCAAGCCTGAACATCGTCCAGGTCTTGTTGCATGCGGACATGGACTGCTTCATTATCTGAGGAGTTGTGAATGGTGCTGAACACTGCGCAGTCATCAGCGAACATCCCCATTTCTGATCTTATGTTGGAGGGAAGGTCATTGATGAAGCAGCTGAAGATGGGTGGGCCTAGGACACTGCCCTGAGGAACTCCTGCAGCAATGTCCTGGGGCTGTGATGATTGACCTTCAACCACCACAACCATCTTCCTTTGTGCTAGGTATGACTCCAGCCAGTGGAGCGTTTTCCCCACGATTCCTATTGACTTCAGTTTTACTAGGGCTCCTTGATGCCACACTCGGTCAAATGCTGCCTTGATGTCAAGGGCAGTCACTCTCACCTCACCTCACCTCTGGAATTCAGCTCCTTTGTCCATGTTTGGACCAAGGCTCTAATGAGGTCGGGAGCCGAGTGGTCTTGGCGGAACCCAAACTGGGCATCAGTGAGCAAGTTATTGGTGAGTAAGTGCCGCTTGATTGCACTGTCGATGACACCTTCCATCACTTTGCTGATGATTCAGAGTAGACTGATGGGGGGGGTAATTGGCCGGGTTGGATTTGTCCTGCTTTTTGTGGACAGGACATACCTGGGCAGTTTTCCACATTGTTGGATAGATGCCAGTGCCACACAACACGATGGGGGGTGTCCTGACTGTGCGGTGGTTACTGCTACCAATGCTGTCATGGACTGATGCATCTGCGACAGGTAGATTGGTGAGAACGAGGTCAAGTAGGTTTTTCCCTCGTGTTGGTTCTCTCACCACCTGTCGCAGGCCCAGACTGGCAGCTATGTCCTTCAGGACTCGGCCAGCTCGGTCAGTAGTGGTGCTACCGAGCCACTCTTGGTGATGGACATTGAAGTCACCCACCCAGAGTACATTCTGTGCCCTTGCTACTCTCAGTGCTTCTTCCAAGTGGTGTTCAACATGGAGGAGTACT
Organism: Squalus acanthias; assembly: GCA_030390025.1. NCBI lineage: Eukaryota > Metazoa > Chordata > Chondrichthyes > Squaliformes > Squalidae > Squalus > Squalus acanthias. Next base: position 43,138,525 of record CM059436.1, read on the forward strand.
GATTCATCAGCTGAGGGAGGGCGGTAGGTGGTAATCAGCGGGAGGTTTCCTTGCCCATGCTTGACCTGAAGCCACGAGACTTGATGGGGTCCGGAGTCAATGTTGAGGACTCCCAGGGCCACTCCTTCCCGACTGTATACCACTGTGCCGCTACCTCTGGTGGGTCTGTCCTGCCGGTGGGACAGCACATACCCAGGGATGGTGATGGAGGAGTCTGGGACATTGGCTGAAAGGTATGATTCTGTGAGTATGACTATGTCAGGCTGTTGCTTGGCTAGTCTGTGGGACAGCTCACCCAATTTTGGCACAAGTCCCCTGATGTTGGTGAGGGGGACTTTGCAGGATCGACTGGGCTGGGTGTGCCGTGGTCGATGCCGGGTTGTCTGTCCGGTTTTATTCTTATTGTTTTTCGTAGCGGTTTTTTACAACTGAGTAGCTTGCTAGGCCATTTCAAAGGGCAGTTAAGAGTCAACCACATTGCTGTGGGTCTGGAGTCACATATAGGCCAGACCAGGTAAGGACGGCAGATTTCCTTCCCTCAAGGACATTAGTGAACCAGATGGGTTTTTACGACAATCCAATAGTTTCATTGTCACCATTACTGACACTAGCTTTTTATTCCAGATTTATTTAATTAACTGAATTTAAATTCCCCAGCTGCTGTGGTGGGATTTGAACTCACGTATCCGGATCATTAACATTACCACTATGCTACCGTTTAGTGGCTATCTAGTGGGTAAGTACCGCAATTTCATGGTGTTCAATGTAATTCAATGCTGAGTCTCTCGACGAGATACTGTTATCGTGAAGCTTCTGGAGGAGCAGGGCATCTCGGACAGCAACTTCCTGATATCCACGTTTAACTGTGCATGTGCGGCCGCTGGAAGTTGCTGTCCAATTTACTCTTTAATAAAGGCGAGCACTGATAGCTTCACTGTAATTCTACTGGGGAAGGGGAAGGGGGAGGGGGGAGGGGGAGGGAAGGGGGGGAGGGGAGGGGGGAAAGGGGGAAAGGGGGGAGGGGAGGAAGGGGGGAGGGGAGGGAAGGGGGAGGGGGGGGAGGGGAGGGAAGGGGGAGGGGGGGAGGGGAGGGAAGGGGAGGGGAGGGAAGGGGAGGGGGGAGGGGAGGGAAGGGGGAGGGGGGAGGGGAGGGAAGGGGGAGGGGGGAGGGGAGGGAAGGGGGAGGGGGGAGGGAAGGGGGGAGGGGAGGGAAGGGGGAGGGGGGAGGGGGAGGGAAGGTGGAGGGGGGAGGGAAGGGGGAGGGGGGAGGGAAGGGGGAGGGGGGAGGGAAGGGGGAGGGGGGAGGGAAGGGGGAGGGGAGGGAAGGGGAAGAGGGGAGGGAAGGGGGAGGGGGGAGGGAAGGGGGAGGGGGGAGGGAAGGGGAGGGAAGGGGGAGGGGGGAGGGAAGGGGGAGGGGGGAGGGAAGGGGGAGGGGAGAGGGAAGGGGGAGGAGAGAGGGAAGGGGGAGGGGGGGAGGGGAGGGAAGGGGGAGGGGGGAGGGGAGGGAAGGGGGGGAGGGGAGGGAAGGGGGAGGGGGGAGGGGAGGGAAGAGGGGGAAGGATGGGGAGGGGGGAAGGATGGGGAGGGGGGAAGGATGGGGAGGGGGGAAGGATGGGGAGGGGGGAAGGGGGTAGGGGGAAGGATGGGGAGGGGGCAAGGGGGGAGGGGAAGGGGAAGGGGAGGGGAGAGGGAGGGGAGGGGGAGGGAAAGGGGAGGGGGAGGGAAAGGGGAGGGGGAGGGAAAGGGGAGGGGGAGGGAAAGGGGAGGGGGAGGGAAAGGGAAGGGGGAGGGAAAGGGAAAGGGGAGGGGGAGGGAAAGGGAAAGGGCAAGGGGGAGGGTAAGGGAAAGGGCAAGGGGGAGGGTGAGGGGAGGGAAAGGGGAGGGGGAGGGAAAGGGGAGGGGGAGGGGGAGGGGAAGGGGAGGGGAAGGGGAGGGAAAGGGGAAGGGGAGGGAAAGGGGAGAGAGAGGGGAGGGGAGAGAGGGGAGGGGAGAGAGGGGAGGGGAGAGAGGGGAGGGGAGAGAGGGGAGGGGAGGGGGAGGGGAGGGGAAGGGGAGGGGAGGGAAGGGGAGGGGAGGGGAGGGGAGGGAAAGGGAGGGGGGAGGGAAAGGGAGGGGGGAGGGAAAGGGAGGGGGGAGGGAAAGGGAGGGGGGAGGGAAAGGGAGGGGGGAGGGAAAGGGAGGGGGGAGGGAAAGGGAGGGGGAAGGGAAGGGAGGGGGAAGGGAAGGGAGGGGAAGGGAAGGGAGGGGAGGGGAGGGGGAAGGGAGGGGAGGGGGAAGGGAGGGGAGGGGAGGGGGAAGGGAGGGGAGGGGGAAGGGAGGGGAGGGGAAGGGAGGGGAGGGGGAGGGAGGGAGGGGGAGGGGGAGGGGAGGGGAGGGGGAGGGGAGGGGAGGGGGAGGGAGGGGAGGGGGAGGGGAAGGGAGGGGAGGGGAGGGGGAGGGAGGGGAGGGGGAGGGGAAGGGAGGGGGGAGGGGAAGGGGGGGGAGGGGAAGGGGGGGGAGGGGAAGGGAGGGGGGGAAGGGTGAGGGGAAAGGGGAGGGGGAGGGGAAAGGGGAGGGGGGAGGGGGAGGGAGGGGAAGTGAGGGGAGGGGAGGGGAGGGGAGGGGCGGAAAGAACAAAAGGGAAGGTCTGTGATGGGGTGGAAGCCAGGAGTGATTAAAAGACAATAGGGATGATGGTGCAAGGCAAAAGGAGATGGTAATGGGACAAGTAAAGAAACAAAAGATGAGTCTAGAAGAGGTGTAAGTGGGAATGGCAGAATCAACAACAGCTGCCATGTGAAAAAATAGGGGCAGAGGTTATGGTCTGAAATTGTTGAACTCATTGTTGAGTCCAGAAGGCTGTAAAGCGCCTAATCGAAAGATGAGGTGCTGTTTCTTGAGCTTAGATTGAGCTTCATTGGAACAGTGTAAGAGGCCGAGGACGGAAACGTCAGAGTGGGAGTGGAGTGGAGAATTAACGTGACAGGTTACCGGGAGCTCGGGGTCATGCTTATGGACTGAACGGAGGTGTTCCACAAAGCGGTCACCCAATCTGCGTTTGGTCTCCCCAATGTAGAGGAGACTGCATCGTGAGCAGCGAATACCGTATACTAAATTGCAAGAAGTACAAGTAAATCGCTGTTTCAACTGGAAGGGGTGTTTGGGGCCCTGGACAGTAGGAAGGGAGGAGGTAAAATGGCAGGTGCTTCATCCCCTGCGCTTGCACGGGAAGGTGCCTCCCCTTCCCACGGCACCTTCCCTACTCCAATACAGCGCCAGTTCGATGTCCAAACCAAAGGTCTACCCCATATTTTCCTCTGTCCGCTAATTTTAGCAAAAAAGTGGATGCGAATTAAAGGTTGTATACTGATAAAGTGTTAACAGGCTATTCACTACTGTTTAACTCTGGTCTGAGTATTACTACTCTTTCAAAAATGGATTAACAAACATTTATGCAAAGTTTGGAAAAGAAAATTGTACTTTTTGAGGCTGCTTTAGAGTCCTGTCATGAAAAACTTCTGGTGAATGATGTGGCTAACAAACTACTACTGGCAGTGGATCTACTGCAACAGAACCAGCTATCTGAGCACTGAATGACCAGGTGCAGGCTTAACAGGATAGACTGGGACTGAGATGTGCCACCTGGTTCAGAAAGAACTGCAGGGGCAGTCAACCATCCACTCTATATTGCCCATGGCAGCGAAGGTCATTACTTCAAGTTTTATGTCTCAGAATCCTTCAAGGCACCCATGGGGGAACATCACAGGTGTCAGCTGCTTTTCTGCACACTGTTCCATTAAGGAGGTAACTGTTTCACCATACACCCACCTAAATACATTTCAGCAATTACCAAAAGTAGTTAAATATTTTCCTGAATGTCTACATTCCTTAAGGTATAAGCCATTATTGGCTGTAGGCATGTAGACATTTGTGCACCCACAAACAGCCCTATGATAGCTCTGAGGTTTTGCCACACTGCAGATTGCCTTTGAAATGATGATCAAAATCAGAGAAGCAATCAAAACTCACTACCTGAATTGACCCCCCTGCTGATTAGGCTCTTCTGCTCTTCCACCACACAGTCCAGAGTCCCTCAGTTCTGCCACAATCATCTTAATCCACAGAAAAGACAAGTGTCCAGCATGTGCACATCCTAACAGGCCCATATTACCCCTTAACTGCAATGACAGTGTCCCGGCCTTCAAGCTAGACAAAATAGTCCCTAGAATAGTCAACTCCAACTAAACTGGTTTCACACATGAGAACTGATGCAGCACTGTAACAACACAGCACTGTAACAACACACTAAACTTGGTGGCCTGCATGAACACAGAAAGGGGCTTCTATTGGCTAGAATGGAGCTTCTTACTCGCTGTGCTTGTGTAAATGGCCTTTAGGACACTTTCAAATGATGGGTTAAAATTGTTTATTCCAACCCTTCAATATCAGTGAGTTGGTGGCACTTTTGCCTCTGAGTCATAATACTCCAGGACTAGAGCGCATAGTCTAGGCTGGCAGTCCAGTTCAATACTGAGACAGGTGCGGTCCTTTGGATGAGGCATTAAACTTATACCCCATCTGCCTTTTTAGGTGGATGTAAAAGATCCCATAGCACTATTCGAGGTAGAAGAGAGAGTTCTCCCAGTGTCCTGATCAACATTCCTCACAACCAAAATCACCATAAACAAATTCCCATGTCATTTAACTCAACACCAACAACAACGTGCATTTATATAGCGCCTTGAACATAGAAAAATGTCCCACAGCGGTTCACAGAGGCGTAATCAAAAACATGGACGCTGAGCCAGAGAAGGAGATATTAGGAGGGGTGACTAAAAGCTTGGTCAAAGAGATGGGTGTTAAGGAGGGTCTTAAAAGAGGAGACGTGGGTGAGAGATGGTCAGGTTTAGGGAATGAATTCCAAAGTGTGGGGCCTCTGCAACTGAAAGCATGGCTACCAATGGTGGGACAAAGGGAGGGGGCATGCACAAGTAGCCATAGTCATAGGAACGGAGAGTTTGGGGGTAGCAGGCTGGATTTCATTACTGTTTGTGGGATCTTTCTGTGTTTAAAATAGCTGTCATGTTTGCTTACATAACAGTCACTTCAAAGTAATTCACTCAGATCTTTCTAGAGATGTAACAAGCAAATCATTACATGTCTTCCACAGTCCTCCAACAAGGGACCAGACAGAGTTGCCACCCATTTCATCTCACTTGCTATGCCAATAGAATCCCTAATTACAGCATTTTGGGAAAAATCTTTGCATCCATGGGATGCAGGCTGGTGGGTTAGAACACAAAACTCCATGGAAGTGACATCCTGCTTTATATCAGCAACTTCACTTCACTCCCCACTATCTTCCAGTCCAACAAAGGGGGTTATGTTCTGGGGGGTCAGCGGGCATGATCGGTGGCGGGTCGGGTGGGAAAGTGTTTTTTTTTGACAGTGGGTCGGGACCCCACTGTCATCCCGCCGCCACGCGCCTTTACCAAATGTCGGGTCTGTCAACGCTGAACAGAGCTGACACGTGGCGGCGGGGGAGGCAATTCAGGTCATTATGACCTTGTTAACAGAGGATTAACAACAATTTTGAGCTCACCTTTAGAATTTACCAGCTCGCCAACGGGGTCCACGCTGCTCGGGGATCACGTCTGTTAAGCTGGGCGGGAGTTGAATGGCCATGGAATCATCTCATTACTTGACAGCTTGAAATGTGCTATAAAAGCTCCCATCTCCCAGCTGTTTACTTTCCAAGCTCAGAAGCTGTTGCTTACTGCATTTGGAAGACAAATTGAGCTTTATGCAGGTTGCAAGTGTTTGGAGCAAACTCTCTATCTAGTGTCACCTCATTGGAACAACTTCTCTCACCACTGACAGATTGCTTCTGTCATCTCAAGTTCACCTGGCATCTATTCCATCAGCATGGGTACAGTTTATACTCTCTCACCTTGGTCCTCAGAATCTGACCATGATCAGCTGCAACACCAGCATCACCAGGCACACCAGCAGCACCAACAATCATACCAACAGGACAGAGGGCATCAGCACTAGATCACATTGCTGCCCGGGATGGCCTCACCATGGCCACATTTACTTCACTTGACGCTGCACACCCTGGCTGCCACATGATGCGCCAGGTTGGCACCACCCCACACCAACATAAAGCAACCCTACAATGCCCAAGCCATACCTTTCACACTCACCAGCATTGCGGGGGTGCCATTATTTTTTAAAAATTTGTTTATGGAATGTGGGCGTCGCTGGCAATGCCAGCATTTATTGCCCATCCCTAATTGCCCTTGAGAAGGTGGTGGTGAGCTGCCTTCTTGAACTGCTGCAGTCCGTGTGGTGAAGGTACTCCCAACAGTGCTGTTAGGTGGTGAGTTCCAGGATTTTGACCCAGCGACGATGAAGGATCGGCGATATACTTCTAAGTCAGGATGGTGTGTGACTTGGAGGGGAACTTGGAGGTGGTGGTGTTTCCATGCGTCTGCTGCCCTTGTCCTTCTAGGTGGAAGAGGATTATGGTGGGGCGGGGTACCACAGCAGGGGATTATGGTGGGGGGAAAGAACCATAGCTGGGGATTATGGCAGGAGAGAGAGAAGCAGCTATGGTGAGCTCAAATGTGGATGGTACTGTAGAGAATAGCACCACCTATCCTGAAGAGACAGCTTGAAGGTCTCAGAGGTAAGTGAACAATAGCAGCACCAACCTTGGAGGGCAATCTTGGAAAACTCAATCAGAGGTAAGTAATATTGGGTAAATTTAATCACGACAGCAAAGTGTGACAGACAAATGTGACGGAAAAGCATAATGCTGAAAAATGTGAATGCTACTTTACAGTAATTCTGCACGTACACAGACTTATGAGGGCCGATTTCAACCCCGCACGCCCGACAAAAACGGGGGGTGGGGCAGGGGGGTTTAAAATAGAGGCAGTGTCCTGCCTTCCAGCTTGGTGCTGCATTCTCGCCGGCCGTAATTTTAATTCCAGAGGTTTGCGAGGCGAGGTCAGGGTCCAATGATGTCAATTGAACCCCAACTAGATTTCAATGCCCAGTTGTGTGTTCGGCACCTGGCGCCACGCGGGAGTAGGCTCAATAAGGGTGGATAAGGTAAACTACCTTAAATCTTTTTAAGTTTCCACGTGGGCCAGGAGGAGGAGAGCTCATCCAGGTCCCACAAGGAAACTTTAGCCCTCTCCTGCCCCGGGCTCCACCCCCTCCCTTCAAATGCCTGCAGAACCCCCTCATGATTTACATTTGCCGGGGAATATTCCCGTGGATCCCCGGCGGCAGCCTCCTGCCGTGCTCGGCCACAGGCGCCATGTCATTGACGCCGGGTTCAGGCGGGAGTCGGACCTAACTTATTTAAATGAGGCCTGGGAGTTAAACTGGCCCAGGTCCCACATTGGTAAACCAGAGCGAGCCTGACACTCACCCCTAACCACCAGTTAAAATTGGAGCTATAATGTATTATAGATAGAAAATGGACCTGATTTCATCTCCTTCTCCAAGGTCTTTAGACTGGAGCACAACTCCAAGTAACAAAGCAGGCACGTACACATCTTATTGCCGTGCTAAAGCACAATTCTCACTGTTAGGTTTCAGATGTAACTTGGGTGAACTTTATTTCTAAAGTTGAGATAATAGATCATCTGATCCCTCGTAATTGCAATTTGTACTTTGTAAGTCTTGAGACATTTTTCTACTTTATTAAAGAAATTAATCTGCATCTCTTTGACGTTCTGTGTGCTATCTCAAGTTAGTTTCTTGAGACTGATGAAGGATTTCGGCACATTAATGCCTGTGGGAAAACAGCTCTGATCCTCTGGGTGACCCTTCTCCAGGCATTATTCCATTTACACAAACTGAATATTTGGCCTCATTAAGGACTGTGACAGATTAAAGCAAGCACCTTGTTTTTCCTGTCTTTAACTTTTACATCCCATTTATAATCCAGAAAAGTGGCTTAATACGTAAGCCGATCAAATAATTAACCCTTATTGTGCTGGTGTAAGTTCTTAGGATTTCCAAATATATTCTAAGCATGAACATTAAAATAGCACTATAATTTTGAATATTTGTTACTGTGCTACCAATGTACACCCCCATACAGAAGGATACATGATACCTTTAATGAGTACTTACTGTGGAATAATTAAGTTAACTTCATAACATATTTTTGAAAACCAAATCATATTTGTATATTCTACCGTTCTGATAATTTTGCTGCCTGTTGTTTCACATGTAAGACAATTCATAGAATGATACAGCACAGCACAAAAAAAATTGGCCATGTGGTTGATAGTGAGGAAGAAAGCTGTAGACAGCAGGAAGATATCAATGGACTGGTCAGGTGGGCAGAAAAGTGGCAAATGGAATTTAATCCAGAGAAGTGTGAGGTAATGGATTTGGGGAGGGCTAACAAGGCAAGGGAATACACAATAAATGGTAGGATACTGAGAAGTGTAGAGGAACACAGGGACCTTGGAGTGCAGGTCCACAGATCCTTGAAGGTAGCAGGACAGATAGATAAGGTGGTTAAGGCATATGGGATACTTTCCTTTATTCGCCGAAGCATAGAATATAAGAGCAGGGAGGTTATGTTTGAACTGTATAAAACACCAGTATGAAACACAGAACTGTGTACAGTTCTGGCCACCACATTACAGGAAAGATGTGATTGCACTAGAGGGGGTACAAAGGAGATTTACGAGGATGTTGCCAGGACTGGAGAATTTTAGCCATGAGGAAAGATTGGATAGGCTGGGGTTATTTTCTTTGGAACAGAGGAGGCTGAGGGGAGACTTAACTGAGGTGAATACAATTATGAGGGACCTAGATAGAGTGGATAGGAAGGACCTAGTTCCCTTAGCAGAGAGGTCAATAGCCAGGGGCATAGATTTAAAGTAATTGGTAGAAGGATTTGAGGGGAGTTGAGGAGAACTTTTTTTCACCCAGAGGGTGGTGGGGGTCTGGAACTCACTGCCTGAAAGGGTGGTAGAGGCAGAAACCCACATCGCATTTAAAAAGTACTTGGATATGCACTTGAAGTGCTGTAACCTGCAAGTCTACGGACCAAGAGCTGTAAAGTAGGATTAGGCTGGATAGCTCTTTTTCAGCCGGCACAGACACAATGGGCCAAATGGCCTCCTTCTGTGCCATAAATTTCTTTGAGTCACAGAAGGAGGCCATTTGGCCCATCTTGCCTGTGCCAGAAATTCAAAATCCAAAATCTCAGTAGAGCTATGTCAGAACATTACAAGAAGTGTGTTGGTTGGTGTGGGGCATCCCCGCATGCTAGGTATCTGCAATTCTATACAAACATTTTATTTTAATTTTTGACTGGCATTTCTCTTTGTTGCATTTTTTTAAAGCAACTGGAAATATGACATCTTTGAACAGCAGTTAACAAATTTTGGATCATTATCTGATGGATGTATTTTGGTAAGTAACTATGATTACTTATCTTCTCATCACATCACACTGTAAATTAAAGCTTTTTATAAACAGTGCCAGCTTGTATTACATGGGATGTTTGTGGATAACAAAGAGAAATCTGTACGTGAAAAGGGAGAACAGTCCTTCAAAATTAAATGTTTGTCCATTCTGCGTGCCATGACAATGACAACTATTAATACTACACAAACATTGGATGTGCTTTTGCATTTGTAGTCATACCCAAAGTTTTGACTTACGCCAAACACAAACATGGTCAGACACGGTAAATTGTGTTTGTCATACAGGTTACCGGGGTTGGCATGTCCGTGTTATGTTCACATTCTAATTATCAAAGAGGCAGCTGTTCTGACTCACTAAATATTCTTCAGTTATCATGGGAGCAACTGAGTTGAATATCCTGGTAATTAAAGAAAAAAGTGTTTTCAGTGAATCTCCCAAAACAAAATACCTGAAAGAGTTGTTTCATGCTACGAAGGGTGAACCTTGGCTATAATCTAAATCTGCTTAATGTAAAGCCCTGTCTAAAGAAAAAGAGAACTTGCATCAATATAGCACTTTCCATGATCACAGGATGTCCTAGAGCACTTTACAGCCAATTACTTACTTTTCACATGCAACCATTGTTATAATATAAGCAAAAGCTGCAGCCAATTTGCACACAACAAGGATCCATAAACAACAATGTGATGAAAGACCAGTTTAATAGTAGTTTTGTATTAATAGTTGAGGGATAAGTATTGGCCAGGGCATTGCGACAACTACCCTGCTCTTCTTTGAATAGTGCCATGGAATCTTTTACCTGAGCAGGCAGACAGCGCCTCGACTTAATGTCTCATCTGAAAGTCTAACTAGATAAGCCTTTAAAGTTAAACTCTGGTGTGTTGCTTTAGCACCAATCAGCATTTTAATGATTGAAAAATAGACTATTTTGTCACCTTGTTTTATATAGTTTATATAAAGGATTAACTACCTGCTCTCCCTTAAACAACAACAACTTGCATTTATAAAGCACCTTTAATGTAGTAAAATGTTCCAAGGTGCTTCACAGGAGCATTATCAAATAAAATTTGACACTGAGCCACATAAGGAGAAATTAGGACACGTGACCAAAAGCTTGGTCAAAGAGGTAGGTTTAAGTAGTGTCTTAAAGGAGAAGAGAGCGGTAGAGAAGCGGAGAGGTTTAGGGAGGGAATTCCAGAACTTGGGGCCTAGACAGCTGAAGGCGCGGCCACTAATGGTGGGGCGATGGAAATCGGGGATGCGCGAGAGGCCAGAATTGGAAGAGCGCAGAGAACTTGGAGGGTTGTAGGTCAGAGAGCATGCGGGTGATGTGTGAATGGGATTTGAGGCGAGTTAAGATATGGGCAGCAGCGTTTTGGATGAGCTGAAGTTTACGGAGGGTGAAAGGTGGGAGGCTGCCAAGAGAGCATTGGAATAGTTGAGTTTGGTGGCAACAAAGGCATAGATGAGGATTTCAGCAGCCGATGGGCTGAGGCAGGGGTGGAGATGGGCGATATTACAGAGGTGGAAGTAGGGGGTCTTGGTGATGGAGACGATATGGGTACTCTTATGAAAATTACAAGTGTCCCTAACAAAGTTAGATGAAATAGTTTCCTGCAGTATAATGGAATATTCCTTTTGATACCAAAATCTAAGTCGTGTAAAGAAAAAATAAACAAACTTAGGGTAGAATCTTTCAAAATCTTTTTCCCAGGCAGTAAATCATTCTTACTCATTTTTGTTACTTTTCTTTTTATTGCAGAGACAACCTGTGTTATCGACGGATGAATTTTTGAAGCTTTGGGAAAAGTTTGAATGCATTCTGTGTCGTCACTTCCATGACATTCTCCACTGAAAGCCCTTTAACTTGTGCAATGTACTGACAGGAGATGGATATGTTCTTAGGCTCATTTCTCATCTGTAAAACAGCAATAGAGGTGTTTCAATAACTTTCACCACAATAGAGTGCAGTTGTAGGCTGCAGTGAAGGAAAGAAATTAAACAATTATTCTATGAATAATTTAGAGGAGCTTTGTGCTTGCTGTCTGCTACAATGCTCTTTCAAAGAGATGCTTCAAACCTTTCCCTTTTTCTAAGTCACAAAGTTTAAAGGTAAATTTAATCTGCAGTGACACTAACAATAATTCTTTTATGAAAATCCATTATCCTAGTGCCTCATTAATAAATGCAATGCCCGGTGTAGAATTGAAGCATACAGACCAGGAAGGTCCCAAATTTGATCCTTAGGCAAAGTTGAGTTGGCAGATTTCAGCAATGGTGGTAGCATATGGGAAGATTCTCTGCTAGGGGCACAGTGGCAACACACCCGGAAGTGCATCTCACACCGTTGGCGTGGGAAGAGAACCTCCAGGGATTTTCTGAGATCCCTTCATTTAAATAATTGTGGCGAGTACCCAGCACTGATTGGGCCATGCAATGGCAGCTGCCACTTGTACTGGCCCTGGCAAACAATACATTATTGACCCGATGCACGCAGTGGTGTACCGCAGACTGGCTAATATGACAGATTTCACCTGAGGCAGCTTAAAAGCTGAAGCACAGAAGTTCAAGATAACTGTGACTTTCACCACCATGGGCAGAGCTGTTCTGGTTGTGGAGGAGGTTTGGAGGTTTAAGTGTATAAAACACCAAATTTCCACAACTGCATTCTCGGTGAAGCAAAAGCAGCAAAGGCACAGTTCCTCCGACATGTTCAAATAACTGTGGCATGGTCCAAATATTTGGCTTCTTGGAATGGAAATCTGATCTACTCTAAACCAGCTTCAATTGTGTCTGAGTTAAAGATTGAACATCAAAAACTCAGAAAATGTATGTGGGTGGGGCAGTGAAAATATAGTAATGAAGGGAGAATCTGCAACAGATTATCTGGGAACTTATCAAAACATATACCAACTACCTGTTTGTTTCTCTTAGTAATAGATTTATCGGAGATCCCAGCTATTTAATTAGTCAGAAGATCCTTCAGTGCTTATTCATTTTGAGTTTTCTTCTATTAATCGTGATTGGATTCTATTTGCACTATTTTATTTCCACAGCTTGCTACAAACTTCTTTTTGCATCCTGGGCTCTACAGTATTCTTTATTCTCCCAGAGTGCTTCCGATTTATCCTGTTTGTATTTGTATTTATGGTTAGCTTCATTACATCTGTAATTGTTACTGTTTTAGTCGTACAAAATTCTTATAAATAAACATTATAAAAATAAACAATACGTAACTACTTGAGGAGTGCAGCATCTCCTCACTCACGTCATTCTGAAAGGCCTATATGACGGCTGAGTAGAGACTCATTGCCTCTACTAATTGCCTTGGATTTTGAATGCAATGATGTTGTTGAAGGAACTTAAATGAATAAAGCACCTATACATATACATAGAAGTTACAACATGGAAACAAGCCATTTGTCCCAACCAGTCCATGTCAGCATTTACCCCCCACGTGAGCAAATAGCTCGAATGGTATTTACCCACCCTGTTCCCATATCCCTTCAACCGCTTTTCCTTCATCCACCTATCCAATCTCATCTTGAATATTGACATCGTTTTTGCCTCAACCAATTAACCCTGTAAATTAATTTCACATCCTCATAACTTTCTGTGTGAATAAGATTCAACTACCCTCTGTTGTAAATCTCTGTTGTGAATAAGAGCCTTCGAGGTGGCCAAGATGGGGTGTTGATCTGAAACGCTGATTTAGCCCACGTTTAGCACAAGACGCCACCTTGGTAAAGGAATTGAAGCGCGCTAGGAACGGCCGCCCGGAGGATGGTTAAGGGGCTGATTGCCACTTAAATTGCCTGCCAGCGCTCGTTAACGAGGCTGCACGGCATTTTGGTAGAGAGCTCTTGACCTAACGCCCTCTCGTAACAGTGACCAGTTGATTGGAGTAAACAGGGGCATTGCTGAGGATTTTGGGCGCTACTTAAAGGCATACTCACCTTTTACTGTTCATTTGCTGCTGGAGGTTTGAAGAGGACTTTTGAAACACATCGGGAGACGTTCTGGGACAGTTTGTTAAGACTTCACCAACACTCTATCAACATTTATTCTGGAAATTCTCTGAGGACTTCACCTAAAAAGAGTAAGTGCTGTGCTACTCTGCCATATAGGAGTCACCAGGAGAAAGGGAGTGCTTGGTCATGGGCATCTTGCTAGGGGACCCCCTTGCTCTGCAGGAGGAATGGGAGGAGGAGATGAGGCCAGGCAGAGCAGCACCAGCTGCTGCAGGAGAGAGGGACAACAGGGTGAGGAGATGTCCTTCCCCCCAGCAGGTACAGGACATCACTCCTTCTCTGGACCTCCTCCACCAGGACCTCCAGTGCCACGTCCAAGAACCTGTGCACCCCATCACTTGGTCCCTGAGCCATCCTGAAATCTGACGGTGTGTCAGGCAGCGCACTCAGTGGGTGAGTGGAGCCCCACATATACTTCTCCACGAAAACTGCTTCTAATCAGTGATCGAGTGCTAAACCTGCAGGTGTCTGTTTTAGCACCTCCAGGCAAACTCTTTTATATTATAATCATAGGATTACATATGATATATGGCACATTAACAGGCCATTCGGCCCAACCAGTCTATGCCAGCGTTTATGCTCTACTCGAGCCTCCTCCCGTCTTTCCTCATCTAAATCTACCAGCATAACCCTCTATTCCCTTCTCCCTCGTATGCTTATCTAGCCTCCCCTTAAATGCATCTACTTGCCTCAACCACTCCCTGTGGTAGCGAGTTCCACATTCTCACCACCCTCTGAGTAAAGAAGTTTCTTCTGAATTCCCTATTTGATTTCTTGGTGACTATCTTATATTGATGGCCTCTAGTTATGGTCTTCCCCACAAGTGGACACACTCTGTATCTACTCTATCAAAACCTTTCATAATTTTAAAGACCTCAATTTGGTCACCCTTTTTTCAAGTGAAAACAGACCCAGCCTGTTCATCCTTTCCTTATATGTATACCCTCACATTTCTGGTATCATCCTTGTAAATCTTCTCTGCACCCTCTCCAGTGCCTCTATATCCTTTTTATAATATGGCGACCAGAATTGTACTCCAAGTGTGGTCTAACCAAGGCTCGATACAAGTTTAGCATAACTTTACTACTTTTCAATTCTATCCCTCTAGAAATAAACCCTAGTGCCTGGTTTGCTTTTTTATGGCCTTGTTAACCTGGGTCGATACTTTTAGTGATTTGTGTATTTGTACTCCGAGATCCCTTTGCTCCTCTACCCCACCCAGACTCGTACTCTCCAAGTAATAAGTGGAGATTCTTATTCTTCCTACCAAAATGTAATACCTCACATTTATCTGTGTTGAATTTCATTTGCCAATTATATGCCCATTCTGCAAGTTTATTAATGTCTTCCTGTAATTTGTTGCAGTCCTCCTCAGTATTGACTATCGCCCCCAATTTGGTGTCATCTGCAAATTTAGAAATTGTGTTTTTGATTCCAAAGTCTAAATCATTAATATAAATTGTGAACAACAGTGGTCCCAGCATTGATCCTTGTGGAACACCACTACCCACCTTCTGCCACTGTGAATAGCTACCCTTTACCCCTACTCTCTGCTTTCTGTCTTGAAGCCAGCTGGCTATCCATTCTGCTACTTGTCCCCTGACTCCGCATTCTCTGACCTTATTCATTAGTCTATTATGTGGTACCTTATCGAAGGCCTTTTGAAAATCTAGATAAATTACATCTACTGCATTACCCTTGTCAATTCTCTCTGTTACCTCTTAAAAAAATTCAATGAGGTTGGTCAAGCAAGACTTTCCCTTTTGAAATCATATTCGGTGATTAATGACTGATGTCATCATCAGAAAGAGGTAACAAATTTTTAAAAGAAACTTAATAAATCAAATTAAGATTTGGTCACGGGAACTGATAAAGCACTCCAGTCCCTCCAGTGCTCACATGTCGAGGAAGGCCTCAAGCGTACCGGTGGGCACTGCATACTCCCTCTCCAGGGACACCCCCGGTGCAAGCACCTCTAGGCAAGTTCAAATTATGGTAATCAGCAATTAGGCTTAAAATTGCGTGCTAAAACCAGACTTTCAAACAGGCGTGTCTTATTAGCACAGCACCCATTTAGCACCTGTTTTTTTTTTAAAAAGTATTTCTTTGTATCTTTATTTCCTCATACCAGGCAGCGTGCTAGTGAATCTGTATTGTACTCTCGCTAAAGCCTCAACACCCTTCCTATAATGTGGAGCCCAATACCAAACAGATTACTCTAACTGAGGTCTTGTTAAGGTTTAATGATGTAGGCTCATCATTACCTGTTGGCTTTTATATTCTAATCCCTTTGTGATAAAACCTAGAATGCCATTAGTTTTTTTTATTAACAGCCGTATCAATCTGTGGTACTACATTTAATGAGCTGTGAACCTGGACCCCCAAATCACTCTGCTCTTCCGCAGCACTGAGTCTGTTTCTATTCAGAGTTTAACTGCTACTCTTATTTTTTTACCAAAATACATCACCTTACACTTACTGATATTGATTTTATCTGCCATTTTTAGCCCAATCCCCCCAGCTTACCAATATTTCTTTGCAGCTTTCTTTGATCTTGTAGATAATTAACTATACCTCCTATTATGGTATATCCTTCAAATTTTGACACCACACCCTCTAGATGTATATCAAAATAATTATTGATCATTGATCAACACAGTGAACGAAGTGGCTCCAGAACTGAATTCTGTTCAGTTCTAAACTCTCTGAAAAACTGCCTTTAACTCCTAGGGCTGGATTTTGATACTGGGGCGGGTTGGGGGTCGTGTCATCCGCATTTCGTGTTATCCACCCACCTGCAATTGGATGTGAGAGATTGATGCAATTTTCACTTAATTGGGCAATTGAGTTCCAGCATGTGGGAACCCATGAACCAATTAGTGGTTTCAGTCTGAAAGTCGCCTCTGATGATGTCATCGAGAGAGAAAGAGAGAAAAATTTTTTTGCAACCAAGTCCTCCCAGGCAGTCTCTGAAGACATTCAATGCAGCAGCATCAGAGGCGACTTTCAGACCTAATACTACTACTACCTTCATCACAATACTACTACTACCTTCATCACATCTCCGTTGTAATAGTGGACCTGCAGCTGATAGTCAGCTATCCACTTGTGCTCCCGCCAGGTTTCACTGGCGTGTTTCACATCAGGCGTACTTCACGTCGGAAAAGGGTTAAACTAGCTAAAACGTTTCAAAATGGCATTACAGAGCCAATTTAGGGCTTGTTAAGGGCTTTAATGGCCTCTCCTGCCTCCCGCCCAGGCGGGTCGGAGTCGGGAACCCCGCGACCAATTTTGTCAAAATTGCGTGGAGGTGGAATGGAGTCGGGACCCCCAAATCTGCAACTTTAACCCCCCACACGCCTCCAAACCCGACTCCACGGGTCATTGAAAATCCAGCCCCTACTCTCTGTTTGTTTCCTTCTAATTGATTTTTAATCCAGATTTCTATCCTCCTCCAATTCCATACTCTTAATCTTCGCCAATAATCTCCCATGTGGTACCTTGCCAAAGACTTCCCAAAGTACACCACATCCACTGCATCTCCCCCATTTACCATGTCTGTTACATCCTCATTGAGGTTTGTAAAGCATGATCGTACCTTATGAAATCTGTGCTGGTTACTTCTAACTATTTTCTCTTTATCTAGATATGTCACAATTTTATTAAACAAAATTAGGGCTCATGGGATTGGGGGTAATATACTAGCATGAATTGAGGATTGGTTAATGGACAGAAAACAGAGAGTAGGAATAAATGGGTAATTTTCGGGTTAGCAGGCTGTAACTAGTGGGGTACCACAAGGATCAGTGCTTGGGCCTCAGCTATTCACAATCTACATCAATGATTTGGATGAGGGGACCAAATGTAATATATCCAAGTTGACTGATGATACAAAGCTGAGTGGGAATGTAAGTTGTGAGGAGGATGCAAGGAGGCTTCAAGGGGATATAGACAGGCTAAGTGAGTGGGCAAGAACATGGCAAATGGAATATAATGTGGAGAAATGTGAAGTTATCCACTTTGTTAGGAAAAATAGAAAAGCAGAGTATTTTTTAAATGGTGAGAGATTGGGAAATGTTGGTGTTCAGAGGGACCTGGATGTCCTTGTACACAAATCACTGAAAGTTAACATGCAGGTACAGCAAGCAATTAGGAAAGCAAATGGTAGGTTGGCCTTTATTACAAGAGGATTTGAGTATAAGAGTAAAGACGTCTTACTGCAATTATATAGGGCCCTGGTGAGACCACACCTGGAGTATTGTGTACAGTTCTGGTCTCCTTACCTAAGGAAGGATATACTTGCCACAGAGGGAGAGCAACGAAGGTTCACCAGACTGGTTCCTGGGATGCGGGGATTGTCCTATGAGGAGAGATTGAGTAGACTAGGCCTATATTCTCTAGAGTTTAGAAGAATGAGAGGTGATCTCATTGAAACATACAAAATTCTTACAGTGCTCGACAGAGTAGATGCAGGGTGGATGTTTCCCCTGGCTGGGGAGTCTAGCACCAGGGGTCACAGTCTCAGAATAAGGGGTCGGCTATTTAGGACTGAGATGAGGAGAAATTTCTTCAGAGGGTGGTGAATCTTTGTAATTCTCTACCCCAGAGGGCTATGGAGACTCAGTTGTTGAGTATATTCAAGACAGAGATCGATAGATTTTTGAATATTAAGGGAATCAAGGGATATGGGGATAGTGCAGGAAAGTGGAGATGAGGTAGAAGATCAGCCATGATCTTATTGAATGGTGGAGCAGGCTTGAAGGGCCAAATGGCTTCCTCCTGCTCCTATTTCTAATGTTCTTATGCTTAATTAAAGACTCTAAAATTTTCCTCACCACAAATGTTAAGCTAACTCGCCTTTAATTACCCTGATTAGCTCCATCTTCCTTTTGAAAAATGGCCACTACATTAGTCACTTTCTAGTCCTCTGGCAGACATCCACACTTAACAGAGCCCTGAAATATAGGGCTGCATATTAGCTCTGAGGCAGGAAGAGAGCAGGGTGGGGGGTGGGGGGAAGTGGGGAGCTGTTTTGAGGTCAGGAAACCCAGAAGAACGGATTTCCCTCCGGTTCTGCCGAATTTAACGGCAGGACCTGATTAACATTTTCGTCTCCATTTCCTGGCTGCAGCCAGCAATATTTAGAGGCTGGCTGGCTGTTGAGCAGTTAGGGTTTTGGTGCCAGGCCGCAGCCAGGGTGGGAGGCCTCGGGGGGGGGGGGGGGGGAGATTGTAAGGGTCGGTGTCAGGGGGAAATCGGAAGAGCCTCAGGGGAGATCGGACAGGTCAGTGGTGGGAGAGACCAGAAGGGCCTCATGGGGGAATCGGAACGGTCGTGGTGGGGGGGGGGGAGAAAAGGGAGATCCGAAGGGATCGGAGAGTGTCCAATCACGGGGGGTAAGTGGAAAGGCACTGACCTCCTGGATTCAGCAGTCCTCACTTCCCTTTAGCCGACGGGTTCCCCGAGGCCCAGGAAACCTGGCCGGACAGGGTTAAATTTAAATGGTGGTTAATTCTGAGGCACGCAGCCTCATTATAATATTTAATGACCAACCCGCCTCCTGCAAGTGGGTTGGTTGCCTGCCCCGCCTCCGTTGAAACTAGAAGTGGGCGGGTTGGAGGCGGGTTTCAGATTTTTTTTTTACATTTTTACATGCTGCCCGACCCAAACCCACCCGTTTTTGCGGTTACAATTCCCCCCAAAATTTCTAGGCCCTCGGCAGTTGCCTCTCTCAGCTCTATGAGGATCCTAGGGTGTATTCTGTCGGGCTCTGGCACTTTGTATTCCTTTAGCCTAACTAAGTTATCTAAAATTTACTTTTTATGCATCCTAATATCAGTCACCTTGCTCTAAACCACTTCAGGATTCACCTCCTCTATAATATCCTGCTTTAATTTGAGGGACACAATTACACATAAAATGATAAGTTTACCTGTTTTTCTGGCCCTAATGCAGGAGAGTCTGTCTCCAGACATATAAACTCCAGTGGCAGCTGCTTCACCAATTTCTGCTTCTTGGGAAAAGAAATATGAAAATTAGTAGTCTGCAGATTACACTAATCGAAAACTGGTCCAGAAAATTCAGATTAAACAACATCTTTCAAAATGTTTTTAATCCACAGAAAACAATTCAATGTAGTAGTTTAAAAATAATTCCCCATAGAAAAATCCCCTGTGGCAAACCTACTCTGTCTGTCCCACAGGTTTGTAGTAGCAAGCTTTGACTATATGGAAAATGGTGTAAATGTATACTGAACATCAACATCTAAGTTTTACATATGTGCGAATTAACCTACATAACTAGTTTATTAGTTTTCTCTTTGCCCTCTGCAATTTTCTGCTCTCCTAGTCTTAAGGATATAATTGTCTTGCTGTGGCAGAGTCCCATGGGTGGCAGCAGCCCTTCAGTACCTCATCCATATGATCACACTTCATGTATGAGCCAGGCAGTGGGTACTGGCAGGTTATTAACTAAGGGGTTATCACCACTAAGTCTGATTCTGTCCTCATATAGTGGAAGATTTTCTCTGGTTGCCAGGTTGCAAACAGTCTGGTTCAGCCTGACTGGAGTGGTTGAGGAGGGGGATTGAATCGGCTCATCCAAGATTGCGACATCGTCCAGACAAGTAGTCTGATAACACAGAGGCAGTGGAGGGGTTGAGAGAGGTGGTGGAGAGGTAGAGTAGGTGTCGTTAGCATATATGTGGAAGCTGACCCCATGTCTATGGATGATGTTGCCAAGGGGGATGAAGAAGAGGAGGGGGCTAAGGATAGATCCTTGGCAGACTCTAGAGGTTACACTGTGGGGATGGGAAGAGAAGTCATTGTTGGAGATGCTCTGGCTATGATCAGAGAGGTAAGAAAGAATCTTAGTGACAAAGAAGTTTAGGAGCCCCTTGCATTTGTTGTTGGAGGTGTGGGCAGAGGAGAAAGGTTTAAGGAGATGGTTGGCAGTGCAGAAAAGAAGCCGGGGTTATCTTTGCTCTCCGGGAGGATCCTGAAGTGATGTTTTGACAGAAGAGTATGAGGTCCGATAGCGCTTGATGCAGTTCAGCCAGAGCTGGTGATGGATAACTAAATCAGTTGCGCACCAGATATGCTCAAATCTGTGCCCCTTTGATTTGAGGCAGTGAAGACAGGGGCCATACCAGGGGAATGACCAGGACAAGAAGCAGTAAAGTTTTGCTGGAGGCAAGGGCATCAAAGGTGGAGGTGAGGGAGTGGTTGAGCAAATTTACAGCTGTAGAAACATCTTGGACTTTGTTTTTCACAAATACTGTACCTTAAACTTAGCAACAAAGTTTTGGGCCTTCAAAAGGCTTTTCATGGCTTTAATTAATGTAGTTACTATATGCTTAGCACGTTCGTTTTTCGAGAATGTTATTATATTTGATCGAACCTGCTCGCTTCTTATAATAGATGGTGGAATTGAAAAGAAAAATCCAGCTTTCACCCCTTCCATAGCCACAGAGGGTTTTCCATCAAAAGCATGAAGCAGCACTTTCTGAGCTCCTAGAAAACCAAAAGAATTTCACTTTATCGTGTTATAATACATAGTAATACATTTTTCTTTCAGGTCAGCCACATGTCTAGCACTCGTGACAACCCAATACCATGTTTAACTAGACCAGACCAAACTGAGGAATCAACGTAAGTAGAGCTTATGTTTGCCCAATCTGGATGCACACTCTCTTCCCTATGGGCACACCCCACTTATCTAAGACCAGAGATCTTAGGTGCAGGTTAGCTGAGCAAAAGATTAGGAATCTTTCTTAAGGAACTTTTATCCCTCCATTGCGGCACTGGATATTGGTGGTCCAATGCAAGATGTCATTCTGTTACCAACATGAGTGAGACAGTATTGAGCTTGGCAACTAATTCAGTTTCACTCTCTGGATAGCATGATATCATAGAAGACAGACTTTATGGAAGTGCTCCATTATCTCACACATAAATTTAGCAATTGCATCTGGAAAAAGATGCCACAGCTTTGGCAAGAGGGCTAAATATCAATGCATACTGCTCTTGGCAGAGGAATGGGAATGAGCAAGAAAAAACTGCGTGAAATTAAATGGAAAGTAAATGAGTGATGGTAACAAAAAAATAACAGCTCCATTTGGTCTTATATTTCTTTGTTTAATATTCCATGTGCATGTGACACTTATAAAATTGAAAACAAGAAATTAAAATTTTAGACCTTGTTCCTTCAGAAGATTAATGGTTGGACGTCCAGCAGAGCGAGAATGTACATTTCTGTAAGGAAAAAAAATAAACAATTAGCACAATACAATGCAAACAGTATACTGAATGATCCATTAGAATAAATTTAAAATGGTAATCTCCAGCTAACAATCTCATATGTTCGGCTGTTTCAGTTTTTTAATCAATTCTTAGGTGGAAACATTGCAGCAGTACTGTTAGCCCTGTTACAGGTAGTTATTTTGAAAATAAAGAAAGAGAACTTAAAAGATCTTCCATCTGGTAACAGATTTTGCATTTTTGATTTATCCCCCCCCCCCCCCCTCAACTCTTGCTGTGCAACCCCCCAAATTGTTTAGA
The DNA here is from genome assembly GCA_030390025.1 of Squalus acanthias. Taxonomy (NCBI): domain Eukaryota; kingdom Metazoa; phylum Chordata; class Chondrichthyes; order Squaliformes; family Squalidae; genus Squalus; species Squalus acanthias. The sequence goes on from CM059436.1 coordinate 43,160,561, forward strand.
GTCTACACACACACACAGTGTTGAAAATAGCTCCACTAACTTCAGTGATGACTGTTCTTAAATTCCTCCACAACACATTTCAGAAATCAGCACCTGGCTGTTGATTACAAGGAGTTCAAGCTGAGAAATGTCAGTATTGCACCTGTACACAGCAACACATAATGTTGAAACTACTCCTGCACACCACAGTAATGTTCTTTAAGTCTGTGCTTATACGTTCTGTACCTATACGTTCTGTACCTGTCATTTAATTAAACATTGACAAAAGACAATGGAAGTTGTGTCCTCAGGAATTTCTAACTATGGATGGACTACAAGTTATAGCCAATTTAGCGGGACCTGTAGACACTCATAATTACAACAAAAGTACCATTATACTGGAAAACAGAACTATTGAGATTTCATTGGCAACATATGACTCAATGCAGGCACAAATATTTTCAATCAAATCAATAACCAAAAAGAATCAAACACAAAAATACAACGTTAAAATGACACTTCAGTACATCAGGCAGTTTTCAAGCAGGTTAAGTTCCTAGAAAAGCCAAACCAGCCTGCCTCTGAAACTCTACCAACATGGATGGTGGGTAGAGTCTACACTGCACCAGATGTTATGGAAAAAACTGAATGATCATTGTACAGATGTTGAATAACATTAGCACTATGGTCTGTGGTGTTATTAGAGCAAAGTACATGGGAACAGGTGTAGGCCGTTTCTACTGTGCAATTTGATGATGGCTGATCTGTACCTCAACCCCATTTACCCGCCTTTGCTCTATACCCCTTGATACGCTTACCTAACAAAAATCTTTCGATCTCAGTCTTGAAAGCTTCAATTGACCCAGCAACCACAGCCTTTTGGCGGGGGGGGGGGGGGGGGGGGGGGGGAAGAGAGTTCCAGGTTTCTACCAGCCTCTGTGTGAAGAAATGCTTTCTGATTTCACTCCTGAATGGCCTGGCTCTAATTTTAAGAGTATACCCCCTTGTTCCAAAGCTCTGGATTCCCCCACTAGAGGAAATCGTTTCTCTTTTGAAACCTTTTATCATTTTAAACACTAAGATTAGATCACCCTTCAATCCTCGATACTCAAGCAAATACAAGCCAAATTTATGCAACCTGTCCTTGTAATTTATCCCTTATAGCCCCAGTATTATTCTGCTGAATCTGTGCTGCACCCCCACCAAGGCAAATATATCCTTCCAGAAATGAGGTGAGGTGCCCAGAGCTGAATGCAGTACTACAGATGGGGTGTGACCAAGGCTTTATACAACTGAAATAAAACTTCCTCCCCCTTTGTATTCCAGCCCCTTGAGATAAAGGCCAACATTTCATTAGCCTTTTTGATTCTGTCCACAAAGTTTTAGTGATTTGTGTACATGGACATCCAAATCTCTATTCCTTCACAGTTCCTAGTTTCTCACCATTTTTGAAAATACTCTGATTTGTCTTTCATGAATCCAGAGTGGATGACCTCACACTGAACTCCATTTGCCGCAATTCTGTCCACTCACTTAATCTATCTATTTCCCTTTGTAACGTCCTGCTCCCATCTGTACTACTGTGCCTGCCAACTTAATGTCATCTGCAAACTTTGATATACAAGTTTCTATTAGCTCATCCAAATCATTGTACAGTACAGATCCCTGCAGAACACCACTTGTCAATCAGAATAAGCACCTTTTATTCCTTCTCTCTGTCTCCTACATCCCAACCAATTTCTAACCTATGCCGCAAGGCAAGGTTGCCTCCAATTCAATGCGCTTTCATTTTTGCTAATAATTTCTTGTGCGGAACCTTGTCAAGTGCCTTCTGGAAGTTCACATAGATAACATCCATAGACACTCCCTTATTCACCGAGTTAGTGACCTCAAAAAAAATCAACAAAATTAGTCAGACACAACATACCCGTCACAAATCCATGTTGACTATCTCTGATCAGCTCAAATTTGTCCAAGTGCTCAGTCACTCCATCCCTAATGACAGATTCTAGAAATTTCTCCACAACTGACGTTAGACAGACAGGTCTGTAGTTACCTGTTTCTCTCTCCCACCTTTCTTAAATAATGGAGACATTTGCAATTTTCCAATCCAATGGCACAATCCCCAAATCAAAATAGCTTTGGAAGGTTATTAATAACGTATCTGCAATTTCCTCACCTACTTCTTTTAATACCCTGGGGTGGAAACCACCAGGTCCTGGAGACAGGGAGTATATTAATGAATGGCAGGAGACACCACCAAAGTAAACTGTAAGCATCTCCGTCATTACTCCTCTGAAAGTGACAGCAACTTCTGGAATCAACACATGTGCAGATAAATGCAGAAATCCAGAAGTTGCTGTCAGTCATTCCCTGCTCCTCCACAGGTTGCGCTGTGGAACTCCCCAGAGCCGGCAATCAATTGAAATGACAGTTCCTGGCGAAATCTTACCCTATTACGCTGGAATATCACTGTTAACCCCCAGCCCACCCACCGAAAAAGTTAAGCCTTGTTGAAATGAGTTCATTGAGTGTATTAGGGATGGGTTTCTTGAGCAGTATGTAACTGAACCGACCAGGGGGCAAGCAACCTTAGATCTGGTCCTGTGTAACGAGAACGGATTAATTAAAAATGTCCTAGTAAAGGATCCCCTTGGAATGAGTGACCATAACATGGTTGAATTCCATATTCAATTAGAGGGTGAGAAGGTTGGATCTCAAACAAGCGTGCTAAGCTTGAATAAAGGAGACTATGAAGGTATGCGAGTGGAATTGAGTAGAGTGGATTGGGAAAATAGATTAAAGGGTAAGACGATACATGATCAGTGGTGTACATTTAAGGAGTTATTTTACAACTTCCAAAAAATATATATTGCACTGAGAAGAAAAGGGTGTAAAAGAAAAGACAGTCATCCGTGGCTAAGTAAAGAAATGAAGGATAGTATTCGACTAAAAACAAGGGCTTATAAGGTAGCCACATCTAGTGGGAGGATAGAGGATTGGGAAAACTTTAAAAGACAGCAAAAAATAACAAAAAGATTGATTAAGAAAGGGAAGATAGATTATGAAAGTAAATTAGCAAAAAATATAAAAACAGATAGTAAGAGTTTTTATAGTTATATAAAAAGAAAAAGGGTGGCTAAAGTAAATGTTGGTCCCTTAGAGGATGAGACTGGGAAATTAATGGTGGGAAATATGGAGATGGCAAATACACTGAATGGATATTTTGTATCAGTCTTTACAGTAGAGGACACTAAGAATATCCCAACACTGGACAAACAGGGGGCTATAGGGGGGGAGGAGCTAAACACGATCAAAATCACTAAGGAAGTGGTACTCGGTAAAATAATGGGACTCAAGGCGGATAAATCACCTGGACCTGATGGCTTACATCCTAGGGTCTTGAGGGAAGTGGCGGTAGGGATTGTGGATGCATTGGTAATAATTTTCCAAAACTCCCTGGACTCAGCAAAGATCCCGGCAGACTGGAAAACTGCTAATGTAACACCCTTATTTAAAAAGGGCAGTAGACAGAAGGCTGGAAACTATAGACCGGTTAGCCTAACATCTGTGGTAGGTAAAATTTTGGAGTCCATTATTAAGGAGACAGTAACGGGACATTTGGATAATCATAATTTAATAGGACAAAGTCAGCATGGTTTTATGAAGGGGAAGTCATGTTTGACAAATTTGCTGGAGTTCTTTGAGGAAGTAACATACAGGGTGGATAAAGGGAAACCAGTGGATGTGGTGTATTTAGACTTCCAAAAGGCATTTGACAAGGTGCCACACAAAAGATTATTGCTTAAGATAAAAAATCACGGGATTGGGGGTAATATTCTGGCATGGATAGAGGATTGGCTATCTAACAGAAGGCAGAGAGTTGGGATAAATGGTTCATTCTCAGACTGGCAATCAGTAACTAGTGGTGTTCCGCAGGGGTCAGTGCTGGGTCCCCAACTCTTTACAATCTATATTAACGATTTGGAGGAGGGGACCGAGTGTAACATATCAAAGTTTGCAGATGATACTAAGATGGGAGGGAAAGTAGTGAGTGAGGAGGACATAAAAAATCTGCAAGGGGACATAGACAGGCTAAGTAAGTGGGCAGAGACTTGGCAGATGGAATACAATACTGGAAAGTGTGAGGTTATGCACTTTGGCAGGAAAAATAGTAGAGCAAGTTATTATCTTAATGGCAAGAAACTGGAAAGTACTGAAGTACAAAGGGATCTGGGGGTCCTGGTGCACGAAACTCAAAAGGTTAGTATGCAGGTGCAGCAAGTGATTAAGAAGGCCAATGGAATGTTGGCTTTCATTGCTAGGGGGATAGAATATAAAAATAGGGAGGTATTGCTTCAGTTGTACAAGGTATTGGTGAGACCGCACCTGGAATACTGCATACAGTTTTGGTGTCCATACTTAAGAAAAGACATACTTGCTCTCGAGTCAGTACAAAGAAGGTTTACTCGGTTAATCCCGGGGATGAGGGGATGGACATATGAGGAGAGGTTGGGTAGATTGGGACTCTACTCATTGGAGTTCAGAAGAATGAGAGGCGATCTTATTGAAACATATAAGATTGTGAAGGGGTTGGATCGGGTGGATGCGGGGAGGATGTTCCCGATGATGGGTGAAACTAGAACTAGGGGGCATAGTCTTAGAATAAGGGGCTGCTCTTTCAAAACTGAGATGAGAAGGAACTACTTCACTCAGAGGGTGGTAGATCCATGGAATATGCTGCCCCAAAAAGCTGTAGAAGCTACATCATTACATAAATTTAAAACAGAAATAGACAGTTTCCTAGAAGTAAAGGGAATTAAGGGTTACGGGGAGCGGGCAGGAATTTGGACATGAGTCTAGGTTCGGATCGGTCATGGCCCTGTGGGTAGCGTAGCGGGCCCAGGGGCCGTGTAGCCTGATCCTGCTCCTATTTTGTGTGTCCAATTCTGTTAGGTTCAGGAGATGGTTCTGTGATAGTAGATTGGCGGTTAGGATCAGATCAGCCATGATCTTATTGAATGGCGGAGCAGGCTCGAGGGGCCAATTGGCCTACTCCTGCTCCTATTTCTTATGTTCTAATGTTCTCATGAAAGAGGTGTAACTGGGTTTTTAATGGTGTATTGACTGCTGAACAACCATATTGGCCCTGAAAAACTAATTTTATATTTGTGGAATGTCACATTTTTCCATTAATATGATAAGAATTACATGGCTTTTAATATAATTTTTTTCTAAGTTTGTTTATGGTATTTCAGCTTCTACCTTAATCCTATGTATATGTCCCAATCTTTATTTCGCTCTCTGTAAAATTTATAAAAAGTAAATTAGAATCTGTGCATTTTGCTTCCTGGTTTGCTGTCTGTGATAATTCTTCAATGTGATTGGCTGCTTAGCCTGCTTGAGGACATCACTGTTGCCGGACGCTGGAGATTCGCTTGATTTGGCGCCAGATTCAAACCAAGGTCAGGAGAGCTAAAATTCACACCACAGAGATCGCTAGATCTTTGTAGGCAGCTTTATTCGAGGTAAGCGGCGAGTGCAGTCGCTTCGTCGCTGACCACAAATTCTGAGCCATTATGTACCTGTTCAAAGGAAATTGCAATTTAATGAGTCACAATGTAAATACTGTACCATTATTAGTGACAGCGGTAAACAAAACAGATGGGCGAGTTTTGCGAGAACATATAGGTAGTTTGTTTCATGATACTATTCAACTTGATAGATATCGTATCAAATAGCTGATTAAATCTAACTGCCAGCCTGTAAAACTATTTCTTCTTGCCATAAATAGATGGCAAGTAACTTGGACTTTCCTATACCCATCTCCCAATTCATATAGAAAAAGGTTTTACATTACAAAGGTAAATCCAGCTGCTTTGCAATTTCAATCTGTTCAATGAAGACCTTTCTCTGTTCATTTTTCTGTGCCTCAGTTCTGGCAAATCGTGGGGTGAAATCCAATCCAACCTGGAATAAAATCAGATGCCAACATGAGAGAATTTTTGATACACAATTACATATTCAGATTGTACATATTGATCTATATCAACATAAAATTATCAAAAATATTATTTTCAGTTGATTAATAACTATGTGGCTTCTCTTTACAGCAGGATTTACAAATTTGAGGTTTAGTCATCTGTGCAGCTACCTTTACCCATCCTGTGAATACTTTTTAGGCACCCTGAAGCTCCCAACTGCCTAGCATTTGGGCCTCCATCCACCATGGTGCGTCGGCAGATACTAATTTGCTGAACTGCTCCCTCACATTAAACACACTGTACAAATGTAAGTTGGTGTTGTAGGCAAAGCTTGCTTATAAAAGTTACTTTATGGTCCAATAGTCTTTCTCATATTGGATCTGAAAATTTTCAATAATTAACCTTGTTCATATCCCTGCCTTGTCATAACTGCCCGGAAGTTTTGAACAAATGTAGTAGGGTTACTGTCAATAAATTACTTGAAAGCATTAAACTTCTTGAATGAAATACAGTACATTATTGCACACATGGGTGTTCATATCTTTTTTTTATTGGTGTTGTACAAACAACTTCCTTACACTCAGACTTTAAACATTTAATTGTCTGATTGATTGTGAAATCAGAACAATCAGAAGCTTTATTTACTTTGAAAAGTGGATGACTCAATGGATAAGTGTTTGGGTGTGTGGTTGTTTGGTTCAGATGTATGCACAATGCAACTAATGTCCTGATCAACTGCAGTTTTTTTTTGTCAGTTTTAAACTTAAAATTGTTCATCATTCGATATAGACATTACCACGTCAGCAGTGAGTGCACTAACACACCTGTATCTGTAATTACCACTGCTGATAAGTAAAGAAAATGGTTTTAAACACATTAAAATTAACTAGGGGGAAAAAAAACACTGGTACAAAGCATTTTTTTTATGTTACTCCCTAACCTCACCCTTAAGGGGCGATTTTCCCTGGATCCTTTAGGCGCTAAAGAGCCTCTGAGGTGGCCAAGATGAGGTCTTAAGCTGAAACGCCAGTTTAGCACAAGGCACCATCTTGGTAAAAGAGTTGAAGTGCACACTAGGAACAGCTGCCCAGAGGATTGTTAAGGGGCTAATTGCCACTTAAATTGCCTGCTAGCACTCATTAAGGAGGCTGCATGGCATTTCGGTGGCTAGCGCTTGACCCAATGCCCTCTCCTAACACCAACCAGCTGATTGGGAGCAAACAAGTCATTGCAAAGGATTTCGAGCTTAAATATGTATCACCTTTTAATGTTCACTTGCTGCCGGAGGTTTGAAGAGGACTTTTGAAACACATCGGGAGACTTTCTGGGACACTTTGTCAAGACTTCACCAACACTCTATCAATGTTTATTCCGGAAATTCTCTGAGGACTTCACCTAAAAAGAGTAAGTGCTGTGCTTCTCCACCTTATTGGACACCTTATAGGAGTCACTTGGAGAGCGCGAGTGCTTGGTCATGGGTATCTTGCTAGGGGTCCCCCTTGGTCTGCAGGAGGAAGGAGGAGATGAGGCCAGGCAGGGCAGCACCAGCTGCTGCAGGAGAGAGGGACAACAGGGCGAGGTGGACTCCTTCCCCCCGCTGCGGGTACAGGACATCCCTCCTTCTCTGGACCTCCTCCACCAGGACCTCTATTGCCGCGTCAGAGAACCTGTGCGCCCTCTCCCTCGGTCCCTGAGCCATCCTGAAATGTGCCGCTGTGCATCAGCCAGCGCACTCCACACCTTCAGTGGAAGTGGATGTGAGGAGCCTACATATACTTCTGCACGACAATTGCGTTTATTCAGTGCTTGAGTGCTAAACCTGCAGGTGTCTGTTTTGGCACCTCTGGGGTCAAATTATGATAATCAGCAATTAGGACCATAATTGTGTGCTAAAACCAGACTTTCAAGCAGGCGAGTCTTAATAGCACAGCACCCATTTAGCGCCTGTTTTCACCCTTTCACCAAAATAACCCTCTTTATTCTTTTAAAGCCATACACTGCAGTGAATCATTTTTCCAAGCCTTAAGAATCTTGATCTTTATAACAGCACCAGCGTGGCAAATATAGCGAGCTGAATTCACATGGTTATCACTGGATGTGATTTTTATTTAAAGTTAATATTGACAATTTCCATTTTATCTATTGTCAATGTTTAATGTTTGTTTGGACTAACAGTAGAATGAGCTATTTTATCACATACTTTTTGGCTTACTTCCTCCATTGTTAATATTTGTGATCTGAATAAATTGAGTTTTTGCGCAATTTTGACTTGGAGAGGATTCACGGCCCAACATTGCTGCAATTGACACAGGAGTAGAAGCTACTATCTGATTATTGACAGTAGGATTTGTATACAACTATTTACGACATGCTAGATCTAGAATTCTTCAGATCTGCTGTTATCATACTTAACACAGGAATGCAATGAAAAACAACACTGATGGTTCCACTGCAACTATGGGTTTTGCTGCTGTTTAAAATCCCTCTGAATCCCTAAAAAACTAATTTTATGCAACCATTAACCAGCTACCCCCCAGTAGATGGCTCTCAGCAGCACTACATGTTTTCCTCACTGGATAACTGTACAGACAAAAATCTTGTTACTCAGAGTGATTTATTAGCACTTTTTGTGGTTGCTAGGGAACAACCTGGCAACCTAGAATATCATTATAAACATGCAAACAAACTTTTTCCAATAGATTTAATAGAAGTCAGACTCTAAAGGTCTTTTCTTCTCTCCCACTGACGAACAACATCATAAAATGCAGCAGTGCACTATTGAGGCGGCTGAGGCTATATTTTTTTTTATTCGTTTATGGGATGTGGGCGTCTCTGGCAAGGCCAGCATTTAATGGCCATCCCTAATTGCCCTTGACAAGGTGGTGGTGAGCCGCCTTCTTGAACCGCTGCATTCCGGGTGGTGAAGGTACTCCCACAGTGCTGTTAGGTAGGGAGTTCCAGGATTTTGACCCAGCGACGATGAAGGAACGGCGATATACTTTCAAGTCAGGATGGTGTGTGACTTGGAGGGGAACTTGCAGGTGATGGTGTTCCCATGCGGCCTGCTGCCCTTGTCCTTCTAGTTGGTAGAGGTCGCGGGTTTGGGAGGTGCTGTTGAAGAAGCCTTGGCGAGTTGCTGCAGTGCATCTTGTAGATGGTACACACTGCAGCCATGGTACGCCGGTGGTGGAGGGAATGGATGTTTAAGGTGGTAGAGGGGGTGCCAATCAAGCGGGCTGCTTTGTCCTGGATGGTGTCGAGCTTCTTGAGTGTTGTTGGAGCTGCACTCATCCAGGCAAGTGGAGAGTATTCCATCACACTCCTTACTTGTGCCTTGTAGATGGTGGAAAGGTTTTAGGGAGTCAGGAGGTGAGACACTTGCCGCAGAATACCTAGCCTCTGACCTGCTCTTGTTGCCACAGTATTTATGTGGCTGGTCCAGTTAAGTTTCTGGTCAATGGTGACCCCCAGGATGTTGATGGTGGGGGAATTCGGCGATGGTAATACCATTGAATGTCAAGGGGCGGTGTTTAGACTCTCGCTTGTTGGAGATAGTCATTGCCTGGCACTTCTGTGGAGCGAATGTTACCTGCCACTTATCAGCCCAAGCCTGAACATCGTCCAGGTCTTGTTGCATGCGGGCATGGACTGCTTCATTATCTGAGGAGTTGTGAATGGCACTGACCACTGTGCAGTCATCAGCGAACATCCCCATTTCTGATCTTATGTTGGAGGGAAGGTCATTGATGAAGCAGCTGAAGATGGTTGGGCCTAGGACACTGCCCTGAGGAGTACAGTACCTATATTAGTACAGTCACAACCATAATTTTAATAGCGTTTAAGCCTTGACTCCCCAAATACTTACACACCTTTGAAACACTGACAATTTTTTTTTTTAAAGATTACAATATTTTTATACAAGTTAATACTTATTAATATTACTGTTTCTTTGTCAACCAAGACAAAGCCTTCCCTTTCATATGAAGTTGTGTGAACCATTTCCTGTTCAGTGCATTGACATAACTTTAATGCACCAATGCAAAAGGACAATAGAGGTTTAAATGTTCTTTGTCTATTTTTAGTAGCACAAAATAATATTACAACATTAAACCATGGCCCCCCCCTGAATTTGCAGTCAGTGACGTACCAGAAAAATACGCCTCTGAACGGAAAAAAAAATCTGGAAGTACTTGGTGCCTCCGGAGCCTGTGTGTCCTGGGCCTGCAGGCTTACGCCTGCGTAAAGCCCCACGGATCCCGGGGCGCATGCAGTTCGCAAGCGTCCCTGGGTTCACATGGGCCCAGTCAACCAATCAATTAGGGGGATTCTTATGATGCTTATGGGGATCCCATTTACATACAGAATCCTCATAAGCATATTAGAAATCCCCAAATAAATAAGAATTCACACCACTTAAATAAAAATAATTGTTCCCATGTTCAAAATTAATTAAAAGACCCTATAATTAGGCATTTAAAATAAAAAAATATTTTTTTGAAAAATAAATTTAAACATTTTAAAACAACAACAACTTGTATTTATAAAGCGCCTTTAACATAGTAAAACGTCCCAAGGCACGTCACAGGAGTATTATAAGACAAAAATCTGACACCGAGCCACATAAGGAGAAATTAGGGCAGGTGACCAAAAGCTTGGTCAAAGAGGTAGGTTTTAAGGAGCAACTTAAAGGAGGTAGAGAGGCGGAGAGGTTTAGGCAGGGAATTCCAGAGCTTAGGGCTAGACAGCTGAAGGCACGGCCACCAAAGGTTGAGCGATTATAATCGGGGATGCTCAAGAGGGCAGAATTAGAGCAGCGCAGATATCTTGGGAGGTTGTAGGGCTGAAGGAGATTACAGAGATAGGGAGGGACGAGGCCATGGAGGGATTTGAAAACAAGGATGAGAATTTTAAAATCGAGGCATTGCTCCAGGCCAAAATTTATCTAAACTAATTTTAAATGTATGTGTATTCAAAAATTTTTATTTTAACATTTATTTTAACCCATACACTGGTAAAAGAAGGCCTTACGCCTGCTTTTACCAGGTGCAAGGGTTTCATGGGCATTCGCTGGGCAGTAGTTGGGCAAATAGCCCAACTCTGTGCAAGCGAAAGTGATTTTGCAGCGGATGCGAAGGATCTGTCAATGCAAAACTTGATAGATTGTAAGTTCCGGAACTTGCAGGGCCATTCTGAGGACTTACGACGGTGTACGTAGGAAGAGAGAGACCTGGAGGGTTCACATTCATAAATCTATGAAGTTGGCAGGACAAGTTGATAAAGCTATTAAAAAAGCATATGGTATTCATGGATTTATAAATAAAGGCATAGAGTACAAAAGCAAAGAAGTTGGCCTTTATTACAAGAGGATTTGAGTATAAGAGTAAAGACGTCTTACTGCAATTATATAGGGCCCTGGTGAGATCACACCTGGAGTATTGTGTACAGTTTTGGTCTCCTTACCAAAGGAAGGATATACTTGCCATTGAGGGAGTGCAACAAAGCTTCACCAGACTGGTTCCTGGGATGGGGAGATTGTTCTATGAGGAGAGATTGAGTAGACTAGACCTATATTCTCTAGAGTTTAGAAAATGAGAAGTGATCTCATTGAAACATACAAAATTCTTACAGGGCTTGACAGGGTAGATGCAGGGAGGATGTTTCCCCTAGCTGGGAAGTCTAGAACCAGGGGTCATAGTCTCAGAATAAGGGGTCGGCCATTTAGGACCGAGATGAGGAGAAATTTCTTCATTCGGAGGGTGGTGAATCTTTGGAATTCTCTACCCCAGAGGACTGTGGAGGCTCAGTCGTTGAGTATATTCAAGACAGAGATCGATAGATTTTTGGATATTAAGGGAATGAAGGGATATGGGGATAGTGCAGGAAAGTGGAGTTGAGGTAGAAGATCAGCCATGATCTTACTGAATGGCGGCGCAGGCTCGAGGGGCCAAATGGCCTACTCCTGCTCCTATTTTTTATGTTCTTATGTTCTTAAGTTATGCTAAACCATTATAAATTACTGATTATGCATCAGCTGAAGTAATGTGTCCAATTTAGGAATGATGTCAAGGCCTTGGAGAGGGTGCAGAGGAGATTTACCTGAATTATACCAGGGATGAGGGACGTCAGCTATGTGGAGAGACTAGAGAAGCTGAAATTGTTCTCCTTAGAGCAGAGAAGGTTAAGGGGAAATTTAATAGAGGTGCTCAAAATTATGAGGGGTTTTGATAGAGTAAATAAGGAGAAACTGTTTCCACTGGCAGGAGGGTCGGTAACCAGAGGACAGAGATTTAAGATAATTGTCAAAAGAACTAGGGGGAGATAAGGAGAATCTTGTTGTTGAGATCTGGAATGCATTGCCTGAAAGGATGGTGAAAGCAGATTCAATAGTAATTTTCAAATGGGAATTGAATATATACTTGAACAGGAAAAACTTTCAGGGCTATAGGGAAAGAGCTGGGTGGGTGATTAATTGGATAGCTCTTTCAAAGAACTGACACAGGCATGAAAGGTCAAATGGCCTCCTGTACTAAATGATTCTATGAATGTTTTTTGCAAAAAGTCTGCTCAAATAATCCATTATTAGAATATTTTGGGATTAGTATGCCAAATGCAGCTTTGTATGTGTATTATTTTCAGATTATTCTGTTATTTGGCTATTACTCCAGACCGAAATTGGGCAGTTTAAGGGCTTATATACTTTAACTAATGAAGCCAAAAAATTTGTCTCTCTGATTTGTCTCAAAGCCATCAGTTTCTTTTTAACAACCGAACTATTAAATTCAATGGGCCAGAAATTGCTGCAATGGTAGGTTTGCCGGCAAATGGCGTTAATTGGACTTTTATGCTCACCGTTGACTATATTTACGCCGCAAATCGCTGGAACATCGATCCAATAATAGCGCAGCGATGTCAATATCGCATTTAGGACCTCATGCCCAATGGCTTATCTCCTTAACCATGAAAGAAAATGATAGAGACTGAAACAGAATGAAAGTCGGAGGAGGAAATAGGGTGAATTAAGAGTCAAACAAAAAATAGAGACAGAAAGAGGAATAAAGAGAGGGAAAGAGAGTGGATTAAGAGAAAAAGAATTAAAAAGGACAAGCAGAAGAAGAGGACACTGTAATCCAGTTGTGTTTGGGAATTGATGTATTAGTCCTTGAGAAGTTAAGGAGTGAATGGCAGGGTAGGTGTGTGAAATGTATAAACACTCTTGACCCATGAAGTATAGAACCAAGCCCCATCCATCATGATCAGGAACAGTAGAGCACCCAGTGGGTATACCATTGTACTGCTTTCATAGGAACATCGGAATTGCTAGACAATAAAAGATCAAGGTCCATCTAGTTCGCCTTCTACCACCCTGGTAGTTGCATGATACAATGATAATGGAGTTATTGACTAATCATAGCAATCAATCGCTATCAATTAGTTTACAAAAAAAAAACAACACAAGGAAAACCCCAGTGGTGGAGAGCTTTGAGAACCATAGATCCAAAGTTCCCTTTTTCTTCCCAAGCATGCTGCACATACCACATGTCATGTCTCAAATTACTCATATACCGTATCCCAAAATGTTATTTTCTCAAAGAAATCTCAATTTTTAAAAAACTAACTCAACTCAATCTCTATAATTACAGGGATATAAAAGTTACACAATGGGATTACATGAGATGGCTTCTCTACTTTAACTGCGCTATATAAATGCAAGTTGTTATATAAAAGTAAACCATCAGTGAGTCAGGCCTACCTAACTCACTCACATATCCTCTATTCATTTCTTTTGGAGGCGCAGCAGTGCACAGCACCACTGGTGCAGCAACAGGGCGGTGTATAATAGTCACAGCATTGAACTTCATTTTGGTCAGACAATTTATTGCTAGTGGATACAACATGATTGCGTGATTTCCTTGTAACCAAGATTTATATTCCAAGAATAGAGCAGAATATTTGAAATGCTGAATTGTATATTACCTCTCCAATTGCCAGTAAACATTCTTTATATTTTTCTATTAGTGGAAGTGCAGCCTGCAAATCCTGGAGGAGAGAAAATTATTTTTAATAAAGAGAAAGAAAACAAGCCAAAATAAACTGATGAGATCAATGCCTGTTTCTGAAAGAGATGACCAAAGATAAACACAATGGGCCAGATTTTGCTGGAGCGGGGTATCTCGCGGTGGGCCCCATTAATTCAGCTTACAATTGCACTTTTAGGTTTTAAAATTTTTTGCCCACAAAGTTGCTGGAAAGGCGAGCTGATAACGGCACAGCGAGGGCAACAAGGCATCTGGGACCTTGGTGAACAACGGGACAAACAATGTATCTCCTTAACCAATGAGATAAAAGGATTGAGAAAAACAGGAAGGACTGAGAAGGAGGGTGAATCAGAGTGGGTGAATTCAATGTCACAACAGGTACAGAAAGGAATAAGAGAGGGAAAGAAAAATTGGATTAAGAGAGAGAGAGAGAGAGAAAAGAGACAAAGAAAAAAATGAAAAAAAACTTAAATTTGACATTTTTAAAAATCTTCTAAAACAATTCACAAGCTGAAGGAATGAGACTCCACACTTATTATTGTTTACTTTCTGGACAAGAGAGGTTGATTGGCAGTCATTAACAATTATCACATCTGCTAACAGGTGGACAAAATACTCATTTTAAAATTAATTTGCGTAGAACCTTGAATATTTGGCTGCTGCCACTTTCTGTATATTAACCGACTGTTACAAATTTTGGGTCTGTAATAATAATTCTCTCGGGATCAGCATCGGTGGATGCTCCCATAAGGATACCCTATGCTCCTTACGATCAGGAGATTACCTTTTCTGCCCAATATCTAGTTATATGATAGCATGACTCAAGGAACTGTAACAACGAGACCCCTCATTGTGTGTACTGGATACTGCAATCTCGTACATGCCCTCACATGCATTTCGCTTCCAGAAGGTGAGCTGATAAACATTCTAATGACATGAGCCCAATTATAAACCAAGACACTGGTTTATTTTACAACAAATATAGAACTGAACAGAATACATTTTCCAGTGACATCTATTTCATATCGCTCCTTGGAACAAGGAAAACAACAAAGTAATCACTCTACCCCTTTCAATGGGCTAAATCCACTTTACAGACAAGCAATCCCTGAAACTAGCCGGCATTAATCTTTCTCTCACAGAATATATTTGCCTCCCTGACTATTTCTAATCCAAACTTGAGCAGACTGACTTCGTTCCAGATAGAAAAGAAGCCAAAAACTTCACTTCTGACTCTGCCCAGCTGTGTTAGGGATTGGTTCATTGAGCTGCCAATCAAAACTACGAACTCGAATCAGAAACCATTCCCTCATGGCATCTACGTTTGCCTAAAATTCCTGTTGCACTCAATAAGTGGAAACCATTGTAACGTCACATCCAATTGTTCTCTGGAATATGCTAATAGTCCCATTGTCTTAAACTGATATGGCATCTGAGAAACACCATTCTGTTAGCCACTTTGTGTTGTCCTGACTGATGAATCTAATCCACATTCCCCAATAGCACGTGTTTTGTGTGGAGTTAATCCCTTGTGCACTGACTTTAACTCAGGACTTCACCTGAGGAAGGGGCCACGAAAGCTCCGAAAGCTTGTGATTTCAAATAAAACTGTTGGACTATAACCTGGTGTTGTGCGACTTCTCATTTTTAACTAAAAGAAGCATCTTAAAATTCCTCTACGCCAATTAGGCAAACATCTTGAAACACGACACTGAATCTTGACTTGAGATTACCTGAAGAGTGGCACCACGCTGTTCTTGAGGTGGATTTCCTTGCACTGGATGAACACCAAGACATGGAAGCACAAACCCAGGGTACCTGAAAATAAATATTCAAAGTTATTTTATCAATAAGTTTAAGCTACTTTAGGGCAGCGAAGAAGGTACATGGAAGGAATGCTATATTCCTGTTCTATAGTGTTTTCAGTCATGAAATCTTCATTATGACATAACCTGCATTTAATTCACTTTAACTGGGCCCGTTATTGTTTAGGCTGTATAAACACCGTCTTTTTTTCAACAGTTAGTATCAGGCTACTCAAGCATTGGCTACACAATACCCGAGACTGCTGTTGTTCACCTTTACTTAAAAGTTAATTGCATCAGCAATTCCCTCATGTTATTGAGGTGGTACATAGAATTTACAGCACAGAAACAGGCCAATCGGCCCAACTGGT
This sequence comes from Squalus acanthias, assembly GCA_030390025.1. Taxonomy (NCBI): domain Eukaryota; kingdom Metazoa; phylum Chordata; class Chondrichthyes; order Squaliformes; family Squalidae; genus Squalus; species Squalus acanthias. Next base: position 43,176,736 of record CM059436.1, read on the forward strand.
CTATGCCAGTGTTTATGGGCTGGATATTTACTGGGGCCGATATGTCGGCGGGGGGAGCAGAGTTTAGGACGGGAAACCCGGAACTCTGGGTTTCCCCGCATGCTGTGGAGTTTTATTCCACAGTGTGCGACGTTTGGTCCTGACAGATTCCCCACCTGGAAGTCAGCCTGAGTGACAGGCTTCGCTTCCAGTGGGGCGAGGAGCACGCCGGAGAAGGCCTGCAGGACCAGATAGGTCCGATCCCCGACCCCAGAGGGTGGGCATCCGATCCCGAAGGGGGTTTGATTCCTGACACCGGTTGGGGTTGGTTGGGGGGGGGATTTGTATAGGGGCGGGGTCTGATGGTGGGGGAGCTTGGGGGGCTGGGAGGAAACACTCCTGCTCCTCCTGGCCCACAAGGTGTGCAGTGAAGGGCCTTACCTTCTCCCTGAGGCTGTCCTCGCCTCGCTGCAGCTGCCGGATTTGCTGAGACCCGGGAAACCTGGCCGGCCTCAGTAAAACCTGCAAAGCAGGTTAAATCTGAGGCTTCCAGCCTCATTAACATATTTAAAATGCCAACCCGCCTTCTGGGGTCAGGGATCGGATCTACCTGGTCCTGTGGCCTCCTCCAGAGTGCTCCCAAACCTGACTGGAAGCTAAGCCTGTCACTCAGGCTGACTTCCGGGTGGGGAATCTGTCAGGACCAAACGTCGCACACTGTGGAGTAAAACTCCACAGCATGCGGGGAAGCCCAGCCTTCCGGGTTTCCCATCCGAAACTCCGCTCCCCCCCGCCTACATAACCCGCCCCAGGAAATATCCAACCCATAAACACTGGCATAGACCAGTTGGGCCGATTGGCCTGTTTCTGTGCTGTAATTTCCATGTAACATCTGTCCCACCTCAGTAAAACCCAGAGGTCGGTGGGTGGGAGCCGGCTTCCCAACGTGCTCAGAATTTTTGCCCATTTAACCCCCCCCACCCGCACCCAATCCCAGCTGCTCACCCATGTTAAAAGTCCCCCCGATGCTCCACATGAACCTCCTCCCATCTCACTTCATCTTACCCAATCAGCATATCCTTCTATTGATTTCTCCCTCATGTACTTATCTAGCTTCTCCTTAAATGCATCTCTGCTCATCGCCTCAACTACTCCATGTGGTAGCAGTTCCACAGTCTAACCATGTTAATACATGCAAGTTTGCACTCTCTTATTGGTGCAAGCTATCTGTTTGAGTTCAGCTATTTTATATGTATTGGGTGCCATAACATTTAAAATCTATCAAATACCAAAAGTCTACAGATCATACCCTATCCACCTGAAAAATAAGATTGATTAATGATATGTCTACATGATCAGAGAGGACTACTTTGCTCTTGGTGCCAAAAGCCTATTTGGAGTAGTATAAGTGCTTTACCTGTTCTGGAATTCCCCTGCTTCACTTTCTTAGAACATTATTTTAATATATGCTCCTGGATTGTATTTTCAAACAACATGGGTTGTGTGAATGGATCTGTTTGTAATGTTGATCTTGTCATGTCTGTACAAGTTTTAAGTATTTCCAGACAACATTCAATACCGGGCGAGTTCTGACAGGAATATATGGGTGGTTTTCTCCACACTGGTGAGAAAGTAGTATCTTCATATCAGATTAGTGTAAATCTACAAACAACTTTACAAAATATGCAAAAGGGAGCATCAGGGTGGAACAGGACAGGCAGGAATTGTGAGATCAAGCTGTCCAAAACAATAATCACTGATGTTGGCAACCAAAAAATAGATCAATACCACAGATGTATAAGTGGTACAGGAAAGAATTACCATACACTGGTCAAAAGAAAATGTGCTTCAACTGCTCTATCACTCATTTTATCAAAAGAACATTCTATCCTACAAAACTATAGCCAAAGGTCCTTCAAATAAATAAAGTGAAAAATTGACAAAAAGATACAGCCATGGGGCAAACAATCACTTTCGCGGGCTGTTTTGCAGAGGCCGGTGTCAGGAGGAGCAGAGAGTGGCGGTTCAGTGAGTATTTAAACTCACTTTCGCGGGCTTTTTTTGCAGAGGCCGGAGTCGGGAGGAGCAGAGAGCGACGGTTCAGTGAGTACTTAAACTCACTTTCGCGGGCTTTTTTTTTTTACAGAGGCTTACCAATCTCACAGACCGGCGGCGGCGTTCCAGAGCCACGTCACGATTCAAAAAGTGACGCGGGCAAGAAGAAACAGCTGATTGGGTGAGTACGGCCAGGTGAGTATTTATACTACTCTATAGTTTGACAGATAAGGTTAATAGTTTATAAAGTTTAGAAGGTCTTAATTTTGTGGTTATAGTTTCTAAGGTCTCTGCTGTGTAGCGGGGAGTGCTAGTAAACAAGGGCCCTTGACTATATCATTTAATTGTAGTGTAATTGGTGGTATTGATTTGATTTAATTTAAGGGCCCGTGGTATGCTCCTCCTGCGCTATGTGAGAAATCAGCTGTGAATGGATGCATACTGGAGCATTTGCGATGCTGAGGACGTCGTGGATATCACGTTTAATGGGTTGGTCACACCGCAGGTAAAGGCTGCACAGGCAGGAAGGGAATGGGTGACCGCCAGGCAGAGTAGTAGGCATAGGCAGGTAGTGCAGGGTTCCCCTGTGGCCATCCCCCTCTCAAACAGAATTACCACTTCGGATATTGTTGAGGGGGATGACTTATCGGGGGAAGGGAGCAGCAACCAACTTCCTGGCACCATGGGTGGTTCTGCTGCACAGGAGGGGAGGAAAAAGAGCGGGAGAGCTATAGTGATAGGGGCTTCTATTGTAAGGGGAATAGATAGGCGTTTCTGCGGCCGCAAACGAGACTCCAGGATGGTATGTTGCCTCCCTGGTGAAAGGGTCAAGGATGTCTCGGAGTGGCTGCAGGGCATTCTGGAGGGGGAGGGTGAACAGCCAGTTGTCGTGGTGCATATAGGTACCAACGATATAGGTAAAAAACAGGATGAGGTCCTAAAAGCTGAATATAGGGAGTTAGGAGGTAAATTAAAAAATAGGACCGCAAAGGTAGTAATCTTAGGATTGCTACCAGTGCCACGTACTAGTCAGAGTAGAAATAGAAGGATATTTCAGATGAATACGTGGCTAGAAGAATGGTGCAAGGGGGAGGGATTCAAATTCCTGGGACATTGGAACCGGTTCTGGGGGAGGTGGGACCAGTACAAACTGGACGGTTTGCACCTGGGCAGGACCGGGACCGATGTCCTAGGGGGAGTGTTTGCTAGTCCTGTTGGGGAGGGTTTAAACTAAAATGGCAGGGGGTTAGGAACCTGTGCAGGGAGACAGAGGAAAGGGAAGCAAGGATAGAAACACAAGACAGGAAGGAGAAAAGCAAAAGTGGAAGGCAGAGAAATCAAGGGTGTAAATCAAACATGGCCACAGTAAACAATAATTCTAAATGGTCTAAGAGTGTTAAAAAAACAAGCCTGAAGGCTCTGTGTCTTAATGCGTGGAGCATTCGTAATAAGGTGGTTGAATTAGCTGTGCAAATAGATGTAAACGGATATGATATAATTGGGATTACGGAGACATGGCTCCAGGGTGACCAAGGCTGGGAATTCAACATCCAGGGGTATTCAATATTCAGGAAGGACAGGCAAAAAGTAAAAAGAGGTGGGGTAGCATTGCTGGTTAAAGAGGAGATTAACACAATAGTAAGGAAGGATATTAGCTCTGATGATGTGAAATCTGTATGGGTAGAGCTGAGAAATACCAAGGGGCAGAAAACGTTAGTGGGAGTTGTATACAGACCCCCAAACAGTAATGCTGAGGTTGGGGATGGCATTAAACGGGAAATTAGAGATGCGTGCAATAAGGGCACAGCAGTTATCATGGGTGACTTTAATCTACATATAGATTGGGCTAATCAAATTAGTAACAATACTGTGGAGGAGGAATTCCTAGAGTGTATACAGGATGGTTTCCTGGACCAATATGTCGAGGAACCAACTAGAGATCAGGCCATCTTAGACTGGGTATTATGTAATGAGAAAGGATTAATTAGCAATCTTGTTGTGCGAGGCCCCTTGGGGAGGAGCGATCATAATATGATCGAATTCTTCATTAAGATGGAGAGTGAAGTAGTTGACTCAGAGACTAGGGTCCTGAATTTAAATAAAGGAAACTACGATGGTATGAGGCGTGAGTTGGCTAGGATGGATTGGGGAACGTTACTTAAAGGGTTGACGGTGGATAGGCAATGGCAAACATTTAAAGATCACATGGATGAACGACAGAATTTGTTCATCCCTGTTTGGCATAAAAAATAAAACAAAAAAGGTGACTCAACCGTGGCTAACAAGGGAAATTAGGGATAGCATAAGATCCAAGGAGAGGGCATATAAATTGGCCAGAAAAAGCAGTAAACCTGAGGATTGGGAGCAGTTTAGGATTCAGCAAAGGAAGACAAAGGGCTTAATTAAGAGGGGGGAAATACAGTATGTGAGTAAGCTTGCAGGGAACATAAAAACTGACTGTAAAAGCTTCTATAGATATGTGAAGCGAAAAAGATTGGTGAAGTCAAGTGTAGGTCCCTTGCAGTCAGAATCAGGGGAATTTATAATGGGGAACAAAGAAATGGCAGACCAATTAAATACATACTTTGGTTCTGTCTTCACAAAGGAGGACACAAATAACCTCCCAGAGATGTCGGGGAACATAGGTTCTAATGAGAGGGAGGAACTGAATGAAATCAGTATTTGTAGAGAAATGGTGTTAGGGAAATTGACGGGATTGAAGGCCAATAAATCCCCAGGGCCTGATAATCTACATCCTAGGATACTTAAGGAAGTGGCTCTAGAAATAGTAGATGCATTGCTGGTCATCTTCCAAAATTCTATAGACTCTGGAACAGTTGCCATGGATTGGAGGGCAGCTAATGTAACCCCACTATTCAAAAAGGGTGGTAGAGAGAAAGCGGGGAATTACAGACCGGTAAGCCTGACATCGGTAGTGGGGAAAATGCTAGAGTCCATTATAAAAGATGTAATAGCAGAGCACTTGGAAAACAGTGACAGAATCGGACAAAGTCAACATGGATTTACAAAAGGTAAATCATGCTTCACTAATCTACTGGAACTTTTTGAGGATGTAACTGATAGAATAGATAAGGGAGAACCAGTGGATGTGGTGTATTTGGACTTTCAGAAGGCTTTCGATAAGGTCCCGCATAAGAGATTAGCGTGCAAAGTTAAAGCACATGGGATTGGGGGTAAGGTACTGACTTGGATAGAAAACTGGTTGGCAGACAGGAAGCAAAGAGTTGGAATAAACGGGTCTTTTTCCGAGTGGCAGGCAGTGACTAGTGTAGTACCGCAGGGATCGGTGCTAGGACCCCAGTTATTCACAATATATATTAATGATCTAGACGAGGGAACTAGATGTAATATCTCCAAGTTTGCAGATGACACAAAGCTGGGTGGGCGTGTGTGCTGTGAGGAGGATGCAGAGAAACTCCAGTATGATTTGGACAGGTTGGGTGATTGGGCAGATGCATGGCAGATGCAGTATAATGTGGATAAATGCGAGGTTATCCACTTTGGTGGCAAAAACAGGAAGGCAGATTATTATCTGAACGGCAATAGATTGGGAAAAGGGGAAGTGCAACGAGACCTGGGTGTCCTTGTGCACCAGTCGCTGAAGGTAAGCATGCAGGTGCAGCAGGCGGTTAAGAAGGCAAATGGTATGTTGGCCTTCATAACGAGAGGATTCGAGTACAGGAGCAAGGATGTCTTGCTGCAGTTGTACAGGGCCTTGGTGAGACCACACCTTGAGTATTGTGTGCAGTTTTGGTCGCTTATCTGAGGAAGGATGTTCTTGCCATGGAGGGAGTGCAGCGAAGATTCACCAGACTGATACCTGGGATGGCAAGAATGACATATGAAGAGAGATTGGGTCGATTGGGCTTGTATTCACTAGAGTTTAGAAGAATGAGAGGGGATCTCATTGAAACTTATAAAATTCTAACAGGACTAGACAGACTAGATGCAGGAAGGATGTTCCCGATGGCGGGGGAGTCCAGAACCAGGGGTCACAGTCTAAGGATAAGGGGTAAGCCATTTAGGACTGAAATGAGGAGGAATTTCTTCACCCAGAGAGTGGTGAGCCTGTGGAATTCTCTACCGCAGAAGACAGTTGAGTTCAATTCATTAAATATATTCAAGAAGGAGTTAGATATATTTCTTAAGGCTAAGGGGATCAAGGGATATGGGGAGAAAGCAGGGACAGGGTACTGAATTTGGATGATCAGCCATGATCGCATTGAATGGCGGAGCAGGTTCGAGGGGCCGAATGGCCTACTCCTGCTCCTATCTTCTATGTTTCTATGTAATTAAATGTATTTCTCAAACACAAGTTAGTTCAAGACTTTTAAGATTACTGTTTTCTCCTTTAAAAGTCAGTGATTCATAATGGGTACAGTTCCATGAGCACCAGCAGCCCATCAAAATCATTCATGTGAAACATTAATTAAAGAGTGTCAGCACTCTACTTGACAGATATGGAACATCAGAACTGAGTTTATGCAAACTCTTCCAGCAGGAGTCACTGGATAGTGATCAGACTTTTCTTTCCTACCCTGGGAACACCAAAGCCAAATGTAGTGATTCCTCTGTCATCCTGGCTTAAATCAATGACTTACCACACACCAGAAATCAAATCTGTGAACTTCCTTGTATGTATGGCTCAGTACAAGTCACACAGTGCTTGCACCCATTCCATCATATAACTCCCTGTTTCTGTTCAAACTGGAGTCGGCCAAGTTGTGAATACGATCCTGACACACAGTTTATATCAAGGGAGTTCTAACCTACCAGGATACTACAAAAACATTCTGCCAGACTTGCAACTTTAGCAAATTTCCTTCTTGCCTGAAGTTAAAGGAACAATCTTCTATTCCCTAGCCAGGGCTCAGTATGCTCCTAGATTTCATTTGCAAACTTTATGGATTCAGTGACTGGATTTGTTAACAGTCATTATATATGTTTGGTATTTTTGAACAATCAGTGTGCCATTGTATCTTTCAAGTTCTTACATGACTTTTATGGGTTGTTCTCTCTACACTAGTTAGAAACAAGCACCATCAAAGCAAAGAAGCTTGAATCTACGTTTATCTCTGCAATTAGAGACAACACACGATGGGGAAGAACAGTGTGATCAAATAACAATAAAACAATTAAAAGTATTTGTGATATTAGGGGAGACAATTAGATAGGTGCCTTGTGTAAAAATGTGGGATTGGTGATAACACAGGGTGGGGAAGAACGATGAGACCAAATAACCATAAATGAACAATTAAAAGTATTTCTGATATTAGGTGAAACAATTAGATAGGTGCCTTGTATACAAATGTGGGATTGGTGATAATACAAGGTGGTGCGGAACTGTGAGAGCAACCAGAACAGACATATTAGTCATTAATATTGGGAGACAGAAAGTGATGAATACCTGGTACCAGTCGATACTGGAAAACCACAGCACTAAATTGTAGACAAACCTGTACTAGTTACGCCATCATTTATTTTATTGAAGAAACATTTCTGCTGTCAACATTCCAATCCAAAGTCCTTTAAGAGCACTGTGCACCTTAGTGACTCTGTAGGTAAATGTACCATGTGGTGTGATACTGAGTCAAACAGACCAGGACGATCCCGGGTGGAATTCATGGTTTGTGTTGTTAGGCCATCTCAGCCAGAACAATAGTGGAAGCACTACAATTGCCTTCAGGAGCAAGAATCAGAGCTAATTTTCTCCCTTCTGGGAGAGGGGTAGAAATTAGCTATGTTTTGTCCTCCTGATCTTTAACCAGGGACTACTTCTGAAAAGTGAAAGTGTAGATTCACACTACTTTGATATGAAGATGCTACTTTCTCACCAGTATGGAGAAAACCACCCATATATTCCTGTCATAACTTGCACAGTATTGAATGATGTTGGGGTAGATTTGCTACTTTCTCACCAGTATGGAGAAAACCACCCATATATTCCTGTCATAACTTGCACAGTATTGAATGATGTTGGGGTAGATTTTCAACTTGACGTCTGGGAGTATTGCAGGCAGCCGCCCATTATGGAAACTGCCCTATTTTTATTTCCAGAATGCTGTGATGTCCCCAATGGTTTAATAGCCTTCGTATGGTCACTGTCAAGGCTCCCATATGAAGAGTGGCCATTGAATCAAAAGAGCTGCCAACACCAAGGGAAGAGTACCCTAAAGAATGGTATCCAAAAGTGTCAACACCTTCAAGAGTGGAGGAGAGAAAATTGAATAAAAGTACTGAAAATTTGCAAAAAAAGTTATTACCTTTGAAATGGCTGCCATGTGCTATTAGTTTAAATAGCCTTCTCATAAGATTTTATTCAAGATTATGCCAGCTTCTTCCTAAATATCTGTCTTTGTTCCAAATGGAGTAGGCTCGCCATGATGGAGCTCAAGTGGATGACACATTAGACTTGGATCGTCAAATTAAATAGTGTAACTTTTCTTCTATCAAGCAGGTCATTTTGCCCTTGTGGAGCTCTTCTGTTACTTAATATTAAACCACATGATATGGCCTTGACCTGTTTTGATGAGTCAGTTTGAAAAGCAAAGGAATTTGAATCATGCTGATAGATTTGCAGTTTATTTGAATTTCACCGAATTTGTTAAGAACAACGTGTAAATAACAATTTGCACGATTCCATGCAAATATTTCATGACTAGAAAATTGGGAAACTACATTAAAAGGTATGATGGTAGAGAAGCAATGGCTAGCATTTAAAGAATTAATACATAATTTACAACAAATATACATTCCTTTAAGACACAAAAACCCCACAGGCAAAGTGGTCCAACTGTGGCTAACAAGAGAAGTTAAAGATAGTATTCGACCAAAAGAAGAGGTTTATAATGTTGCCAAAAAGAGTAGTAAGCCTGAGGATTGGGAGGATATTAGAATTCAGCAAAGGAGGATTAAGAAATTGATAAAGAAAGGGAAAATAGAATGAGAGTAGACCAGCAAGAGGTATAAAAACAAACTGTAAAAGCTTCTATAGGTATGTAAAAAGGAAAAGATTAGCGAAAGTAAATGTGGGTCTCTTACAGGCTGAGACAGGAGAAATTATAATGGGGAATAAGGAAATGGCAGAGAAATTAAACAAATACTTTGTGTCTGTCTTCATGGAAGAAGACGCAAAAAACTTCCTGTAAATAGTGGAGAACCAAGGGTCTAGCGAGAATGAGGAACTGAAAGAAATTAGTATTAGTAAAAAAATAGTACTGGAGAAATTACTGGGAATTAAAGCCGATAAATCACCTGGACCTGATGGCCTACATCCGAGGGTTTTGAAAGAGGTGGCTATAGAGATAGTGGATGCATTGGTTGTCATTTTCCAAAATTCCATAGATTCTAGAACGGTTTCTGTGGATTGGAAGGTAGCAAATGTAACCCCACTATTTAAGAGAGGAGGGAGAGAGAAAAACGGGAACTACAAACCAGTTAGCCTGACATCAGTAGCAGGGAAAATGCTAGAATCTATTATTATGGATGTGGTAACAGGGCGCTTAGAAAATAATAATAGGATTGGGTAGAGTCAACACGGATTTATGAAAGGGAAATCGTGTTTGGCAAATCTGTTAAGAGTTTTTTTGAGGTTGTAACTAGCAGAATAGATAAGGGGGAACCAGTGGATGTGGTGTATTTGGATTTTCAGAAGGCATTCGATAAGGTGCCACACAAGCAGTTATTAAACAAAATTAGGGCTCATGGGATTGGGGGTAATATACTAGCATGGATTGAGGATTGGTTAATGGACAGAAAGCAGAGAATAGGAATAAACGGGTCATTTTCGGGTTGGCAGGCTGTAACTAGTGCGGTACCGCAAGGATCAGTGCTTGGGCCTCAGCTATTCACAATCTACATCAATGATTTGGATGAGGGGACCAAATGTAATATATCCAAGTTTGCTGATGATACAAAGCTGGGTGGGAATGTAAGTTGTGAGGAGGATGCAAAGAGGCTTCAAGGGGATATAGACAGGCTAAGTGAGTGAGCAAGAACATGGCAAATGGAATATAATGTGAAGTTATCCACTTTGGTAAGAAAAATAGAAAAGCAGAGTATTTTTCAAATGGTGAGAGATTGGAAAATGTTGGTGTTCAGAGGGACCCAAGTGTCCTTGTACACGAATCACTGAAAGTTAACATGCAGGTACAGCAAGCAATTGGGAAAGCAAATAGTATATTGGCATTTATTACAAGAGGATTTGAGTATAAGAGTAAAGATGTCTTACTGCAATTATATAGGGCCCTGTTAAGACCACACCTGGAGTATTGTGTACAGTTTTAGTCTCCTTACCTAAGGAAGGATATATTTGCCATAGAGGGACTGCAATGAAGGTTCACCAGACTGATTCCTGGGATGGGGGGATTGTCCTATGAGGAGATATTGAGTAGACTCGGCCAAATTCTCTAGAGTTTAGAAGAATGAGAGGTGATCTCATTGAAACATACAAAATTCTTACAGGGCTTGACAGAGTAGATGCAGGGAGGATGTTTCCCCTGGCTGGGGAGTCCAGAACCAGGGGTCACAGTCTCAGAATAAGGGGTCGGCCATTTAGGACTGAGATGAGGAGAAATTTCTTCACTCAGAGGGTGGTGAATCTTTGGAATTCTCTACCCCAGAGGGCTGTGGAGGCTGAGTCGTTGAGTATATTCAAGACAGAGATCAATAGATTTTTGGATATTAAGGGAATCAAGGGATATAGGAATAGTGCAGGAAATGGAGTTGAGGTAGAAGATCAGCCATGATCTTATTGAATGGCGGAGCAGGCTCGAGGGGCCAAATGGCCTACTCCTGCTCCTATTTCTTATGTTCTTGTATTAGATGGGGTGCCAAAAGCACGGTCAAAAAGGTGGATTTGAACGAGAGTCTTAAAGGAGAGAGGAAGGTGGAGAGGTTTAGGGAGAGACGTTTAGAGCATATTGCTTAGGGGGCTGGAAGTATGGCCACCACATGTGGGGCAAAGGAAGGAGCGTTGCACAGTTGACCAAATTCGGATGGCGGGGTGGGGATGCAATTACATTGCAATTTCACCTGAAGATGTAGTTTCCAGTAATGGCTTGCGTCTAGTAAAGATATATAATCACCATGAATCATTAGCACAAGCTATTTCCTTCAGGTATGGGCTGAGCACTATCTAGCTGATCCCCAAATGATTACGTGTCATGTTATTTTGGTTTTTAAAATCAGGGGCATATTTTGAGCAGATTAGACGACTTGTAGCTAGTTTTATCTGGGCACCTCAGTCCTTTGAAAAAATAAATCGTGGCTGCCTTCTATAACTATAGAAATACAGTACTGCCATCATGGGACACAATTATCACTTAATTAACAGTTTTTGACTAAAGATTTTCTTCCCTTCCCTTTAAAAACCATCAGAATTGAACACTTCAAAACAGACATCTGCACATTCAAACAGCTTTAAATCAAAATCTGATGTACAGGAGCAGGTATGCAGCACACAGTGGCATTCAATACAAGTTTAAAAGAAATTAGTATATGCCTGAAGGAAACAGTAAAATTTGGAGATTTTCTTTGCTGGGTTCCATGGATGGCACAATCCTCTAGTTCCTCATTTAAGTAGCCATTCTTCATGTAAGTATTGATGGGCCATCTGGCTAAGGGGAACTAAAAGAGGTAGCCATGGAAATAGTAGATGCATTGGTTGTCATCTTCCAAAATTCTATAGATTATGGAACAGTTCCTGCAGATTGGAGGGTGGCAAATGTAACCCCACTATTTAAAAAAGGAGGGAGAGAGAAAACAGGGAACTACAGACTGGTTAGCCTAACATCAGTAGTAGGGAAAATGCTAGAGTCTATTATAAAGGATGCGATAACAGGACACTTAGAAAATATCAACGGGATTAGACAAAGTCAACATGGATTTATGAAAGGGAAATAAACCTACTGGAGTTTTTTGAGGATGGACCTGGTAGACTAGATAAGGGAGAACCAGTGGATGTGGTGTATTTGGATTTTCAGAAGGCCTTTGATAAAGTCCCACATAAGAGGTTAGTGTGCAAAATTAAAGCACATGGGATTGGGGGTAATATACTGGCATGGATTGAAAATTGGATAACAGATAGGAAACAGAGAGTAGAAATAAATGGGTCTTTTTCGGGGTGACAGGCGGTGACTAGTGGGGTACCGCAGAGATCAGTGCTTGGGCCCCAGCTATTCACAATATATATCAATGATTTGGATGAGGGAACCAAATGTAATATTTCCAAGTTTGCTGACGACACGAAACTAGGTGGGATTGTGAGTTGTGAGGAGGTTGCAAAGAGGCTTCAAGGCGATTTAGTCAAGTTGAGTGAGTGGGCAAATACATGGCAGATGCAGTATAACGTGGATAAATGTGAAGTTATCCACTTCAGTAGGAAAAACAAAAAGGTAGAGTATTGTTTAAATGGTGATAGATTGAGAAATGCTGATGTACAAAGGGACCTGGGTGTCCTTGTACACCAGTCACTGAAAGCAAACATGCAGGTGCAGCAAGCAGTTAGGAAGGCAAATGGTATGTTGGCCTTCATTGCAAGAGGATTTGAGTACAGGAGCAAGGATGTCTTACTACAGTTGTACAGGGCCTTGGTGAGACCACACCTGGAGTACGGTGTGCAGTTTTGGTCTCCTTACCTAAGAAAGGATATACTTGCCATAGAGGGAGTGCAGCGAAGGTTCACCAGACTGATTCCTGGGATGGCAGGACTGTCGTATGAGGAGAGATTGGGTCGACTAGGCCTGTATTCACTAGAATTTAGAAGAATGAGAGGGGATCTCATTGAAATGTAGAAAATTCTGACAGAGCTAGACAGACTGGATGCAGGGAGGATGTTTCCCCTGGCTGGGGGGTCTAGAACGAGGGGTCCCAGTCTCAGGATACTGGGTAGGACATTTAGGACTGAGATGAGGAGAAATTTCTTCACTCAGAGGGTAGTGAACCTGTGGAATTCTCTACCACAGAAGGCTGTGGAGGCCAAGTCACTGAATATATTTAAGGAGATAGATAGATAGATTTCTAGACACAAAAGGCATCAAGGGGTATGGGGAGAGAGTGGGAATATGGTATTGAGATAGAGGATCAGCCATGATCATGTTGAATGGCGGAGCAGGCTCGAAGGGCCGAATGGCCTACTCCTGCTCCTATTTTTCTATGTTTCTAAGCCTAATCTCATCCTCATCCATGTCCATACACATGCTTTGCTTTAGGGGTCACTGGATAGCGATCAAATGCAGGGGTGTTGGCTGATTTCATTTCCTCACTCCTAGCTCAACGATAAAGAGGCCAAAAGTAGCACCTCTGCTAAATCTCAGTTGAGGTCAGCTATCTCCGTACAGACCAGGGATCAAACCTAAGACCTACCTAGTCTATATGACTCAGTACCACATCACATGGTACCTTTACCCACTGAATTATCAGGGAGGCTTTAGGGCTTGGACATTTTACAAATAAATGTGGAAAAGGTATGATATACATACTTGTCTGAAAGCTCTATTAGCCTTTCAAATTCGCCAGAGTGCTCTGCTACTGCCACAAGAGCTAGAAGTCCAGCCTGTAAAAAACAAAAAATGCTGCAAGTGACAAGCATATTCACATCAGCAACAGCTGTTTGGCTGTTGGCAAGATGTAATCCAAATTAGAAACACTGCTGCCCAGCCCTAATTAAAGACTACGCATTCAGCAGGCATTGCAACATACCAGCTCAGGTGCTAACCCAACTTGTCACACCATTCCCCAGATCAGCTGGTGTGACAGTTGTGATAGTGAGCCTATTAAAAAAATGTTAATGTACCATGAACCGTCTGTGAAACAGGGTTAGACCACACGTGGGCAGAAACACGTGGTTGCAGTCTCATCAAACTATCCACATTGAAAATATTGGTCCAGATGGGGTAAAATTCATACTTAGCAGACTGTTGTGTTAAATCATAGGCCTGGAATTTCCTTGGAGCTGTTCACACTCCATTGTTGTAATTTCGCCGGAAGTGTGGCGGAAGCTCCATTATACCGGTAAGTGGGGTTTCCACCGCATTTCCCGAGAAGTTATGGCAGTGGAGTGGGAAAAGCTCTCAGGAAATTTCTGGCTAGTATCAGTAACTCTAATACCAGCACTGCCAATTTAGGAATACTTGTTCTTTGATGCTTATGTGCAAATGAACATATCTTTTTTGTGTTTTATTTAATCCAAGAATTGATTAATTGAAATAAATTAACACTGTACCTTCTTAGCTTGCTCTATCACTGTATCGATATCCTAAAATAAAAGTAACAAGGTCAGTAATGACGTCCATAGCCTGTAAACAATGACTTTACCAAAGTTAGTTTAACAAAGATGATTATGCAAATTTATAATATTGTTGGTCGTTAATGACAGCAGTATTCATATATGAACTATGTTGTATATTTTCCTTCTACTGAATGCCATTATGGAGGTATAGCATCATTCCAGACAATCTAACACATCTATAGAATTAAAATGCAAACCATAGCAGTACAACAGTGTATTGGTCTGCCGTAGACTGATTGATATAGGTTGATTGTCAGTGTCGAAGGCCTTTGTGAGACCAAAGAAGGCCATGTACAGCGGTTGGTGCTGTTTCCTGCATTTCTCTTGTAATTGACGTGCAGTGAAGATCATGTCCATTGTGCCCCTTAGTGGGCGGAATCCGCATTGCGACTCTGGGAGCTGTTCCCTGCATTTCTCTTGTAATTGACATGCGGTGAAGATCATGTCCATTGTGCCCCTTAGTGGGCGGAATCCGCATTGCGACTCTGGGAGGAGCTCTTCGGCCACTGGGAGAAGGCAATTGGGGAGGATACTTGCGATGACTTCGATGACGAAGTCCAACACCGCCTTCAGTGTGCCAGTGCAGCCTTCGGTCGTCTGAGGAAGAGAGTGTTGAAGACCAGGACCTCAAACCCGGCACTAAGCTCATAATCTACAGAGCAGCAGTGATACCCGCCCTGCTGTATGCCTCAGAGACATGGACCATGTACAGCAGGCACCTCAAAGCACTGGAGAGGTACCACCAACGCTGCCTCCGCAAGATCCTGCAAATCCATTGGCAGAATAGGCGCACCAACGTCAGTGTTCTCGCTCAGGCCAACATCCCCAGCATCGAAGCTTTGACCACGCTCGATCAGCTCCGATGGACGGGTCACATTGTCCGCATACCCGATACGAGACTCCCAAAACAAGCGCTCTACTCGGAGCCCGGCACGGCAAGAGAGCCCCAGGTGGGCAGAGGAAACGCTTCAAGACACCCTCAAAGCCTCCTTGAAAAAGTGTAACATCCCCACTGACACCTGGGAATCCCTGGCCCAAGACCGCACAAAGTGGAGGAGAAGCATCCGGGAAGGCGCCGAACACCTCGAGTCTCTTCGCCGGGAGCAAGCGGAAGCCAAGCGCAAGCAGCGCAAGGAGCGTACGTCAACCCAAGCACCCCACCCACCCGCCCCTTCAACCACCGTCTGCCCCACCTGTGACAGAGACTGTAGGTCCCGCATTGGACTCATCAGTCACCTGCGAACTCATTTTTAATGTGGAAGCAAGTCATCCTCGGTTCCGAGGGACTGCCTAAGAAGAAGAAGAAGGATAGAAAGTAGACACCACCAAACACATCTTCCCCTCACCTCCCCTTTCAGCATTCCGAAGGGACCGCTCCCTCCGCGACACCCTGATCCACTCCTCTATCACCCCCAACACCCACTCTCCCTTCGCCCGGCACCTTCCCGTGCAAGCGCAGGAGCTGCAACACCTGCCCTTTTACCTCCTCCCTTTCCACTGTCCAGGGCTCCAAACACTCCTTCCAGGTGAAACAGCGATTTACTTGTACTTCTTGCAATTTAGTATACTGTATTTGCTGCTCATGATACGGTCTCCTCTACATTGGGGAGACCAAACGCAGATTGGGTGACCACTTTGCGGAACACCTCCGTTCAGTCCGTAAGGGTGACCCCGAGCTTCCGGTCGCTTGTCACTTTAATTCCCCACTCCACTCCCACTCTGACCTCCCTGTCCTCGGCCTCTTACACTGTTCCAATGAAGCTCAATGTAAGCTCAAGGAACAGCATCTCATCTTTCGATTAGGCACTTTACAGCCCTCTGGACTCGACATCAAGTTCAACAATTTCAGACCATAACCTCTGCCCCTATTTTTTTTTCCATTTTTTTTCTCTCTCTCACATGGCAGCTGTTGATCATTCAGCCATTGCCATTTACACTTCATCTAGAGCCATCTTTTGTTTCTTAACTTGTTACATTACCATCTCCTTTTGCCTTGCACCATCATGGCCCAGAAATTGATCTCGCTCTGTTCCCGCGGGGGTAAGCCTTCCCCGCGATGTCTCACCTCGCTTATGCTTTTTCTGATCCAGCTCGCACGAACTTGATGTTCCAGATATCAGCTGTGCTGGGCTTGCGTATCCCAGCGGCGTAGTGAATTCGTGCGAGCTGTGGGATCACGTGACTCAGTTAGAGCCAATGGCAGCACACCATCTTCCATTCATAAGTCTCACAGCATGGCTGTGAGACTTATGAATCTTACACCCCCCCAAAATAACAGCTAAACCTCAATTAAATTTTAAAAAAAACCATCACATTAATAAAATAAGTATAGTTAATTAAATTAACCATTTTAAATAAAAAATTAAATTTTTGAAAAAATTTAAAATCTTTTAAAAAGTTATAAAAATAAACTTACCTGTCTTTAAAGTCTATAAAAAAGATATACCTGTAAAAAAAAATTCAAAAAAATACTTAATTCACTACTTACCTTCTTAAAAGCGGGTCTTACTCCTCCTTTTTACATTTCCAAAATCTTCCCTACTTACCTGCGCGTCCAAAGCATGAAGTGCACAGCGTGCGCGCAGCCTGTAGCGCGCACGCAATGCACCCAGGCTCCGCCCCCTTTTCAGAAGAGCAATTGCCGGTTTTCAGCGCATGCGCAGGGCATGCAGAAAACTGGCAATTGGAGTGGGAATACGCGAGAGTACGCAGTGCGTACTCTTGCGTCCCGGGATCAATTTTCGGCCCCATACCTTTTGTCTCTTAATCTCTCCTGCCTTCCATCCTATCACAGACCTTCCCTTTTGTTCTTTCCTCCCCTACCCCCTTTCCCTGCCCCTACACTTGCTTAAAAACCTGTTCCAGCTCCAGCTTTTTCCAGTTCTGACGAAAGGTCATTGACCTGAAACGTTAACTCTGTTTCTCTCTCCACAGATGCTGCCTGACCTACTGAGTATTTCCAGCAATTTCTGTTGTTATTTCAGATTTCCAGCATCTGCAGTATTTTGCTTTTGGATAGAAACTATGTCAGTTGAAATCATTTTACAGCTCATTTTGCTTAATGCAATAAGTAGCCTGGTGAGGGATTGCACAAGAAATATATTTGGGGCTTTCCCTCTATACATTAAAGAAAGAATTTGCATTCATATAGGATCTTTCACATCCTCAGGACGTTCCAAAACACGTCATAGCCAATGAATTACTTTTTCTGAAGTGCAGTCACTGTTATTTTGTAGGCAAACACAGCAGCCAATTTGCGCACAGCAAGGGCCCACAGACAACACTGAGATAAACAATCAGTTTATCTATTATAACAACAGAAAATGCTGGAAACACTCAGTAGGTCAGGCAGCATTGAGGAGAGAGAAACAGAGTCAATGTTTCGAGTCGGGGACCCTTGTCTGGTGTTGTTGGTTGAAAGGGGAATGTTGGCTGTGACACCAGGAGAACTCCGCTCTTCTCCCATGCAACTTTTTACGCCTACCTTGATTTAAAGTTTCTTTTGTTTTATTCATTCATGGGATGTGGGCGTCACTGGCAGGGCCAGCGTTTATTGCCCATCCCTAAACGCCCTCGAGAAGGTGGTAGTGAGCCTCCTTCTTGAACCGCTGCAGTCCGTGTGGTGAAGGTACTCCCATAGTGCTGTTAGGGAGGGAGTTCCAGGATTTTGACCCAGCGACATCTCAAAGAAGACCGCAGCACTCCCAAAGTACTGCACTGAAGTGTCAGTCTGGATCATGTGCTCAATTCTGTCATGAGGCTTGAACTCCCAACCTTCGAACTCAGAAGTGAGAATGCTAACTACGCATCAAGCTGACACTACTACATTTTATGGCTGAAGGCAGATTACAGGTTTAGAACCAGACACGATGAGGTCACTCTACCATATCCAAGTTCCCAAAATACTGTAAAGAGCAGGAATATTGTTATAACATCTATTTATTAATAAATGCAGTATTTTGCACAAAATTAAAAAATATACAGATTTTACAATGAGTGCCAAGTTAGGTGACGCAGCATATGAAATCATCCTGGGGATGTTAAACCAATTAGAAATAGTCAAGCGTAGTTCCCATATTCAAAAGGGTAACAGTGGCCATACTTGGAAATTACAGACCCATTAGTCTGATCTTAATAACTGGAAAATAATGGAAACAATGTATGAAAATAATCTAACAAATGATAGCCAACATGGCTTTGGAGGGGTAGATTTTGCCTGACTAGTCTTGTAGACTTTTGAGGAGGTGACATCCCAAATTGACAGGTGGAAGGGGGATTCAGTATTACTTCATGTGCCTCAACTTTTCAACCCCACGCGAGCAACTCCTTTACAAGCTAAGGTCAATGGATATCAAGACTGAGACATAGACATGGATTAATAACCGTCTAAAGAGAAGGAAGCAGAGGGTAGTCATAAGAGCAGTTAGGTCGCAATGGGGAGGTATTAAGCGGTGTGCCCTAGATGTGTGGGACACCTCCTATGCAGAGCAGAGAAAAGTAACAAGTCTGAAACCTGGTACCAGAGCAAAGAGCTATGAAGAATGACTCGATAAAATAGAGCGGTTCGACCTCGAAAAAAGACATCACAGAAAAGACCTCATGGAGTTAACACAATACCTAACGGATAAAATTAACCAGAAATAATACTTTCAGATATGCCAGGGGAATAGGGCAAGAGGGTACATGTTCAGAATTGTGGTTGACAAATTAAGTCAAGTATCAGAAAGTAATTCTTTACACAGAGGATGATCAACAGCCAGAACGGATTGCTAGGTGGATTGGTGACACCAGATTATTTTAAGGAACGATTAGATGCTGTGATAGGTAGAAGGTATGCATGGTATTCTGGAAAGATGAGATCAAATGGATTGTAGGCCCGATATCATTCAAACCGAGGTTGTGGACCTCCACAAGAAAGTGTGTTTATACTGCCCTCTAGTGCTCTTATCATTCATAAATGGGACCATGAAAATAGATACATAAAGCATTTTTTCCATACACACCATTGTTGTGCAGAATATTTTGTCCGTGAATACACACTACAGTTTAATGTTTGATGAAGAAACTTTGATATGCATTAGCTTTAGGGCAGCGGGTGGATAGCTTGCTAATAAGTTGAGGATACTTCATTCTTTGATCATTCTTTGTGTTTACACAGCGTAAATCTGTCAAAGGGTTCCTTAACCCTAGCAGGAAATTCTCTTACTGTCTGGACAGATTTTACATATTTGCTGGCCCTCACACAAAGAAAGAAAAAAAGAAAGACTTGCATTTATATAGCACCTTTCACAACCTCCGGACGTCTCAAAGTGTTTTACAGCCAATGAAGTACTTTTTTTTTTGAAATGGAGTCACTGTTGTAATGTGGGAAACGTGGCAGCCAATTTGCACACAGCAAGGTCCCACAAACAGCAATGTGATGATGACCAGATAATCTGTTTTTGTTATGTTGGTTGAGGGATAAATATTGGCCAGGACACCGGGGATAACTCCCCTGCTCTTCTACGAAATAGTGCCATGGGATCTTTTACGACCACCTGAGAGCGCAGACGGGGCCTCGGTTTAACGTCTCATCCAAAAGACGGCACTAGTGCAGCACTCCCTCAGCACTGCACTGGAGTGCCAGCCTAGCTTTATGTGCTCAAGTCTCTGGAGTGGGACTTGAACCCACAACCTTCTGACTCAGAGGCGAGTGTGCTACCCACTGAGCCACAGCTGACACTGACACTTTAAACCTCACAAACTTTGTGAGGAAACTGCAAAAGTCTAAGTGTGATTTGATAAAAACTTAAAATGTATGAAAAAGGGAATAGGGGATAGAACTAAAGCATTAAATTAACTATTTTTTATTTATTAACATAGCATTCTGAACAATGTATGAGACTAGGTGAAGATCACTCTGATATCCCTTTCCCAGTGAAAACTATCAATGGTATTTCCAAATTGTATTGCCTTTACTGAAAAGATCTCTCAAATGTTATCTTTCCTCATAGATATATAAGAACAGGAGTAGGCCATTCAGCCCCTCGAACCTGTTCCACCATTCTATTAGATCTGCACATCAACTCCGTTTACCCTCCTTTGCTCCATATCCTTGATATTCTTATCTAACAAAAATCTATCAATTTTAGTCTTGAACATTTCAGTTGACTCATCAAACATACAGTGTTCTGTTTGGTTGTTTGTGAAGTTACCCATTAAAATTTTTTATTTTAAATTCTGTAGACTCCAGAATAAAGAAAAGAAGGAAAAAGTATCCATACAAAACTTAATCACAACATTATCAGAGAACATTCTCTGTTACTACAGAAGATATGCACTCAACCTTGCAGAGTGTTTTTGTATTAATTTATAGGTTTTTTTTTAATCAGAGTAAAGGGTGTCATTTTTTTCACCAATTTTCTCTGCAAATTGTCTCCCCTCTCTTCTTAAAGGCACCTACTCTTTTCTGGAGTATGGTTTCATGGGCTCCCATCTCCCTCTGATACCCAAATGGTCATTCTTCATACGTGATCTTTGGCTGTGAGTATCGGCAGGCAACTCAACTTCAGGAGCATCACAGCTAAGCCTGATCATCATTTAATGTGCACACAGGCGTACCTCCAGCAGGAATCACTGAAGAGCGATCAAGAGCAGGAACCCTGGCTGATTTCCCCCTCCTAACCCAGGGTGTACAAGGCTAACTGTAGTGTCAGCTGAGATCAGTTAACTTAGCACAGATTGGGAATTGAATCTGAAAGTTGCTCGGTCTGTGTGGCTCAGGATGCCACTGCTGGGAATGGAACAGTTTTCCATTTTTAGCACTCAGCTTCAGCATTGTGTACTCTCAATTCAGGTAAAGACCCCCCTCAATTAGAACAGCAACTCCTACTACACCAGTGTGAACTTTTCCATTTCTTATTCCAGCCATCCTTATGGCTGGGCTGAGTGAAATGCCTAATTTAGTTGGAGCTGTCAACGTTAAGGAAATAACAACAGAAAATGCTGGAAACACTCAGCAGGTCAGGCAGCATCCGTGGAGAGAGAAACAAAGTTAATGTTTCAGATCAATGACCTTTCGTCAGAACTGGAAAAAGTTAGAGATGTAACAGATTTTAAGCAAGTGCAGGGGCAGGGAAAGGGGAGGAAAGAATAAAAAGGAAGGTCTGTGATAGGATGGAAGGCAGGAGAGATTAAATGACAAAAAGTATGATAGTACAAAGCAAAAGGAGATGGTAATGGGACAAGTAAAGAAACAAAAGATGAGTCGAGAAGAGGTGTAAATGGGAATGGCAGAATCATCACCAGCTGCCATGTGAAAAAATAGGGGCAGAGGTTATGGTCTGAAATTGTTGAACTCGATGTTGAGTCCAGAAGGCTGTAAAGTGTCTAATCAAAAGATGAGGTGCTGTTCCTCAAGCTTACGTTGAGCTTCATTGGAACAGTGTAAGAGAACATAAGAACATAAGAACATAAGAAATAGGAGCAGGAGTAGGCCAATCGGCCCCTCGAGCCTGCTCCGCCATTCAATAAGATCATGGCTGATCTGATCCTAACCGCCAATCTACTATCTATCACAGAACCATCTCCTGCATCTAACAGAATTGCACACACGAAATAGGAGCAGAATCAGGCTACACAGTCCCTGGGCCCGCTCCACTACCCACAGGGCCATGACCGATCCGAACCTAGACTCATGTCCAAATTCCTGCCCGCTCCCCGTAACCCTTAATGCCCTTTACTTCTAGGAAACTGTCTATTTCTGTTTTAAATTTAATTAATGTTGCAGCTTCTACAGCTTTTTGTGGCAGCATATTCCATGGACCTACCACCCTCTGAGTGAAGTAGTTCCTCCTCATCTCAGTTTTGAAAGAGCAGCCCCTTATTCTAAGACTATGTCCCCTAGTTCTCGTCTCACCCGTCATCGGGAACATCCTCCCCGCATCCACCCGATCCAACCCCTTCACAATCTTATATGTTTCAATAAGATCGCCTCTCATTCTTCTGAACTCCAATGAGTAGAGTCCCAATCTACCCAACCTCTCCGCATATGACCACCCCCTCATCCCCGGGATTAACCGAGTGAACCTTTTTTGCACTGCCTCGAGAGCAAGGATGTCTTTCCTTAAGTAAGGACACCAAAACTGTATGCAGTATTCCAGGTGCGGTCTCACCAATACCTTGTACAACTGAAGCAATACCTCCCTATTTTTATATTCTATCCCCCTAGCAATGAAAGCCAACATTCCATTTGCCTTCTTAATCACTTGCTGCACCTGCATACTAACCTTTTGAGTTTCGTGCACCAGGACCCCCAGATCCCTTTGCACTTCAGTACTCTCCAGTTTCTTGCCATTAAGATAATAAATTGCTCTAGGATTTTTCCTGCCAAAGTGCATCACCTCACACTTTCCAGTGTTGTATTCCATCTGCCAAATCTCTGCCCACTTACTTAGCCTGTCTATGTCCCCTTGCAGGTATTTTATGTCCTCCTCACTCACTACTTTCCCTCCCATCTTTGTATCATCTGCAAATTTTGATATGTTACACTTGGTCCCTTCCTCCAAATCGTTAATATAGATTGTGAAGAGTTGGGGACCCAGCACTGACTCCTGTGGAACACCACTAGTTACTGATTGCCAGTCTGAGAATGAACCATTTATCCCAACTCTCTGCCTTCTGTTAGATAGCCAATCCTCTATCCATGCCAGTATATTACCCCCAATCCCGTGATTTTTTACCTTAAGCAATAAGAGGCCGAGGACAGAGAGGTCAGAGTGGGAGTGGAGCGGAGAATTAAAGTGACAAGCGACCAGAAGCTCGGGGTCACCCTTACCGACTGAATGGAGGTGTTACATAGAAACATAGAAGATAGGAGCAGGAGTAGGCCATTCAGCCCCTCGAGCCTGCTCCGCCATTCAATGCGATCATGGCTGATCATCCAAATTCAGTACCCTGTCCCTGCTTTCTCCCCATATCCCTTGATCCCTTTAGCCTTAAGAAATATATCTAACTCCTTCTTGAATATATTTAATGAATTGGCCTCAACTGCCTTCTGTGGTAGAGAATTCCACAGATTCAACACCCTCTGGGTGAAGAAATTCCTCCTCATCTCAGTCCTAAATGGCTTACCCCTTATCCTTAGACTGTGACCTCTGGTTCTGGACTCCCCCGCCATCGGGAACATCCTTCCTGCATCTAGTCTGTCTAGTCCTGTTAGAATTTTATGTTTCAATGAGATCCCCTCTCATTCTTCTAAACTCTAGCGAATATAAGCCCAATCGACCCAATCTCTCTTCATACGTCATTCCTGCCATCCCAGGTATCAGTCTGGTGAATCTTCGTTGCACTCCCTCCATGGCAAGAACATCCTTTCTCAGATAAGGCGACCAAAACTGTACACAATACTCAAGGTGTGGTCTCACCAAGGCCTTGTACAACTGCAGCAAGACATCCTTGCTCCTGTACTCGAATCCTCTCGCTATGAAGGCCAACATACCATTTGCCTTCTTAACCGCCTGCTGCACCTGCATACTTACCTTCAGCGACTGGTGCACAAGGACACCCAGGTCTCGTTGCACTTCCCCTTTTCCCAATCTATTGCCGTTCAGATAATAATCTGTCTTCCAGTTTTTGCCACCAAAGTGGATAACCTCGCATTTATCCACATTATACTGCATCTGCCATGCATCTGCCCAATCACCCAACTTGTCCAAATCATACTGGAGTTTCTCTGCATCCTCCTCACAGCACACACGCCCACCCAGCTTTGTGTCGTCTGCAAACTTGGAGATATTACATCTAGTTCCCTCGTCTAGATCATTAATATATATTGTGAATAGCTGGGGTCCTAGCACCGATCCCTGCGGTACCCCACTAGTCACTGCCTGCCACTCGGAAAAAGACCCGTTTATTCCAACTCTTTGCTTCCTGTCTGCCAACCAGTTTTCTATCCAAGTCAGTACCTTACCCCCAATCCCATGTACTTTAACTTTGCACGCCAATCTCTTATGCGGGACCTTATCAAAGCCTTCCGAAAGTCCAAATACACCACATCCACTGGTTCTCCCTTATCTATTCTACCAGTTACAGCCTCAAAAAATTCCAGTAGATTAGTCAAGCATGATTTACCTTTTGTAAATCCATGTTGACTTTGTCCGATCCTGTCACTGTTTTCCAAGTGCTCTGCTATTACATCTTTTATAATGGACTCCGCAAAGTGGTCACCCAATCTGCGTTTGGTCTCCCCAATGTAGAGAAGACCAAGGTGAGCAGCAAATACAGTATACTAAATTGCAAGAAGTACAAGTAAATCGCTGTTTCACCTGGAAGGGTTGTTTGGGACCCTGGACAGTGGGAAGGGAGGAGGTAAAAGGGCAGATGTTGCATCTCCTGCGCTTGCACGGGAAGGTGCCATGGGAAGGGGAGGGGATGTTGGGGGTGATTGAGGAGTGGACCAGAGTGTTGCGGAGGGAGCAGTCCCTTCGGAATGCTGAAAGGGGGGGGGAGGGGAAGATGTGTTTGGTGGTGGCGGAAATGGCGGAGGATGATCCGTTGAATGTGGAGGCTGGTGGGGAGAAAGGTGAGGACAAGGGGAACCCTATTGTGGTTCTGGGAGGGAGGGGATGGGGTGAGAGCAGAAGTGCGGGAAATGGAACGGACACGGTCGAGGGCCATGTCAACCACGGTAGAGGGGAATCCTTGGTTGAAGAAAAAGGAAGACATATCAGAAGCCCTAGGATGGAACGTTAAGGAAATGTTAGGAATGGCCTTTTCCATGCAATTTTGACCCTGCCTTTCCTGAATATTTTGAAATGCTGGACTACAGTTCCATGGGGACTGGCAACCCTCTGGTACCTTACCTAAGTGCCCATTGTTTGTGTGTGATAATAAGAGCTGAGAGACCATTCAATTGTCCCTCAAATGTGGGGCATCTGGGGAAGAGGCAGTTCCTGTCCTGTTGTCCTGGCACCCAAGGTGACTAAGATTGGATTTGTTAGAACAAACCTAGGCAGGTCTGATTATTGCAAACTTGCACCAAATAGTGGGCATTTTTTTGCACTGTGGAATTATTCTTATTAGGAATTGGATTGAGATTGCCCAAAATCATTTCATGCAGAATCCATACAAGCAGCAGAGAGAGAAGACTTTCATCCCATTAGTCTGGACTATATTTAAACCCAGGTATGAAAAAGCATCTCTAAGGAGTAATGTTCAGCTATGAAGGTAAAGTAAGGTTTAGGTGTACAGGTAATGAGGTAAAAAGGTTGAAAAAGTTAAAAAGAACAAGACTGTAAAAAAAAAATTAGTACAGGGAAAGACAAAAAAAAGGAAAAATTGCTAAACCCAGGAATCCAAACTAAAATATATATATATATATATATATTAATGCACTGCATGTAAAAAACAAAATTAGGCAACTGGAGTAATTGATTCAAATAAAAATACATGACATAATAGCAGTAATTGAAACATGACTGCAGCTGGGCCAGGAATGACAATTAAATATGCCTGAGCACAAAACTTTCGGGAGGGATAGGGAAGGAAGAAAGGGAAGTAGCAGCATTAATTAGAAACAGTATCATAGCACTAGAGCATAGAGAAAGTGAGCTGAGGAATAACTACTTGGAAAATATTACAGACCATCAAAGAAAATTGAGGATAAGATTTATAGACAAATTATATTAACAGTAATTATAATTGTAGGAGATATTAATTATCCAAAAATCAACTGGAATAAGGAAAGTGCTTGTGGTGGTAGAGGGAAGGTGTTTTTTGCAATGTGTTCATGATTGTTTTCTCAGTAATGTTTTTACTTGAACAAGGAAGGGACCACGACTTGACCTGTACTGGGTAATAGCGCAGAGCAAGTAGGTGCCCGAAAAGTAAGGGGACATTTGTGAAGAAGTGACCACAATCTAAAAAGGTTCAGTGTAATTCTATGATTGTATGTAAGAATAGGAAAGAAAAAATAAGTTGGAGACAAGGATATTTAACTGAAAAAAAATTATAAGTGAGATAAAATGGGACCTTGCCCAGATTAAATAGAAAGAGAAATTGGCAAATAGAATGGTAGATCAACAATGGAGAATATTTAAACAGGAGATGGAAGGAGTACAAATCAAGTATATTGCAGTAAGGAGAAGGACAGTGTATCAAAGGCTGTGGTGTCATGGATGAAAAGGGAAACTAGGACAAATTTGAAACTTAAAAAAGCATTTAGTGCTTATGGAGCAGTTAATAAAAAAGGCCAGGACAAATTGTAAACAATACAGGAAAACTACTAAAAGGAAGGTTAAAAAGCTAAGAGGGCGTATCAGAGAAATATAGCCAAAAACAGCCTTTCTATGGGAACATTAGCAGTAAAATGATAGTTAAGTTAGGGGTAGGACTGTTAAGAGATGAAAGAGGCAAGCTAGTAGAAGAAAAGCAAAATACTGCGGATGCTGGAAATCTGAAATAAGAACAGAAAATGCTGGAAATACTCAGCAGGTCAGGCAGCATCTGTGGTGGAGAGAGAACATAAGAACATAAGAAATAGGAGCAGGAGTAGGCCAATTGGCCCCTTGAGCCTGCTCCGCTATTCAATAAGGTCATGGCTGATCTGATCCTAACCGCCAATCTACTATCACAGAACCATCTCCTGAACCTAACAGAATTGGACACACGAAATAGGAGCAGGATCAGGCTACACGACCCCTGGGCCCGCTACGCTACCCACAGGGCCATGACCGATCCGAACCTAGACTCATGTCCAAATTCCTGCCCGCTCCCCGTAACCCTTAATTCCCTTTACTTCTAGGAAACTGTCTATTTCTGTTTTAAATTTATGTAATGATGTAGCTTCTACAGCTTTTTGGGGCAGCATATTCCATGGACCTACCACCCTCTGAGTGAAGTAGTTCCTTCTCATCTCAGTTTTGAAAGAGCAGCCCCTTATTCTAAGACTATGTCCCCTAGTTCTAGTTTCACCCATCATCGGGAACATCCTCCCCGCATCCACCCGATCCAACCCCTTCACAATCTTATATGTTTCAATAAGATCGCCTCTCATTCTTCTGAACTCCAATGAGTAGAGTCCCAATCTACCCAACCTCTCCTCATATGTCCATCCCCTCATCCCCGGGATTAACCGAGTGAACCTTCTTTGTACTGACTCGAGAGCAAGTATGTCTTTTCTTAAGTATGAACACCAAAACTGTATGCAGTATTCCAGGTGCGGTCTCACCAATACCTTGTACAACTGAAGCAATACCTCCCTATTTTTATATTCTATCCCCCTAGCAATGAAAGCCAACATTCCATTGGCCTTCTTAATCACTTGCTGCACCTGCATACTAACCTTTTGAGTTTCGTGCACCAGGACCCCCAGATCCCTTTGTACTTCAGTACTTTCCAGTTTCTTGCCATTAAGATAATAACTTGCTCTACTATTTTTCCTGCCAAAGTGCATAACCTCGCACTTTCCAGTATTGTATTCCATCTGCCAAATCTCTGCCCACTTACTTAGCCTGTCTATGTCCCCTTGCAGATTTTTTATGTCCTCCTCACTCACTACTTTCCCTCCCATCTTAGTATCATCTGCAAACTTTGATATGTTACACTCGGTCCCCTCCTCCAAATCGTTAATATAGATTGTAAAGAGTTGGGGACCCAGCACTGACCCCTGCGGAACACCACTAGTCACTGATTGCCAGTCTGAGAATGAACCATTTATCCCAACTCTCTGCCTTCTGTTAGATAGCCAATCCTCTATCCATGCCAGAATATTACCCCCAATCCCGTGATTTTTTTATCTTAAGCAATAATCTTTTGTGTGGCACCTTGTCAAATGCCTTTTGGAAGTCTAAATACACCACATCCACTGGTTCCCCTTTATCCACCCTATATGTTACTTCCTCAAAGAACTCCAGCAAATTTGTCAAACATGACTTCCCCTTCATAAAACCATGCTGACTTTGTCCTATTAAATTATGATTATCCAAATGTCCCGTTACTGTCTCCTTAATAATGGACTCCAAAATTTTACCTACCACAGATGTTAGGCTAACCGGTCTATAGTTTCCAGCCTTCTGTCTACTGCCCTTTTTAAATAAGGGTGTTACATTAGCAGTTTTCCAGTCTGCCGGGATCTTTGCTGAGTCCAGGGAGTTTTGGAAAATTATTACCAATGCATCCACAACCCTACCGCCACTTCCCTCAAGACCCTAGGATGTAAGCCATCAGGCATCAGGTCCAGGTGATTTATCTGCCTTGAGTCCCATTATTTTACCGAGTACCACTTCCTTAGTGATTTTGATTGTGTTTAGCTCCTCCCCCCCTATAGCCCCCTGTTTGTCCAGTGTTGGGATATTCTTAGTGTCCTCTACTGTAAAGACTGATACAAAATATCCATTCAGTGTATTTGCCATCTCCATATTTCCCACCATTAATTTCCCGGTCTCATCCACTAAGGGACCGACATTTACTTTAGCCACTCTTTTTCTCTTTATATAACTATAAAAACTCTTACTATCTGTTTTTATATTTTTTGCTAATTTACTTTCATAATCTATCTTCCCTTTCTTAATCAATCTTTTTGTTATTTTTTGCTGTCTTTTAAAGTTTTCCCAATCCTCTATCCTCCCACTAGATTTGGCTACCTTGTAAGCCCTTGTTTTTAGTCGAATACTATTCTTAATTTCTTTACTTAGCCATGGATGACTGTCTTTTCTTTTACACCCTTTTCTTCTCAGTGGAATATATATTTTTTGGAAGTTGTAAAATAACTCCTTAAATGTACACCACTGATCATGTATCGTCTTACCCTTTAATCTATTTTCCCAATCCACTCTACTCAATTCCGCTCACATACCTTCATAGTCTCCTTTATTCAAGCTTAGCACGCTAGTTTGAACAGAGTTAACGTTTCAGGTCGATGACCTTTCATAAGAAGCTACTAGTACAGATTGGGGGAATGGTGGAGATACTAAATAAATACTTTGCCTCAGTTTTCAGAATAGGTGGTTATTGGGATTGTAGAACCAAAAGATGGGTATAGAACATTTAGTGCAGATTATTATTCAAAGAGTAGATGGTATTAAAGAAGTTACTCAAACTTATGGTAGATAAACCACTGGGGCCTGATAGTTTATATCTAAGAATCCTGAGGCGAACTAGGGAAGAAATAGCAGAGGCACTGACTGAAATTCCGTGAAAGAAAAATTGTGCCAAAGGACTGAATTGGGGCAAATGTGATGTTCTTCCTTTCCAAAAAAGGAGATGGGGTAAGCCAGAAAATTACAGACTAGTTAGTCTTACTTCAGTTACTAGTAAACTACTCGGGCCTAAAATACAGGAGGAAATTACATAAGTATTTTGAGAAACATGATCTAATCAAAACCAATCAGCACCAATTTCCAAAAAGATCATGTTTGACCAATGTTATAGATTCCTAGGAAGAAATAACAGGAGGAATAGAAAAAGGAAATGCAGTGGATTAGGTTTATGTGGATTTTCAAAGAAGCATTTGATTGGGCACCGGCATCCAAGATGCCACCTGCTGGATATTTCCAGCCTTCGAGCTATTTTGATCTGACCCACGAGGCTGCTGTCAGTTGTGTACAAAGCATTCTTCAGCAGCTTTGGACTTTGGCTCGTTTAAGTTCTTGGGTCTGGAGGACTGGAAAAAGCTACTCCCTGTTTGGTGGATTTTGACCAATGAGTAACCTTTACCAGTACTTCAGGCCCGCTAATACCAATCTCCCACTGTAGCTTTAGCAGAAGATCGGTGGAAACACCTGAGAAATTTGCAGATATTAAGATCTGTGTGAGTGTTAGGACTGTAGATGATGCTCTGCTGCTTCAGGCAGATCTTGATGTGTTCGGGGGATTGGGCTCATGATAGGTAAGTGATGTTTAATTTGAAAAGTGTAGTATTATGCATGTAGGCAGGGCGAATGCTCAACATACCGTTCAGGGAACAGCATTAAAAGTGGAGAAAGAAAGGGATCTGGGCATTCTAGTGCACAGATCTCTAAAGGTCCTACATTACAACAGTGACTACACTCCAAAAGTACTTCATTGTAAAGCGCTTTGAGACGTCCGGTGGTCATGAAAGGCGCTATATAAATGCAAGATTTTCTTTCTTTCAATGCCATGAAACAATAGCTAGAGCGAATAGGGTGTTGGGGTGCATTCATAGGACAATTGACTATAAGATGCATACTATTTTGTCCTTGTACAAGATCTTGGTCAGGCCTCACTTGGAATAGTGTCCAGTTTTGGTCTCCTCACATAGTGGGTGATATTAAGGTTTTGGAAAGGGTGCAGAGGAGAGCCACGAGAGTAATTCCCAGTTTAAAGCATCTTAGTTATCAAGATAGCCTAAACGAGTTGGGACTCTACACTTTAGAAAAGCGTAGAATTAGGGGTGATCTGATTGAGGTTTATAAGATAATGAAGGGAATAGATTGTGCTCAAGTTGACAGTTTGTTCCAATAGGTTAGGAAGGACCAGGGCTCACAATTTTAAGTTGTATGAGGCCAGATTTAGGTTAGCTGTCAGGAGGTGGTTCTTTTCCCAGAGAATAGTGGCCCTCTGGAACAAGCTGCCGGCTTGTGCAGTGGACGCCGATTCAGAAGAACATAAGAATTAGGAGCAGGAGTAGGCAATACGGCCCCTCGAGCCTGCTCCGCCATTCAATAAGATCATGGCTGATCATCGACCTCAACTCCACTTTCCCGCCCGATCTCCATATCCCTTGATTCCCCTAGAGTCCAAAAATCTATCTATCTCAGCCCTGAATATACTCAAAGACTCAGCATTCACAGCCCTCTGGGGAAGAGAATTCCAAAGATTCACAACCCTCGGAGTGAAGAAATTCCTCTTCATCTCGGTCTTAAATGGCCTACCCCTTATCCTGAGACTATGCCCTCTAGTTCTAGACACTCTGGCCAGGGGAAACAACCTCTCAGCATCTACCCTGTCAATCCCCTTCAGAATCTTGTATGTTTCAATGAGATCACCTCTCATTCTTCTAAACTCCAGAGAGTATAGGCCCATTCTACACAACCTCTCGTCATAGGACAGCCCTCTCATCCCAGGAATCAATCTAGTGAACCTTCGTTGCACCGCCTCCAAGGCAAGTATATCCTTCCATAGATAAGGAGACCAAAACTGTGCACAGTACTCCAGGTGTGGTCTCACCAAGGCCCTGTACAATTGTAGCAAGACTTCCTTACTCTTATACTCCAACCCCCTGCAATAAAGGCCAACATGCCATTTGCCTTCCTTATTGCTCACTATACCTGCATGCTAGCTTTGTGTTTCTTGCACAAGGACACCCAAATGTCTCTGAAGACCAACATTTGAAAGTTTCTCACCATTTAAAAAATATTGTTATTTCTATTCTTCCTACCAAAGTGAATAACCTCACATTTCCCTACATTATACTCCCTGTGCCACCTTATTGCCCACTTACTTAGTCTATCTATATCCTTTTGCAGACTCTGTGTTCTCCTCACAGCTTACTGTCCAACCTAACTTTGTATCATCAGCAAACTTGGATATATTACACTCGGTCCCTTCATCTAGGTCATTAATATAGATTGTAAATAACTGAATGGAAGGTTTTTTGTTAAAGTGGGTGTCTTGCTTTTTCTGCATTGAGGGTCATGTTATTTGTATTTGGGATTTCTCTTTTTTAGTTTAGGCGTCTCACATTTTTATGTATGGGGCTTGTGTTTCTGTGTACAGGAGCTCACATTACTGCATAATTATATGTGGCTCAATCACTGGTTTTGACATAAGTGTCTGGTCCAAAAGGTTGTACATCCATGTACCACAGAAGAGATTTGTGACAAAGATAATGGAACATGCAACTAAGGGGAATGTGGCCATATGGATAGATAGATGGTTGCAGGCAAAGACTAGAGGTAAACAGGAAGTTTCTTGGAATGGTAAGTGATGGTCCACAGGGGCCTGTGTTGGGACTGCTCTTATTTACTATATATATGATCTGGATTTAAGAATTGAGGGAACAACACCAAAATTTGCTGGTGATATTAAATTTATGGTGTGGCGAAGATTGACTGGGAAGATGGGCAGAACATTGGCAGACTGAGTTCAGTGTGAGATCATCCACTTTGGGCCTAAAAAAGAAAGATCAGAGTATATTCTAAATGCCGAGAAGCTAGGAATTGTGGAGGAGCAGAGAGATTTAGGAGTCCAAATACAGAAGTCACAAAAAGCTAGTGGACAGGTACGAAAAAAATTTAAAATGCTATTGGAATGTTTGACTTTATCTCAAGGGGGCTAGAATACAAATGGGTGGAAGTTATATTAGAGTTATATAAGGCTCTGGTTAGACCCCATTTAGAGTACTGCGTTCAGTTCAGGGCACCGCACTTCAGGAAGGATATACTGGCCTTAGAGCGGGTGCAGCATAGATTCACCAGAATGATAACAGGGCAAAAAGGGTTATATTGTGAGGACAGATTGCCAGACTAGGGGTAGGCTTGTATTCTCTTGAGAATAGAAGATTAAGGGGTGATCTAATTGGGGAGTTTAAGATGATTAAAGGAGTTGATAGGGTAGATAAAGAGAAACTATTTCCTCTGGTGGGAGAGTCCAGAACAAGGGGATATAACCTTAAAATTAAAGCTCGGCCATTCAGGGGTGATGTGAGGAAGCACTTCTTCACACAAAGGGTAGTGGAAACTCTCTCCCTCATTATGCTGTTGAGGCTAGGTCAATTGAAAATTTCAAAACTGAGATTGATAGATTTTTGTTAGGCAAGTGCATTAAAGGTTACAGAACCAAGGCGGATAGATAGAGTTAAAATACAGATCAGCCATGATCTAACTGAATGGCTTACTCCTGTTCCTATGTTCCTAGATGGGTGGCACTTACAGCTCAAATACAATCAGGAAGTAATAATAAGAAAAACAAATAAGCTGCAGTTGGAGTACTGCGCACTGTTTTGGGCACCTTACTATAGAAACAATATAAAAGCAATGAAAAGTGCAACACTAATTCAATATCAACATAAATATGCATTTATTTGGCGCAATTAATATTAAAAAATCCCAGAGTGCTTCACAAGTAAAATGCATAGGCAAATGAACACCGAGCCATGACTTCCCTCCCGTCACTCCCGAAATAGGGGTGCTGAGACCAACTGTGGTACCCCACCACCACGCTGACTCAGTACAGACCAGGAATAAGAAAAAAAACCCGCTTTGGCGGTAGGAAGCGCAGGTCTGAAATATTACACTGTAATCACAAACAGTTTGAGAAGACATTTTGCTTTTTTGCTGTGAGTGGAAGGGCCCGGAGCCCGAGACCTAGCTCTTACTGTGAGAAATCCCGCGCTGCCAGGTGACAGTGACAATCGATGAATCCGCTCATGTTGCCCGGACGACAAAAACGGATGCACTTCCGGGTTAGAAACGAATCAGTATTTCTCCCATTGTCTTTTATGATTTAATGATTAGCAAGATGCAGCGTCCTTCCCTGGTACCTGGGGATCGTCATTTTACATTCCGATGCGTTATTTAGAGCTCTTCCGCAAATAAACGGCGGAATTTATTTTCCACAAATAGCTCTACTACGTGGTTTTATACGCGATGTTCGTCGGTTAAATCTGATTGCAGGCTGGGCGGAACTGTTATTACGCGGTGTGCTTCTCGCCGGAACTGCTGAGTGATGACACCGACAGGATGTACATCTGACCGGAAAAGGCAGAAAGCGGCGGTAAAGCGGGCCGGCGCGCGGTGGTTTGAAGCTTGAGCTGCCGCGAGGGATGGAGCCGTTGGGCGCGCGCGTCCGCTGCTGCTCCCGGCTGGCGGTGCTGGCGGCGCTCGAGCGCTTCTCCGAGCCGCTGCACCAACGGCTGGAAAAAGCAGCGCAGGAGGGAGAGCGGGAGGCCCGGCGGGTGAGTGCGGGGGGCAGCAGCCCCGGGGGCTGGGAAGAGGGAGGGGCGGGCCTGTGGAAAGGAGAGATCAGGGTGTGCACAAGAGGCTGGAGTCAGAGGGTTAATGGTGAGGAGGGGGTGAAGCCTCCGGGAGATCAGACACTCCCCTCCAACCCCTGCCGTTGATCACTCCCTCCTGACAGGCTGCTTGCTCGGGCTGCCCTCCGCATTCTGTCTAACTCGGATGGGACTTCAAACCCATGTCGACTTCAACCCCATGTCCTGCCCAGTGCCAAGACCGCTGACTCCCAGCCCTGGAGCGCTGGTTGTCTTTGCCCCTCCCGCCCCACGCTTTTCAACTCGCAACATCTTCCCTGCAGCCTCCTGGCCGCTTCTCTCCATTAACTGCAAATCATCCAAAACTCCACCATTGCCCCGATCCCCGAACAGATTAGATTGAATATAAAGTACAGAAACAAAATACTGCGGATGCTAGAAATCTGAAATAGAAACAGAAAATGCTGTAAATACTCAGCAGGTCAGGCAGCATCTGTGGAGAGAGACAGAAACAGAGTTAACGTTTCAGGTCGATGACATTTCGTCAGAACTGGAAAATGTTAGCCATGTAACAGATATTTAAGCAAGTACAGAGGCTGGGAAAGTGGGGAGGAAAGAACAAAAGGGAAGGTCTGTGATAGGGTGGAAGGCGCAGGAGTGATTAAATGACACAAGGTAAAAGGAGATGGTAATGGGACAAGTAAAGAAACAAAAGATGACTCGAGAAAAGCTGAAAATGACATAAGCAGAATCATTACCAGCAGCTGCTGTCTGGGGGGAAAAATGGAAGCTGTGGTTATGATCTGAAATTGTTGAACTCAATGTTGAGTCCAGAAGGCTGTAAAGTGATGAGGTGCTGTTCGTGAAGCTTCCATTGAGCTTCATTGGAACAGTATGAGGATGAGGTCGGAGTGAGGTAGAGAATTAAAGTGACATGGGACTGGAAGCTCAGGGTCACGCTTGCAGACTTAACGGAGGTGTTCAGCAAAGCGATCACTCAATCAGCGTTTGATCTCTCCAATGTAGAGGAGACTGCTTCGTGAGCAGCGAATACAGTATACTAAATTGAAAGTACAACAAGTAAATCGCTGTTTCACCTGGAAGGAATGTTTGGGCCCTGGATGGTGGGAAGGGAGGAGGTAAAAGGGCAGGTGTTGCATCTTCTGCGCTTGCACGGGAAGGTGCCATGAGATGGGGAGGGGTGCACCAGGGTGTCTTGGAGAGAGCGGTCCCTTCGTAATGCTGAGAGGGGGGGTGGGGGGAGATGTGTTTGGTGGTGGCATCGTGCTGGAAGTGGCGGAGGATGATCCGTTGAATGTGGAGGCTGGTGCGGTGGAAGGTGAAGACAAGGGGAACCCTATTGTGGTTCTGGGAGGGAGGGGAAAGGGTGAGAGCAGAAGTGCGGGAAATAGGATGGACACAGTCGAGGGCCCTGTCGACCACGGTGGAGGGCAATCCTTGGTTGAGGAAAAAGGAAGACCGAATCGGAAGCACTGGTATGTGAAGGTGGCATCGTCCGAACAAATGAGATGGAGAAACTGGCAGAATGAAAGAGTCCTTGGAAGTGGGGCGGGAGGAAGTGTAATCAAGGTAGCTGTGGGAGTCAGTGGGCTTATAGTAGGAATTATTGAATATAAAATCCTTGTCCGCAACTCCCTCCATCACCTGAGCCAATCTTAATTTCTTCAGTTTTGCAGCTTGTTCCACATCTTCCAGTCCTCTGATTCTGGCCTTCTACTCTATCTTTGGTGGCAGAGGCTTCAGCTGCCTTGGCCCCCTTCTTTGCAACTCTCTCCTCAAATCCCTCCTCTTCTGCCCCACCTTTAAAAGCCTTCTCAAAACACATCTCTTAACATAGAAACTAGGAGCAGGAGTAGGCCATTCGGCCCATCGAGCCTGCTCCACCATTCAATACGATCATGGCTGATCATCCAAATCCAGTACCCTGTCCCTGCTTTCTCACACAGAATCCCCATCGAGCCTGCACCGACACATATCCCACCCTATCCCCGTAACCCCACGTATTTAATTCCCCCTAACATATCCCTTCCTATCCTATCCCCGTAACCCCACATATTTAATCCCCCCCTAACACTAAGGGTCAATTTATCATAGCCAAATCAACCTAACCCGCACATTTTTGGACTGTGGGAGGAAACCCACGCAGACACGGGGAGAATGTGCAAACTCCACACGGACAGTCACCCGAGGCAAGATTCGAATCCGGGTCCCTGGCGCTGTGAGGCACCAGTGCTAACCACTATGCCACCGTGTTGCCTCTTGAATCAAGCTTTTGGTCAACTTTCCCCATTCCTTCCACAAAGCTTCAGGATCTGCCCCATCTCCCCTCTGTAAAGTGCCTGGCATTTTTCTATGTTAAAGGCATTATTAAATGCAAGTTATTGTATGCAGCCAGTTTACACACAGCAAAATCCCACAAGCAGTAAAAGAGTTGAATGACCAATTTTTTTTGGGGGGGTGGGGGGGGTGTTGTAGCGAACCCTGTGTGTGGGAGGGGGAGATGAGATATTGTAATGGATTGAGCCTGGGGTGGAAGAGAAATAGAATGTTTATAGAGGACATATCCTCATGGAGGAGGTGTCTTAGTGGACCCCATGAAGAGGGAGAAGTGTTACAGGGAACCTTATACTATTGGGTGGGAGAAAGTGTTTTAGGGAATCCTCATGTCTGGGAAGCAGGGTGCGGGGTTGTTTTTGTGTGTAACATACCCAATGTTTGTGGGGTGATAAAACAATGGCCTGTATTTTCCGATCGGAGACTTCCTGTGTGTGGAGGCCTCCGATCTGAAAAAATCTACGAACTTAGCTGAGGGCTCCTGAGGTGCGTATACTTCCGTTCCTGGGCCTCTCCAAACTCGAAATACGCAGGGCCCATGTATCCCAGAGGAGCATGCGGTTCGCAAGCGTCCCTGGGATCATGTGGGCCATGGGGAGCCAATAGGAGAAGATAATCTCCCTTCATACACTTGACAGATAGACCTGTCAAATATATGAATGGAGATCACCCCAAAAATACAGTAAAACATGAAATAAATTTTTAAAAAATCATCTTTTAAAAATGAGTTCAAATTACAATAAATTAAATATTTTAAACACATTTAATTTTTTGAAAAAAATAAAGTTTTTTACGGGGCTAAAAATAAACATACCTTTTTAAAATAACAGAAAATGCTAGAAATACTCAGCAGGCCAGGCAGCATCCATGGAGAGAGAAACAGAGTTACCGCTTCAGGTCTGGGACCCTTCATCAGTATTTCCAGCATTTTCTGTTATTTCAGATTTCCAGTATCCGCAGTATTTTGCTATTGTATACCTTTTTAAAAAGTATTTTTAAATGATAAATGAGTGAAATTTTTAAAAAACTTTTTTCAACTCTTATGCTGGTAAAAGCAGGCCTTACACCTGCTTTTACCAGGCATAAGATTTCTAAGGGTTTTCTGCGGGCGGAGGTTCTCCAGAAAGTGGAACTATCCGCCCGCAAAGGCCCTTCTCTAGAGCATTCTTGACAGATTGGAAATGCCGGTTTTCAGCACATGCGCTTCGCATGCCTGAAACCGGCATTTCAGATGTCCCTACGGGTGTGTACACACCCGTAGGCATCGGAATATACAGCCCTATATATAACATTTATAATACATATTGTGCATAAAATATACATAGTGTCTGTCCTGTGCAATATAGTCTATAAATGTGTGTTGTGCAATGTAAGCAATATATACATACACTATTGGTGTTTTATGTAATGTACATAATAGAATGCCTAATATATGCAGTGTGTATAATGCAGTCAATATATAATGTACTGGATGTAACACCCGTCGATGCAGTGTAATATATAATGTCTGATAATGGTAATAAATGCAATATCAACTTTATGTATTTGCACTGTATAATGTATGTAAAATATGCATGGTCAATCTGATGCAAAACACATGTTTACTGTTATGTTGTGATGCAATAACACAAGCTGCAGTGATAATATTAACAAAACTTCAAATTGGTGGTACTATATGACATGAGGTTACTGCTTTGTAGTTCAGTTCCTGCCACCCAGTGTTCTCTATTAAGTGTGCCTATTTTCTGATGATTAACTAGTAGTCATCATTTGATAAATTTGCATTCATTACATCACACTCAATAATCTCTTAATGTGAACGTGGTCTTGTATTAACTGTCCAGAACATTCTTGCTGTCAGTATTAGTCCAGATATCTGACAGTAGCATGCAGATGGACTGAAACATACAAGATTCTGAGGGGGATTGACAGGATAGATGCTGAGATTATTTTCCCTGGCTAGAGAGTCTAGAACTAAGGGGCATAGTCTCAAGATAAGGGGTCAGCCATTTAAGACTGAGATGAGGAGGAATTTCTTCACTGAGGGTTGTGAATCTTTGGAATTCTCTACCCTAAAGGGCCGTGGATGCTGAATCGTTGAGTATATTCAAGGCTGAGATAGATAGATTTTGGACTTTAGGGGAATCAAGGGATATGGAGATCAGGTGGGAAAGTGGAGTTGAGGCTGAAGATCAACCATGATCTTATTGAATGGCGGAGCAGGCTCGAGGGGTCGTATGACCTACTCCTCTTAGTTCTTATGTTCTTATGAATCATGATTAGGTAATGCTATCCCTGGGTTTAGATAGCTGTTATAAACCCCTATGTCTTCATTCTTGTGGCTTGCAATGTCATCTGAACCTCTGTATGGGAAACTACAAAATAGGTAATGCATGGATCTCCCATTACGTTACTGATTTAAAAAGAAAAGTACATAAGTGTTTTCTTTATTGACTATAATGGGGTGAGAAATGTGTGTGCCTTGTATATCAGTTGCTTAAATAAATTTGCATATAACATTTTATTTATGC
The DNA here is from genome assembly GCA_030390025.1 of Squalus acanthias. Taxonomy (NCBI): domain Eukaryota; kingdom Metazoa; phylum Chordata; class Chondrichthyes; order Squaliformes; family Squalidae; genus Squalus; species Squalus acanthias. Next base: position 43,215,896 of record CM059436.1, read on the forward strand.
ATCATAGCTGCAAAAATAAATCTGCATCTCTTTCTGGAGCTGCTCATACAATTAGAAATGGAATAGGTCAGCAGGAGAGCCATATGCAACATGACATTACAAATATATGTGCAATATATAAAATTGGTACTGCATAACTGTATAAAGTTATACAAATACATTTAAATATGAAAGTCCAGAACATGTAAAACCATTGAACCCACTTCAGAGTCTGTACTTGCAATTATTACTTGTTCTGTTGCAACCACCAGGGAGAGACCTCATCAACACAAACTGCAAGGAGCTCATATTTATAAGTGGGACTCATTAACATTAGGTTTCACCAATTTCCATCGACAAATTCCTGGAATCTTTTGGGTGGTGAATAAAAACTCTGACCCTGGAAATTGATAACATTCCCCCCATCGTTTGCTTACCAAAATCAGGTTCAGTGAGTGGCACAAATTGCATTCGTGACTTCAGCACGCACATTACATGCTGCACGTGCCTGACATCACAATGCAGACATCTCTGGATGCAATTTGAGTGCAACGTTAAACTAGAAGGCCATTTATTTTTTAGGGATGGCCATTGATCCAGCTGTAGGAGGCTTAGGATGGTGATTTGCCTTCCCTGTTTCTGCTCATCTCATCTCCGCCTCTAAGTGCTTCTTTTGATAGCATCAGGAACTTGAGTCATTTCTGTAATGCAGCATATTGAAGTACCAGACCCATGTGATTTCAAAACCAGTCTGATTTCTGCCAGAATAAAGCAACAAACGCTGCCTGTGATCTAACCCTATGACTTAGATTTTGCTGGAGCAGGGTATCTGTTAGTTAGACTTGTTTGTGCACATTTAGGTTTAAAAATAATGTTGCCCACAAAGTTGCTGGAAGTTCAAGTTGATAACAGAGGGCAACAGAGCATCTGGGACTTTGGTGACTAATGGGACAAACAGTGTATCACCTTAACCAATGAGATTAAAGAATTGAGAAATAAAGGAAGGACTGAGAAAGAGGGTGAATTAGAGTGGGTGAATTTTATGTCAAATCCGGTACGGAAAGAAGTAGAGGCAAAGAGGAATAAAGATACTGGATTAAGAGAGAAAAAAGACAAAAGAAAAGTGAGAAGAAATTTTAAAATTTTACATTTTTAAAAAATCTCCAACAATTCACAGCCTGAAGGAATGAGACTCCACACTTTCAATTGTTCACTTTCTGGACAAGAGCGATTTAGTAAGTCGTTAACAATTATCACATCATTATAAGGGTACTTATACTAGACTTAACACACTCTGGTGAGTTTAATGGGAAATTAATGTGCAAATGCAGCAACTTCATGAAAATCACGGGGAGGTTAAGGACGAGATGCCGTTTTTGCAAAGCTAATGGTGAAGCGGCGAAAATCAGCCAGCAACTTGTGGCGATTTACAATTCATGGGTTATCTCTTCTTCGCCACAAGTTGCTGGCTCATTTGCACATTAGAGGGTGTGACACGTTATTTTTACAGCAAATTCTGGACCTATATAGTGACTTTTTTTGAATTTGAACATATGCCATTTTTCTTTGTTGCAGATATTTGAAACTGCTATTCAGGAGAATATTCTTGTCAATGGGATGTTATGGCAAGAAGTCTCTGAGGAAGAGGAGCTGAGATATGGTATGGAACCAAACAAATTCAGTCAAATTTTCTTTGCAATCTCTAGATCATTATCAAAATATTTAGTGGAAATTGAATGATGAGGCAAATGTTGCGCTTTGTCAGGAGACACCAAAGCTTTCCTATGCAGTCTGATCACAATTCTCTTGTATCAGTTCATCTTTGGTTTTGTTTAAATAAATCTAGGAAGGGCTGCATTTTTCTTAACCATTCTTAAAATTTTTTAGCTGCCCAATATCTAGATAAATGTAGCAATACCCAGAGGTTGAACAGAAAACCTTTGGAACTGTAATCAGTTTATTGGAATATATCACCTGCTGCCTTTCTTCGATATGTGGAAGAACATACATCGAGACTGAGGCTCAGTTTATAAATGAACAGACAAATTTATTTAACATTAAACACGTAAATGAATAGTATTCAGTACAAATAGTATATAGTAATTGAAAACGTTACTATTCGCCTCAATGTCAAAACAGCAGAAATACTTCTTCTGCACTAACTCACATGATGATTGTTCAATTAAGTGGCAAAAACATTAGCATGGAGATAGAAATTTAGCCCAGTCTCTCTTGACTGTGATAAAGTCAGCCCAGATATACCATTCAAGATCCTTTGAAGACATGTCAGAAGGAAGGACGTTTGAAATTGTATCTTATAACCACATTAGCTGGACAAGTTGTCAATTATATATGATGTTTGAATTGCTTGATTCATTGACCTGTGTCAATGCTTTAAAACTTTAAATGACCTGTTTGTTGGGTCCCCAGCCAAGTACTCATTACTGAGCTTTAAGACTTGGTAACATCCTGCTCTGCCTTTACTCTCTCCAGAGCCTTGATATCCTTTACCATATACAGGAGCCAAAACAGTAGTCCAAATGCAAGCATACAAGAACCTTGCATGGCTTAAGTATAGTACTATTAATTTTTTACTCAATTGCCCTAACAGTACAACCAAAAAACTTATTTTCTTTCTCTATAGGCACCTCAAGCTGCCTGTGCACATTTAGCGAATGACCAATTAGCACCCCTCAATCTTTTAAATAATTCAGTATCTTTAATGGTTACCTCTGCATGGCTGGAGTTTCCTAACCCCAAGTGTATGACATTGCACTCGTCCACATTAGATGGCATCTTCCACACAGGCCCATTCACCTTACTTACCTAAATTTACCTTCATGCTATTGGTTTGGTCTGAATTATTAATCCTTGCACATGTTTTTGTATCATCTACGCATTTAAGAAATGTTCCATTTAATCCCTTCTCTAGATCATGAACAGTGGTTCCAATACAGCACCCTGCAGAACTCTATTCATAACCAGGCCCCAATCAATCCACTATTACTAACAACCAACTGCTTATACAATTTCAACCAACTACCTATCCTATAATCCTATGAGATCTAATTATTCCTAATAGTTGTCTATGCAGTAGTTTATCGATTGCTTTTGGAAAACAAGGTATATACATCAACCATCATGCTAATGTTATTCCTATATTTAAAAAGGGCGATAGAACAAATCCAGGGAACTATAGACCAGTTAGCTTAACGTCAGTGATAGGAAAGATAATGGAATCTTTACTCAAAGATGTAATAGAAAAACATCTAGAAACTGAAAATATAATAAAGAATAGTCAACATGGATTTCAAAAGGGAAGGTCCTGCTTGACCAACCTTATTGAATTCTTTGAAAATGTTACAGAAAGAGTAGACATGGATAATGCAGTAGATGTAATATACTTGTATTTTCAAAAGACCTTCAATAAGGTACCACATGGTAGATTCACGACTACGGTCAGAGCATGTGGAGTCGGGACAAGTAGCGGAACGGATAGCCAGCTGGCTACAAAACAAAGCAGAGTGTACGGGTTAAAGGTAGTTACTCAGACTGACAGAAGTGGGAAGTGGTGTTCCACAGGGATCGGTGCTGGGACCACTGCTCTTCACCATTTACATAAACGATTTGGACTCGGGAATCGGAAGTACAATTTCAAAATCTGCGGATGACACCACATTGGGGGGTATAGTTAATACTGAGGAAAACTACGACAAAATACAAGAACACGTCAATAAACTTGCAGAATGGGCGTGTAAATGGCAAATCAGTTTTAATATAGATAAATGTGATGTGGTGCATTTTGGTAGGAGGAATAAGGAGGCCACATAATCCTTGGAAAATGGAGTCTAAATGGGCTAGAGGAGGAACAAAGGGATCATGGGGTACACATTCACAAATCATTAAAAGTAGCAACGCAAGTTAACAAGGCCATAAAAAATGCAAACAAAGCACTTGGGTTCATTTCTGGAAGAATAGAGTTGAAAAGCAGGGAAGTTATGTTAAACTTGTGTAGAACCTTGGTTAGAACACACTTACTACTGTGTACAGTTCTGGTCTCCATATTATAAAAAGGATATAGAGACACTGAAGAAGGTGCAAAAAAGATTTACAAGAATATCATCAGAGCTGAGAGGTTATAACTGGGGCTCTTTTCTCTAGAAAAGAGAAGGCTGAGGGGTGTCCCAATAGAGGTCTTTAAAATTATGGAAGGGTTTGATAGGGTAGACATAGAGAATATTTTCCACTTGTGGGGGAGTCCAAAACTAGAGGCCATAAATAAAAGATAGTCACTAATAAATCCAATAGAGAATTCAGGAGAAACATTTTTACACGGAGAGTGGTTACAATGTGGAAATTGCTACCACATGGAGTAGTTGAGTCGAATAGCATAGATGCATTTAGGGGGAAGCTAGATAAATATGTGAGGGAGAAAGGAATAGAAGTATATGCAGATAGGGTGGGAGGAGGCCAGTTGGGCTGAATGGTCTGTTTCTGTGCTGCAAATCCTATGTAACTGGGCTATCTATGAAGTTTACTATTGCTGTAGCTTATGCTTTTTATATATTTTAACAGTAAAGTAACTGCAAAATGGGGCATCAGAAAATTACTAATACACCTGAATCTGAGTTTCCTGGTTGTAACTAAGTGTATTTAGATGGTTTTGAATTATTTTATAAGCCAAAATGTTAAATTAGGTTCCACCATAATAGCCTAGGTTAGTTATTTTTCTTTCTTCCTGACTCATACTTCCAACTACACTGAATCTGTTACTCACTCTTGATTCAATACTGCTTATGGAAGATCAAGAGGCCTCTCTGATCTTAACACCCCCATACTTTATTACATTATTAAAATTCTATGCTAGGCAAAAACATGGTTTTTGAGGTTTATGTATTCTATGGCCCTGAATTTGCAGTCGGAGGCTTCCCGCGGGGAAATGCCTCCAATCCGCAAATAAAATGCCCACGTACCTGGGGCCTCGGGATCCACGGAGACTCGCGGTCCTGTGGCTCCCCGGGTATGCGCAGGTAGAGGCCCACGTATCCCAGGAATGCAGGCGGTTCGCGAGCGCCCCTGGCATCATGTGGGCTGGACCAACGAATGACCGAAGGGAATCCCCATTCATACTTATGGGGATTCCGTATGTACGGAAACCCCATAAGCATGAATGGGAATATCCCAAAAAATACACCTAGATATGACTTTTTTAAATCACATTTAAAATTAATTAAAATTGCATTTAATTAAATATTTAAAACAAATGTAATTTTTTGAAAAATAAATTTACATGTTTTAAAGGGGCTAAGAATAAACTTACCTTATTTAACAAGTTTACAAATGTATAAATTATTGATAAAATTTTATTTTTCTGTTTTTTAAAACTCTTGCGCTGGTAAAAGCAGGCCTTACACCTGCGTAAGAAAAAGCAGGCCTTATACCAGGCGTAAGAATTTCACTGGCATTCACTGGGCAGAAGTTTTCCGCCGCGGATGCCCTTTTCCCGGGGATGCAGATGATCTGTCAAGAGAATTCTTGGCGCATGCCTGAACCCGGAATGTACGCGGCCCTTATGGGCACGTACGCACCCGTAGGGGCAGCAAATTACGGCCCATTATGTCTCTGTAGAAACTGATTTCAACAGACTGGTTTGCCAGTTCCAAAAGTGTAATATTGTATTGTTAATATCTGGCAAATGAATACTGTACTTTTTTTTACTAAATGTCCTAGTATAACTATTTTATTTCCAGGTAATGACATAAAGAGTTTAGATGATGATTTGGATGACTGTATTAAAGAGACAGCCTCAAAACGTAAGCAGCTTCCCAGGAAGATTGTTGGACATCTTGCTAGGACCATGAAAGCAGAAAGGGAATCACTAGTATGTTTACATTTTGTTGTATCTTTTTTGTTGGAATTCAGTTTATACTGATTTGCTGTATTGGGTAGTATGCTTTATATGTGACAACAGTTAACTTCTACTGTACTTGGTAAATAAATTCAACTGCATACTGTTGAAACAAATGATGGGAGAACGGTGTTAAGTGTTGAATATGCGGTAAACCCCTTTTACTACGAAGAATAGGTATACCTATTAAAAGGGGCCAGTCCTCCAAACGCAACATTGCCACTTAACCTAGGCAGTGTTGTCAAGCCAGTAACAAATTGCAGTATTTGTAGTTCCCTATTTTGGCACTGGAGCCCATTATAAATGCATTGACTTGGAAAAAAAACCCCACAATAAATGCTGGATATTTGAATTTAAGAGAAAAGATAGGTTAATGTTTGGGGTATAGACACTAAATTAGAACTGGACATTTTTGTATGTGCTCCTAAAGAGGAGGGTAACTCTTGGTAATAAGCATTTCTCTCTAGATCTAAAACAAAGTATTATTAGGCTTAAGTAACTATCTTCTGTATTGCTATTTTCATTTAAGTTTTCCAAGTTGTCCCCTATTTGTATTGGGACCTTCTTACAATGTTCACCTCAATTTGCACACATTTGGTGATTTCTGACATCGTAATGAAAATGTGGGCTTATCTCAAGGGTTTATGTAGGATCTTATAGTGAATTAGTTCATTTCTTCAAATAGCTATATTCTGATTTCCCAAGATAGCCATGTAGCTTAATTCTTTCAGTGCATTTTCCTAGAAATATTGATGCTCTTCAACCAATCAGATTGAAGAATCCTCACTAAGATAGAGTCCAAACCAGGAAGTATTAGCAGGAAATATAAATTAGATTTAAATAATGTACATAAAGCGAAATAAAGATTGAGAAATGCAGATGGAATTAAGGCAGAGAGATAAAGAGACAGACAGAAAAAGGTTTTAAAAAAAAAAAAAAAAATTTTTTTGCAAAATCTCCAACACTAATTTTCTTCTGAGGGAATGAGACTCCACACTTGTAAAATTAATTTTTCAGGGCCAGAGAGATTGTTCAGCAGTAATTATCACTTATTAGAAACTCACTTACTCCTGAATGCACTAGCCCTAACTTTATCGGCCATTTTAGAGCAGAACTAGTGGGCAAGTACAGCAAGTTCATGGCGTTACATTGATTTCAATGCTGAGTCTATTGACGAGGACTGCAGCAGTGCACCCTGTGGAGGAGCGGGGTATCTCTGACAGCAACTTCTGGATTTCTGCGTTTAACTGCACACGTATGTACTCCAAAAATTGCTGTCCAATTTACCCCATAATAACAGTGAGCACTGATAGCCTCACTTATTACCGCAAAATCCAGGCCCTTCTGATTAAGAGCACTTTGCTTTTATGGGGGGGCGGGGGGAAACTAGTGCAGTCCGCTTCCTGATGTTGCATGTGATATTAAAGGGAAGAGTTGGGAGAGTGTTTCTTGTGCGGTGAGTTGTTGCACATGGAATGCCTTACCAGAAACAGTGAAGAAAGCAGAGTCCGTAATAGCTTTTAAAAGGGAAGTGGATAAATATTTGAAAAGGAAAAATCTAAAATGGTATGGGGAAGAGTTACAGGAAAGGGGGGGGGTGGAATTAAGTCTTTCAGAGAGCCAGCTAAAGCATAATGGGCTAAATGGCATCCTGTGCTGTAGATTCTGATTCCTGTTAGCTGGTATGAGTGATAGAAAGGTCTGCAATCTAGACCACTCAACTATTCAACCTTCAGAAGCTTAGAAGTGAGCCAGAGGAGAGGGGTTACTTTGATAAATAATATTTAAATGTTTTAAAAGTGAGAAGTCGCACAACACCAGCTTATAGTCCAACAGTTTTATTTGAAATCACAAGCTTTCGGAGCTGCTGCTCCTTCGTCAGGTGAAGTGAAGGAATACGAATCGGCAAAGCATATATAGACAGAGAACAATGCCTGTGCAGCATACAATGTCAGACTCCGCATAAATGTTTTAACTAGTTGCTTATATTTAGTTTTATTACTGATGTTAATACAATACATATTTCATTGTGTGCAGAAGCTTTATCAGCCTGCAGTAAACTCCCAAATGAAACTAGAGATCCAACCAGAACAAGGTAAGCATGTAAGCAATTGTATATTTATTTTTTTCAGGCTCCAAATGCTTTCTCCAGTTACTGTGCTACCCACGAAACCACAACCCATTAGATATTGTATTTGAATATTGTTTTATTGAGTACCCCACTAGTTACAGCCTGCCAACCCGAAAATGACCTGTTTATTCCTACTCTCTGTTCTCTGTCCGTTAACCAATCCTCAATCCATGCTAGTATATTACCCCCAATCCCATGAGCCCAATTTTGTTTAATAACCTCTTGTGTGGCACCTTATCGAATGCCTTCTGAAAATCCAAATACACCACATCCACTGGTTCCCCCTTATCTATTCTGCTAGTTACAACCTCAGAAAACTCTTTCCCTTTCATAAATCCGTGTTGACTGCCCAATCCTATTATTTTCTAAGTGCCCTGTTACCACGTCCTTAATAATAGATTCTAGCATTTTCCCTACGACTGATGTCAGGCTAACTGGTCTGTAGTTCCCTGTTTTCTCTCTCCCTCCTTTCTTAAATAGTGGGGTTACATTTGCTACCTTCCAATCCACAGGAACCGTTCTAGAATCTCTTGAATTTTGGAAAATTACAACCAATGCATCCACTATATCTATAGCCACCTCTTTCAAAACCCTCGGATGTAGACCATCAGGGATTTATCGGCTTTCAGTCCCATTAATTTCTCCAGTACTATTTTTTTTACTAATACTAATTTCTTTCAGTTCCTCATTCTCGCTAGACCCTTGGTTCTCCACCATTTCCGGGAAGTTTTTTGCGTCTTCCGTGAAGACAGACACAAACTATTAGTTTAATTTCTCTGCCATTTCCTTATTCCCCATTATAATTTCTCCTGTCTCAGCCTGTAAGGGACCCACATTTACTTTCGCTAATCTTTTCCTTTTTACATACCTGTAGAAGCTTTTATAGTTTGTTTTTATGTCTCTTGCTGGTTTACTCATATTCTATTTTCCCTTTCTTTATCAATTTCTTGATCCTCCTTTGCTGAATTCTAAAATCTTCCCAATCCTCAGGCTTACTATTTTTGGCAACATTATAAGCCTCTTCCTTTGATCTAATACTATCTTTAACTTCTCTTGTTAGCCACAGTTGGACCACTTTTCCTGTGGGGTTTTTGTGCCTTAAAGGAATGTATATTTGTTGTAAATTATGTATTAATTCTTTAAATGCTAGCCATTGCTTCTCCACTGTCATACATTTTAATATAGTTTCCCAATGTACCCTAACCAACTCGCCCCTCATACCGATGTAGTTTGCTTTGTTTAGATTTAAGACCCTAGTTTCGGATTTAACAATCACTTTCAAACTCAATATAAAATTCTATCATATTATAGTCAGTTTTCCCTAAAGGCCCCTTTACTACAAGGTTATTAATTAACCCTTTCTTGTTGCACAATACTAGATCTAAAATAGCCTGTTCCCTAGTTGGTTCCTCAACATACTAATCTAAAACTATCTTGCATACATTCGATGAATTTGTCCTCTACACTATTACTGCAAATTTGGTTTATTCAGTCTTTCTGTAGATTAAAGTCCCCCATGATTACTGTATTACCCTTGTTACATGCGCCTCTAATTTATACTCTGCCCTACATTACAACTACTGTTTTGGGGGCCTATGAACAATTCCCACCAATGTTTTCTGCCCCTTGCTGTTTCTTAGCTCCACTCAAACTGATTTTACTTCTTGATTTTCGGAGCTAAGATCCTTTCTCTCTACTGTCTTTATCCCATCCTTAATAATCAGGGCTACCCCTTCTCCTTTTCCATTTTGCCTATCTCTTCTAAAAGTTAAATATCATGGAATATTTAGTTCCCAACCTTGGCCACATTGCAACCACGTCTCCGTAATGGCTATTAGATCAAACCTATTAATTTCTATCTGCGCTATTAATTCATCTACTTTGTTGTGAATGCTTCGCGCAGATATCGTGCCTTTAGCTTTGACTTATTTCTATTTTTCCCTGATGTTACCTTAGTCACTGATGCCTTATTACCTTTGTTACTCTCTCTTTCCCTTCCTGACCCACTCTGCTTATTTTTATCCAAAACTCTACTCTGCTCTAGAGCCTTGACATTTCTCTTGCGGCTTTTAAATTAACTCCTGAATCTTCCCCCCCCCCCCCCCCCCCCCAGCCCTTCATTAGTTTAAAGCCCTGTCTACTGCCCTAGTTATTTGGTTCGCCAGGACACTGGTCCCAGCCCGGTTTAAGTGGAACCCGTCCCAACGGAACAGCTCCCTCTTTTCCCAGTGCTGGTGCCAGTGACCCATGAACTGAAACCCCTTCCTCCCACACCACTCAAATTCTAGCACGAAGACGATGTGTAAACTGAAGAAATTGGTGGATAATAAATACCAAATGGGCAAGATGGATAATTATGGAGTTCTGCTTGACTATCTTTGGGGATCAGGAACTATTTACTCAGAAGATTAAATGGGTGCATAAGTACCTTTTATAGGGTAGATAATGTGTGTTTTGTGTAAGGATTTGTACTTGAGGCTCGGGTCTGTTGAGCAGTTTCCTTCTCTTTTAGAAAAATCCTGATTATAATCTTGTGTTGGTACTTAAGGCATTTTTTAACTAATGTAGTTTGCAAATTCATTTTTTATTAGCATCCAAGGAGGCACAGATGGTGAAAATTGCATCAAACATTTCTCAAGATATGAGTGATGTTATGAAGGTAAGCATTTTGTATATTTTTAATTCTTCATCAATCAGCAACTTAACAGATTTCAGGAACTTCAATTTTTTTGAATTATGAGATCTCAACTGGAGCCTTTGGAGGAACTGTTTATGACCACTTTGTTTCAGACAACTTTAAACAAGTTGTCCCGCCTCTAGACTGGTTTGTGTTATCTTGGACTCACCCAAGGTGGTATTCTAATTCCATCTTCAGTACAGTGTTCTTAGCTAATTTGAATACTACACTATTAAAAGTGTGTGCATTAGGCTGCTAAAATTGCCTTAAAATGAAATGGATAGTTGGGAATTATTTAAAGTGGCGGTGTCCACATACATCTGTCCAGCGATGTAACTATGTCTGTATCTATCCATCTAGTGGATGTAGCAAAAAAAAACTTCCAAATTGTGTGTATCTATTAATTGGTTGTCTGAGTCCAGGATCTACAGTTTGGTTTGGATCAAGAGCCAATCCTTCCTTTGCTGCACTACATAATTTTTGCCAGCAGTTAGAAGTGTTCACATATTTACACAAATGTTTACCTAATTTTAGCCACTAGGTGGTAATGTTAAGAAACCAAGAACTACAACTGTACCCGTGTACAGCTCCACCCAGTGACTGAAGTTGGATAGTAAAATAATACATCTCATTATTGAAGTCTGTTACAGTGACGAGATTGAGTGCCAATGTCATGAAGCTTCCTGAATAGGCCAGTTTCAAAATGTGGTTTCTGCTAGTGAAAAGGTTGAAAAATACAAAAAATAAAGTAGACTAGCACCCTCGATAGCTCAATGAGCAGTTGAGCCACACTGACCAATAAGGTGCCAGGTTCAATCCCTTATCTTCGCCCAGTTAGCTGATTTCAGCTAGGGTGCATTAATTGGCTTCAACATCAATGGGTTAATAAACTGGCATGACTTCCTACTGTTGTTGAATGTTCAGTGGCTACTGCTGGAAGTGAGCATATGTAGATAGGATTGCGTTTGGCTGTGATGTCCCATGCAGTACGGTAGGATAGTGGTTATGGTACTGGACTAGCCTTCAAATCCCACCGTGGCAAGTTGTGAAATTGAATTAAATAAATCTGATTTATGGCTAGCACCACAAATTAACCATGAAAGCTGCCAGATTGTTGTTAAAAACCCAGCTGGAACTGGTTCACTACTACTCATTCAGGGAAAGGAGCCTGCTGTCCAGTCTGGCCTACACTTGACTCCAGTCCCACAATGTCCCCAGGGCAACTAGGGATGGACAATATATACTGCCTTGCCAGTGTTGCCCACATATCGAGAACAATTTTTTTTTAAAAGTTGATTTTCTGTCAATGCTGTTGAAGCTCATGTGAATAAAGGCTAATTGAATGTGACTAACACCTATGCAACTGGACCCAGCGAGGAATAAGTACTTCAGGAAAGTAGGATCATTGATGAGGTTGGGGGTGAAGATTACAATTTGGAATTGGATTGTGGTTAATTTGACGAAAGTTTAAAGGCAAGTGATTGCTGTAGCCATATGTTTACAACTATATGACCTATGGGTAATTGATCAGTATGTCAAGTCTGAAGGTTAATGCCATTGTCATTAAAGGCTTTTCTATAATGTACAGGTTTTTTTTATGTAGCTCTTGTAGGTGTAAATAATTGTGGTGTAATAGTACTAATAACAATGTCTTTTTGTTCCCCAAGCATTTACCAACATTTATGGAGAAAGCTGAGGGACTTTTGCAAACTCTAAGTCTCATTCCCGTTATGAAGCAGTCCCAGACAAATATGGCAATCTTCTCGACCCACACAGAGATGTGCTTCCAAAATAACAAAGGACCAGCTCTGCCAGCTGGAAAAACAGATGTCACTCCCATAGAGACTGATAAAAAGAAATTGCTGAAGAATCGTAGTTCACACAAGAGAAAAGTAGATTCTTATGTTAATCAAAAATACCCAAAGCGAAGACTGCATCTCAGCCAGTAAACCTGCCAATTATTCAGTGCCAACAGACAACTTGTACATTTCTGTATATAATATACAGTTAAATTTTTTAAGTGCTTCTAGACCGGTTCAATGAAAGCTAGGCAATTAGCATCTCAGTTTGCAAGTGGTTAGAGTAATATCGGCAGAGTCCTATTAACTAGGTATAAGTGTGCAGCACTGAGGAGGGGTCTAAAAGTAGAGAAAATAAAATGGAAAATTAAGTAGGTGGAAGAATTGTCTAAGTACATACAACTTAACAGATTTGTCACCTAATTCCACATTTGCAGGAGATGCTAGGCTTAGATCTTGGTTTAAACATTTGAGTTTAACTTGTTCTTTTGGTTTTTTGTATTTCAGAAATCTCTGACTTAATTCTAATCAATGTTAGAGATCCATTTCTATTTTAAGACTACAAAATCCTGCAGATAAGATTTTTAAAAAGTGTACAAAATGGCTTAGTTTTTGTTTGACTTTTTTTCGCTGCTTTTTCACTTTTAACTGAGCCTATCTGATACTGTTCTAGTGTAATGCATATTGTGACACTACCAGTTACTTCACATCCAGCAAATTAAAATAAGCTTGTACAAATGTGGTATGGAAAATCTAAACAAATGAACATTTTTAACAAATATACAGATGAAATGTAATATAGTGAATTGCTACTTTCTAACTAATGTCTTCTGTATAAGTCTATTATACGGTTTATTTAATAAAAAATATGGCATACCTTTGTACTTACTGATTTTTGTTAAATATTGTAACTGTCAAAATTGTATATATCCAGTGTCTGTCTTTTTTGTATGATTACATCCTTTTTATGATTTTAAATAAATTTAAGGAATACACTGTACAGTGTAAATCTGTAGTTTTTTTTAGTTAAAAGCTAGCCGATTTTCCGTGGCATCAGAGGGCACAATGCTTTATAACAGCAACATTGTAGCGTATAATACAAAATGTATTCTACAATAAATTTCCTGTGGCATTGCTTTTGGGTATTCTGGAGTCTGACACGGTTGTTATGTTTTGGAGCCAACCTGACCTGTCCCTTTTAAGGCTAGTGTTACAGGTACTCCCTTTGGGAATCCAAGTAATCATAACTGCTTGAAAATTGCTCAGGTTAGTTAGATAGCAATAAATTGCAGTTCAATAACTGGCTTTTTAAAAAAATATATAATTTTGCACTTCTAATGTGATTCGGTGCATAACTGTGATCCACGATGAATTTTATACAGAGTAAGAAAATATGAAAAATATCTTTCTGTAACTTTTTGCTTTCGGTGACCTGCTCCCTTCCACTTTAACCTCTAGCTTCCACACTTTATGTTCTCAAACTCTTGCTTTTGTTGCCCTTTCTGTAAGTTCTTCCTTCGGATATCTATATGTCTACCAACTTCTCCGTTCCTAACATAGGAACAGGAGTAGGCCATTCAGCCTGTTCCGCCATTCAATGAGATCATGGCTGATCTGTATCCTAACTCTATTACCCGCTTTGGCTCAATATCCCTTAATACCCTTGGCTAGCAAAAATTGCATCCATCTTGGATTTAAAATTATTAATTGAGCTAGAATTTACTGCATTTTGTGGAAGAGTTCCACACTTCTACCACCCTTTGCGTGAAGAAGTGTTTCTTAACTTCCCTCCTGAATGGCCTGGCTCTGATTTTAAGGTTAATTCCCCATTTCCTAGACTCCCCACCAACAGAAAAAAGTTTCTCTCTACCTTTCAAAATCCTAAAAACCTCAATCAAATCATCCCTTAACCTTCTATATTCCAGGGAATACAAGCCTAATTAATGTAATCTCAATTTAACCCCAGTAACATTCTGGTGAATCTGCACTGCTTCTTAGGTCAATATATTTTTTTTAAGGTGTGGTGCCCAGAACTATACACAGTACTCTAGATGTGGTCTAACCAGGTATAACTAGCAAAACCTCCACCCCTTTATATTCTAGCCCTAGAAATATAAAGGCAAACATTCCATTAGCTTTTTTGATTTTTTTGTACCTGACCACTAAATTTTAGTGAGAAGTCGCACAACACCAGGTTATTGTCCAACAGCTTTATTTGAAATCACAAGCTTTCGGAGCGCTGCTCCTTCGTCAGGTGACTTCACCTGACGAAGGAGAAGCGCTCCGAAAGCTTGTGATTTCAAATAAAGCTGTTGGACTATAACCTGGTGTTGTGCGACTTCTCACTTTTGTCCACCCCAGTCCAACACCGGCATCTCCGCATCATGACTAAATTTTAGTGATCTGTGTACATGGATCCCTAAATCTCTTTGGATCGCTACTATTCCTAGCTTCTTACCATTTAAAATGTACTCTGATCTATCCTTTTTTGGTCCAAAATGGATGACCTCACACTTACCGGTGTTGAAATCCATCTGCCACAGTTTTGCCCACTTAATCTATCGATGTCTCTTTCTAACTTTATGCTCTCATCTATACTACTTATATGTCACCAATCTTTGTGTCATCAGAAAACTTGGATATATGCTCTCTATTGCATTATCTAATTAATTAATAATTATAGTGAATAGTTGAAGTCCCAGCACAGATCTTTGTGGCACACCACTAGTCACTTCCTTCCAATTTGAGTACATGCCCATTATCCCTACTCTCTTGTCTTCTCCCACCTAATCAATCTCCCAACCAGGTCAACAATTTGCTTTCAATTCCATGAGCTTTAATTTGAGCTAGCAGTCTTATGTGGAACCTTATCAAATGCCTTCTGGAAATCCATATAAACTAACATCCATAAGCATTCTACCACTTTAGTTACTTCCTCAAAAAAATCAATTTGGTTCCTTTATGGATGCAGTTAATTGATGCCTTATCTCTTCTAAAGCTCAAAGTAAGCTGCAAAAGTGGAGCCAACTTGAATCAGCTCCAGGCCAGCCTGGAGGTATGGTTGGGTGGTCAGAGACAGACTGGGAGGCTGGAGGTGGGAGTTAGGTTGAGAGGAAGTGGAGGGGTCTGGGGTTAGCCTGAGGGGGGAGAGGAGGTGAACCTGAAAGTAATCTGGGAGAAGGGGGAAATTAGTTCTGTGAATACTGGAGTCTGAAGCCTGCAAAGACCAGGGTTGCAGTTCAGGGCCTGGGACCACTGAGCTTGGCCCACAGGAACATGAACAGGCTGGCTGCAGTCTGGGTATGGAAGTACTGGGGAAGGTGAGTTTATTTTGGGGGGGGGGGGCAGCGGTGTAGGGAAAGATATCTGGGGCATAGAAGTACTTGGGGTTACGGTGAGAGCATTGAAGGAGATTCAGGGATTGAGAATACTTGTAAAACAATAAATATACACTTTTAAACAAATTGTGTATATCCAAAATACCTAGTGATTTCTTGCTAATGTGGTAGTTAGGTTAACATGCCATGTTAAGAGTGGAGTTCGCCAGTAGAAACGGGCACTGGAGTTGATTTGCTAATGGGAAATCCATCCTGAACTACTCCTGTACACGTTTCTTTTGCTGTCATGTGCAGAGATGTCAATCCCCAAGCCAAGCTGATGGTTCTTGGTATATGAAATTGGCAGTGTGTTAATTTTTCTGAAACTCAGATGGACTTGCTAGCTCTGTTCTTCCCTCCAGGAAAGAAAGATGGATATGCCAGGAGGAGAAAGTGGGGCATGCTGGCCCCCAAAGGGGAACAGCATACAGGGAATTTGGGCAAGTAGGGAAGGAGTAGACACTGAGGCCATGCATGCACAGAGGCCTGCAAAATATTGAGAGGGACTGTCCAGCTGAAAAATGCAACCTCCAGGAAGCTCAAGCTCCACGACCTGGAGAAGAGGTTAGCCTCTGAAGGCAAATCGTATTGGATGGGCATCAGCAGGACTTGAGTAAATAAATATTAAAAGCCAGTTGTGTATTTGTGTTATAAATTATATATTTTAACCAGTTCATGGTTAGCTGGTTGAAGAGACAACATGGTGGCTGAAAGAAACTGGAAAAAAATAAGAATATGGTTTCTTTTGCTATTGTTCCTAGTTCCTGATTGGTAGCTTTAGGGAGAAAAAAAGTGTCTGGTTTTGTGTGGGTTGGTGGTTTGCGATTGGTAGTTTTTCCTACTTTTCTATATTTGAGTGAATTAGCATAGTGACTTAACATATTAGTTATTTGAGCCAGTCATATGTACATAAAAACATAAGAACATAAGAAGTAGGAGCAGGAGTAGGACATATGGCCCCTCGGGCCTGCTCCGCCATTCAATAGGATCATGGCTGATCCGAACCTAGACTCATGTCCACTTCCCTGCCCGCTCCCCATAACCCTTAATTCCCTTATCAGCTAGGAAACTGTCTATCTCCGTTTTAAATTTATTTAATGTCGCAGCTTCCACAGCTCTCTGAGGTAGCAAATTCCATAGATTTACTACCCTCTGAGTGAAGAAGTTTCTCCTCATCTCAGTTTTGAAACGGCAGCCCCTTATTCTAAGATTATGCCCCCTAGTTCTAGTCTCACCCATCAGTGGAAACATCCTCCCCGCATCCACCCGATCAAGCCCTCTCACAATCTTATATGTTTCGATAAGATCGCCTCTCATTCTTCTGTATTCCAATGAGTAGAGGCCCAACCTACTCAACCTTTCCTCATAAGTCAACCCCCTCATCTCCGGAATCAACCGAGTGAACCTTCTCTGAACTGCCTCTAGAGCAAGTATATCTTTTCTTAAATATGGAAACCAAAACTGTACGCAGTATTCCAGGTGTGGCCTCACCAGTACCCTGTATAGCTGAAGCAAGACTTCCCTGCTTTTATACTCCATCCTCCTTGCAATAAAAGCCAAGATTCCATTGGCCTTCCTGATCACCTGCTGTACCTGCATACTAACCTGTGTTTCATGCACCAGGACCCCCAGATCCCTTTGTACTGCAGCACTTTGCAGTTTCTTTCCATTTAGATAATAACTTGCTCTTTGATTTTTTCTGCCAATGTGCATAACCTCACACTTTCCAACATTATATTCCATCTGCCAAATTTCTGCCCACTCACTTAGCCTGTCTATGTCCTTTTGCAGGTTTTTTATGTCCTCCTCACTCACTGCTTTCCCTCCCATCTTTGTATCATCTGCAAACTTGGATACGTTGCACTTGGTCCCCTCCTCCAAATCGTTAATATAGATTGTAAAGAGTTGGGGTCCCAGCACTGACCCCTGCAGAACACCACTAGTTACTGATTGCCAACCCGAGAATGAACCATTTATCCCAACTCTCTGTTTTCTGTTAGATAGCCAATCTTCCACCCATGCCAGTATATTACCCCCAATCCTGTGATTTTTTTATCTTGTGCAGTAATCTTTTGTGTGGCACCTTATCAAATGCCTTTTGGAAGTCCAAATACACCACATCCACTGGTTCCCCTTTATCCACCCTGTTTGTTACGTCCTCAAAGAATTCGAGCAAATTTGTCAAGCATGATTTCCCCTTCATAAAACCATGCTGATTCTGTCCAATTAAATTATGCTTATCCAAATGTCCTGTTACTGCTTCCTTAATAATGGACTCCAACATTTTACCAACCACAGATGTTAGGCTAACTGGTCTATAGTTTCCAGCCTTTTGTCTACCTCCCTTTTTAAATAAGGGCATTACATTAGCAGTTTTCCAATCTGCTGGGACCTTTCCCGAATCCAGGGAGTTTTGGAAAATTACCACCAATGCATCCGCAATCCCTACCGCTGCTTCTCTCAAGACCCTAGGATGTAAGCCATCAGATCCAGGGGATTTATCTGCCTTAAGTCCCATTATCTTACCGAGTACCATCTCCTTAGTGATTTTGATTGTGTTTAGCTCCTCCCCCCTATAGCCCCCCGTTTGTCCAGTGTTGGGATATTTTTAGTATCCTCTACTGTAAAGACTGATACAAAATATTTGTTCAGCGTATTTGCCATCTCCGTGTTCCCCACTACTAATTTCCCGGTCTCGTCCTCTAAGGGACCAACATTCACTTTAGCCACCCTTTTTCTTTTTATATAACTGTAGAAACTCTTGCTATCTGTTTTTATATTTTTTGCTAGTTTACTTTCATAATCTATCTTCCCCTTCTTAATTAATCTTTTAGTTATTCTTTGCTGGCTTTTAAAGGCTTCCCAATCTTCTATCCTCCCACTAGATTTGGCTACTTTATATGCCCTTGTTTTCAGTCGGATACTATCCTTTATTACATTACTTAGCCACGGATGGCTGTCTTTTCTTTTACGCCCCTTTTTCCTCAGTGGAATATATTTTTCTTGAAAGTTGTGAAATACCTCCTTGAATGTACACCACTGCTCCTGTACTGTCTTACACCTTAATCTATTTTCCCAGTCCACTTTAGTCAACTCTGCTCTCATACCTTCATAGTCTCCTTTATTTAAGCTTAGTACGCTGGTTTGAGATCCAACTCTCTCACCCCACAACTGAATTTGGAATTCAACCATGTTATGGTCACTCATTCCAAGGGGATCCTTTACTAGGACATTTTTTATTAATCCTGTCTCATTACACAGGACCAGATCTAAGATTGCCTGCCCCCTGGTTGGTTTAGTAACATACTGCTCAAGGAACCTGTCCCTAATGCACTCTATGAACTCTTCCTCAAGGCTGCCCTGCCCAATTTGATTTGTCCAGTCAATATGAAAGTTAAAATCTCCCATGATTATAGCTGTTCCCTTATTACAAGCCCCAACTATTTCCTGATTTATACTCCGACCAATAGAGTTACAACTGTTAGGAGACCTATAGACTACGCCCACTAGTGACTTTTTCCCCTTATTATTCCTTATCTCCACCCAAACTGTTTCACTATCCTGATCCTTTGACCCAATCTCATTTCTCACTATTGCAGTGATTCCATCCTTTATTAACATAGCCACCCCACCTCCCTTTCCTTCCTGTCTGCAGGTGCTATATGAAGTGTGATAGATGTGGCTGGACACTAGACTTTTAATTATATACAAATAGATCTATGGCATTGCTCAGGTATCAGAGAATAGGCTGTCTTAGAATAGTGCTGATTCCATGTAGAGTATAGCAGGTGGGTTACTGATTTTCAGTGCTACCACTGATGAGAGAATGTAATTACAGCATGAGACATTTCCATAGACAATTGCCATTATAAATTTAGCTGTAAGAATTTATAATGAAAATATATAAATAAAAACAAAACCTATGACTTTAAAATGGGAATTATGTCTGTATATCTTGATCCAATCATCAGGCCTGTAACCCTGTTTCACCTAAAGACTAAACTGGGTCTTAACGTAAGAGATTGTTAACAAAAATGCAAGCACATCGAATTGGAGGCAGCCTACTAACACGGGTAGGGAATTGGTTAGGAGGTAGGAGACACGTAGGGATAGTGAGTATATACTCTAATTGGCAGGATGTGACTAGTGGTGTCCCCCAGGGATCTGTACTGGGGCCTCAGCTTTTCACTATACAGTATAAATAACAGATGAAAGAATAGAGAGCCATGTGTCCAAGTTTGCTGATGACACCAAGTTAGGTGGCACAGTAAATAGTGTAGATGGGAACAGAAAGATGCAAAGCGACATTCATAGATTAATTAAGTGAGTGGGCAAAACTGTAGCAGATGAAATGGTGTTAGGGAAATTGAAGGGATTGAAGGCCGATAAATCCCCAGGGCCTGATAATCTACATCCTAGGGTACTTAAGGAAGTGGCCCTAGAAATAGTAGATGCATTGCTGGTCATCTTCCAAAATTCTATAGACTCTGGAACAGTACACATGGATTGGAGGGTAGCTAATGTAACCCCACTATTTAAAAAAGGTGGTAGAGAGAAAGCGGGGAATTACAGACCGGTAAGCCTGACATCGGTAGTGGGGGAAATGCTAGAGTCCATTATAAAAGATGTAATAGCTGAGCACTTGGAAAAGGATCGGACAAAGTCAACATGGATTTACAAAAGGTAAATCATGCTTGACTAATCTACTGGAATTTTTTGAGGATGTAACTGGTAAAATAGATAAGGGAGAACCAGTGGATGTGGTGTATTTGGACTTCCAAAAGGCTTTTGATAAGGTCCTGTATAAGAGATTAGCGTGTAAAGTTAAGGCACATGGGATTGGGGGCAAGGTATTGACTTGGATAGAGAACTGGTTGGCAGACAGAAAGCATAGAGTTGGAATAAACGGGTCTTTTTCCGAGTGGCAGGCAGTGACTAGTGGGGTACCGCAGGGTTCGGTCCTTGGACCCCAGCTATTCACAATATATATTAATGATCTAGACAAGGGAACTAGATGTAATATCTCCAAGTTTGCAGACGACACAAAACTGGATGGGCGTGTGTGCTGCGAGGAGGATGCCGAGAAACTCCAGGATGATTTGGACAGGTTGGGTGATTGGGCAGAAGCGTGGCAGATGCAATATAACGTGGATAAATGCGAGGTTATCCACTTTGGTGTCAAAAACAGAAAGGCAGATTATTATCTGAATAGCAATAGATTGGGAGAAGGGGAAGTGCAACGAGACCTGGGTGTCCTTGTGCACCAGTCGCTGAAGGTAAGCATGCAGGTGCAGCAGGCGGTTAAGAAGGCAAATGATATGTTGGCCTTCATAGCAAGAGGGTTCGAGTACAGGAACAAGGATGTCTTGCTGTAGTTGTACAGGGCCTTGGTGAGACCACACCTTGAGTACTGTGTGCAGTTTTGGTCGCCTTATCTGAGGAAGGATGTTCTTGTCATGGAAGGAGTTCAGCGAAGATTCACAAGGCTGATACCTGGGATGGCAGGAATGACGTATGAAGAGAGATTGGGCTTATACTCGCTGGAGTTTAGAAGAATGAGAGGGGATCTCATTGAAACTTATAAAATTCTGACAGGACAGGACAAACTAGATGCAGGAAGGATGTTCCCGATGGCCGGAGAGTCCAGAACCAGGGGTCACAGTCTAAGGATAAGGGGTAAGCCATTTAGGACAGAAATGAGGAAGAATTTCTTCACCCAGGGAGTGGTGAACCTATGGAATTCTCTGCCACAGAAGGCAGTAGAGGCCAATTCATTAAATAGATTCAAGAAGGAGTTGGATATATTTAGAAACATAGAAACATAGAAACTAGGAGCAGGAGTAGGCCATTCGGCCCGTCGAGCCTGCTCCACCATTCAATACGATCATGGCTGATCATCCAAATCCAGTACCCTGTCCCTGCTTTCTCACACAGAATCCCCATCGAGCCTGCACCGACACATATCCCACCCTATCCCCGTAACCCCACGTATTTAATTCCCCCTAACATATCCCTTCCTATCCTATCCCCGTAACCCCACATATTTAATCCCCCCCTTAACACTAAGGGTCAATTTATCATAGCCAAATCAACCTAACCCACACATTTTTGGACTGTGGGAGGAAACCGGAGCACCCGGAGGAAACCCACGCAGACACGGGGAGAATGTGCAAACTCCACACAGACAGTCACCCGAGGCCAGATTCGAACCCGGGTCCCTGGCGCTGTGAGGCACCAGTGCTAACCACTATGCCACCGTGTTGCCACCGTGTTTCTTAAGGCTAAAGGGATCAAGGGATATGGGGAGAAAGCAGGGACAGGGTACTGAATTTGGATGATCAGCCATGATCGCATTGAATGGCGGAGCAGGCTAGAGGGGCCGAATGGCCTACTCCTGCTCCTATCTTCTATGATTCTATGATTCAATGTGGGGAAATGTTTTGGACCTAAGAAAGATAAATCAGAATATTTTCTAAATGGCGAGAAGCTAGGAACTGTGGCGGAGCCGAGAGATTTAGGGATCCAAGTATAGAAATCACTAAAAGCTAGTGGACAGGTACAAAAATTAATTTAAAAGGCTATTGGAATGTTGGCTTTTATCTCAAGGAGGCTGGAATGCAAAGGTATGGAAGTTATGTTACAGTTATATTAAAGCTCTGGTTAGATCCCATTTAGAGCACTGCATTCAGTTCTGGGCACCTCTCCTCAGGAAGGCTGTATTGGCCTTGGAGGGGGTGCAGCACAGATTCGCCAGAATGATACCGGGGCTAAAAAGGTTAAATTGTGAGGATAAATTGCATAGACTAGGCATGTAATCACTTGAGTATTGAAGATTTTAGGGTGATCTAATTGAGGTGTTTAAGATGATTAAAGGAGTTATAGGATAGATAGAGAGAAACTATTTCCTCTGGTGGGAGAGTCCAGAACAAGGGGACATAACATTAAAATTAGAGCTAGGCCGTTCAGTGTTGATGTCAGGAAGTACTTCTTCACACAAAGGGTAGTGGAAATCTGGAACTCTCTCCCAAAAAGCTGTTGAGGCTAGATCAATTGAAAATTTCAAAACTGAAATTGATATATTTTTGTTAGGCAAGGGTACCTGAGGTTGGCACAACTGGGGATGAAATGGTAAGTCTGGCTCACTGGTGGATACCTGGGCTGGAATTTGTACCTGTGAGGCAAGTCGGGTGCGGGGGGCTGCGTAGCAGGTTGGCCTCACGTAGCACTCGGCAGCGCGCTGTCCACCTTGTCATTAACTGAATTGGATCAATTGAGTTAGGCCTGCAGGTTTCCCGGCCAATTAAATGGAGTGGGTCTGATGACGTGATCGATGACTTGCCTTCAGCTCAGATATTTAAAGGGGCCTTCCACACATCACATTTGAAGGTTGTTGGAGGAGGATCAGAGCTCTTTGGCAGAGGTGTGGTTGTTGAGAAAGTAAAGATTTTCCACCTGAGGCTTGAGGGAAGCATGCAGCCCCAGCGACAGAAGGCAGTGCCCAGATTCTCCGACTCCTCCCTGGACGTCCTGCTCCAGGGAGTTCGAGCACGCAGGGACATCCTGTTCCCTGGGGATGGGTGCAAGAGACCTTCCAGTGAGACCAAGAGGGCATGATTGGAGATCGCGGAGGAGGTCAGCAGCAGGGGTGTAGTCAGGCGGTTCTGTATCCAGTACTGCAAAAGATTGAATGCTCTCATGAGGTCAGGAAAGGTGAGTGCAATGCCACATTCAACTACATCCTGATGTGCCTGTCATCCCAACCCCATCACTCTGCCTTCCCAAGCCTACTCCTGCACGTCAATCCTCACACCAACCTACCTTCCGAGGTGCACCCATCGCTCACTCTCTATGCACCTACTCACATCACCATCTGACTAACCACCACTGACACTCACCCTCATCCTAATGCAATCATAGGAAGTAACGCCACTCCCTCATAGTCACCCTCTACAGATGTAGCCCATCCATTCCTTGCACTCATTCCATCACTCTCACTCAAAGTTCTCTTCTTTCCCTCCTTGCAGGAGAAGAGAGCCCAGAAGAACAGGGAGAGGCAAAGAACCAGAGGTGGCCTTCCAATTTACACCAACTTGACCCCAGCAGAGGAGGAGGTGATGCAAATCACTGGAGTTGCAGAGCTGCTGGCGGTGGGGGATGGAGAGAGGGGGACCTCCCAGCAACCTGGTGACAGAATTAAATATCATACAGCCACATGGTATACAACAGTCACTCATGGTGACTTGAGGTCATCAGCCAGTGAAATGTCATCATGTGCATAATCGTAACAACGTCGTGCATTCTTATCATTACATTTCTAATTCATGTCTTTACTCTCCCACAGATCCATCAAGTGCTCCCCCACCACTGTCCAGCCGGAGGAGGAAGACAACTCCTCAGAGGAAGCTCCACTCTCTGAGGGTGCACCATCACCAGACCCATGCGCACCCAGCACCAGTGCAGATACGCACATCTCGGTGGGTCCAGCGAGACATAGAGTGGTGTTGTCACCTGGTGTCTCACAGATCACATGTGAGCAAGAGCAGATGGCGGAGACAGGGACAGCAGTAGAGAGTCCGCGCCAGAGGGCACAGGACGCTCCCGGCTCTGCTCAGCTGCATGCAGGTGCTGAGCCTTGGGGGCCATCCAGAAAGAGGGTGATCTTGGAGGAGCAGCAACAAATACGCGAGGCTCTGGCAGCTTTTGCAGCCGCGATGTGTGCGATTGCCGAGAGAATGGAGGAGTCCATCTCCAGCATGAGCACCACCATCTCGCAGGCGATGGCGACGATGTGCTGTTCCATGGAAAGGATGGCCACCTGCATGGAGCAGCAAATGCGCGAGTCAAACAAGAACATGCTTGCTGTGAAGAACAGACTCTCATTGACCTCATCTTGAGGAGGGATACCAACTTAGACTTGGGCATTCATCGCCCCACAGATATGCAGCAAGGTGCTCTCCAGCTCCTTGCTAGCAGGGAAGTGCGGGTGGCCCATGAGAAGGATGATGGTGAGAGGGGACATGGAAGTGGGGGCTCTGCTCAAAGCGCTCCCACTTCTCCCTCCTTAGCTCCCCCTCAGTCAGAGCCCACATGCTGCCTCGGATCCCGATGGCCGAGTCTGCACTTGCACAGTTCCAGGAGGAGCAGTCTTTGGCGGGGCCCTCACGGGCCCTAAAACCCAGAGGACATCCGCCAAAAGTGTCAAAGCAGTTGCTGCAGGGAAGTGAGCAACCTGCCTCTACATCTGCTGAAGCCACAGGTTGCACCTCGTAGAAGCACACGGAAAAGAAAAAAGACACAATCGTAGATGCACAAGGGTATGCACATTGGTGTTTGCCAAAATGTTGGTGTTGAGTTTCAGTTCTATCTATGATGCACATAAATTTATTTCTTTGTATTATTACTTTCCTGTCTTGTCCATTTCTGCCTGCTACCTGGGAAGTGGCCTCGTCACTTGGAGTGAGTGGTGAGACATTACTTAACCTCAAACAATGGGGGTTTGGTTGACAGGAATGGTTTGGTCATTGTAGGACTGCTATATGGTTTTGTTGGGCGGGGGGTGGGTGGGGGGGGGGGGGGAATGGTGGTACAGCATCTGGGAGCCATATGGATGCACTGGTGGAAGTTAAGTAAATTGGGCCAGTATGAGGCCATCCCAGGCCTCCCGGGCAGCAATGTGCGCCACTGCTGGTGCCATCTCCAACTCAGGTTCCTCCTCCTCCAAAGAGGCTGTGTGTTCTGCGCCTTGCTCCTCCTGCAGTTCCAATCCTCACTGCTGCACTATGTTGTGCAGCACGCAGCATACGACGATGATTCTGGAAACCCTGGCTGGTGCATACTGAAGGGCTCCTCCAGATCTGTCAAGGCATCTGAAGCACATCTTCAGCATGCTGATTGCTTGCTCTATGACACATCTGGTGGACATGTGGCTGTCATTATAGCACTCCTCGGCCTCACTGCTTGGCCTCCTCAACGATGTCAGCAATCACATCTTCAGTGGATAGCCCTTGTCTCCAAGTAAGTGTGTTTGGATGTGCGAAGAGCTGAGGGAGGGTGAACTGGCGCAGCACGAAAGAGTCATGAAAGCTGCCAGGGAATCTGGCACACACATGCATGATGATCTTTTTATGGTTGCAGATGAGCTGCACATTGAGGGAGTGGAAGCCCTTGTGGTTCACAAACACTCCTGGGTGATGTGGGAGTGCTTGATGGCCACATGTGTGCAGTCAATGACGCCCTGCACCTGTGGGAAGCTAGCCAGAGCCACAAAGCCGAGCGCCCGCTCATTAACACTGGCTTCATCAGAGGCAAAGTTTAGATAATTGGCTGACTTGTGAAACATGGCATCGGTCACCTGGGTGATGCATCTGTGGGCAGCCGACTGTGAGATCCTGAAAATGTCTGCTGCAGATCCCTGGAAGGAGCCTGAGGTGAAGAAGTTGAGAGTGGTGGTGACTTTGACAGCCACTGGTAAGGAGTGTCCACCAGGTCCTCTGGGCAGCAGGTCTTGTTCCAGCAAGCTACAAATGTCTGTGACGCCCTGGCGCGATAGCCTGAGCCTCCTGAAGCACTGCTGCTCAGTCATGTCCAGGAAGCTCATCCTCTGCCTGTATACCCTGTGTTAGGGGTATCGCCTCTGGCACAGTGAACCCCTGTGCTGCTCCCCTCTCTCCTGTGGAGCATCAGGTCGCTGAGGAGTAGGCTGCTGGTGTGGTTGCTGCTGCTGCTGCTGCTGGTGTGGTTGATGCTGCTGCTGGTGTGGTTGATGCTGCTGCTGGTGTGGTTGATGCTGCTGCTGGTGTGGTTGATGCTGCTGCTGGTGTGGTTGATGCTGCTGCTGGTGTGGCTGGAGGTGTTGGTGCTGGGGCTCATCTTGGTCCAAATCTGAGGTCCAAGGTGAGACAGCATAAGTGGCACTCATACTGATCTAATAGATGACAGGTAAAGTAGATGTAGTGAGAGTGGCTTCTGAGGTTGCAGAAATCACCTGCAAACTCCTGAAAGCTAAATCTCTGCACAAAATGGTGTCAGCCAGAGCCTTTCCCTTCGGCAAGGAAGCAGGTGTAAGGTGTGAGTATTTATGTGCTTTTTCCAGCTGTCATTTAATAATGGCCACTGAGCTTCTGCCTCCCCTTCACAGGCAAGATTCATGAGGTGCATGAATCCCGTGCGCAACCAGTTAAAGTTCAAACTTGACATTAAAAAGGCAGTTAATGGTCTGTAAACGAATAATTAAGTACCTCAATGAGGTAGCCCGCCTCTCCTAAGCGGGTCCGTGGCACGCCTCCAAACACGCCCCAGTAAAAGGCAGAATGACGGCGGGTTCCCAACACGCTGTCAATTTCAGCGCTTTTAACCGCCGAGCTGCTCCCAAACCCGCACGCTCTCCAATGTCAAAATTTCAGCCTGGTGTCAGCAGGGAGAGGAAGGGCATGGGTCTGACAACATTGGATGGAGTATTCTCCCCATGTATGGTAGCATTGGATTGGATTTGTGACTTTCTAAAAGTTCTCTTTAAACACTGAATTTGGTGTTCTGTGATTGATTCCTGGATATACATCTCTCTCTCTCTCTCTCAAGTGTCTCTGTCTCACAACTATAACAAAAGGTAAATTTTCTAATTACTATCAATGAAACAGGTGATAATTAGAGCTTTGTTTGCTTTAAATATTCAACTCATTTTTATTTGGGAAGAAACACTCAAATTAAGCTGTGAAAAGAGTTACTGTCTGTGTGTGTCTCTCTCCCCCTGCCCTCCATCTCTGTCTGTTCTCTCATCTCTGTGTCTCCCTCTCCCCTCCTGTCTTCTCTTACTCCACCTCCATCTCCTCTTACTCCTCCAGCTGCTCCATTCTTATTCCCCCATCACCTCTTTCCACATCATCTTCCTTTTTCTGTCCCCCCCTCTCTTAGTTAGACAGTTTACATTTTATAACTACCAACAAAACACATGATAACTAAAGGCTTTCTGTATGCTTTCAAAATTCAATTAATTTATTAAATTAATCGAGGAACAGCACCTCATCTTCCGATTAGGCACTTTACAGCCTTCCGGACTCAATATCGAGTTCAACAATTTCAGATCATAACCTCGGCCTCTACCATTTTTATCCCCCCTTTTGGTTTGTGCCTTTTCCCTTTTTTTTCTCTCTCTCCCACATGGCAGCTGGCTTTCATCCTGCCAGCGCATTTCACACTTCTGAGCCATCTTTTGTTTCTTAACCTGTCCTATTACCATCTCGTCTCGCCTTGTGTATCTCTTAATGTCTCTACGCCTCACAGACCTTCCCTTTTGTTCTTTTATTCCCTCCCCCAGCCTCCAAACTTGCTTTTTCATCTGTTTCATTTCCTGCTTTTTTCTCAGTTCTGACGAAGGGTTTCGACCTGAAACGTCAACTCTGTTTCTCTCTCCACGGATGTTGCCTGGCCTGCTGAGTTTTTCCAGCGCTTTCTGTTGTTATTTCAATTAATTTGTTTTTTAGTTTGAAAAAGGAACTCAATTTGGAATGAGGAAAGGCACTCACTATCTCTCCAGCTTCCCCTCTGTGTCTCACAGATGACAGCAATTAGAATGTTTACCTTTTCCAACTGTCGACAAACACAGGTGATAATTAGAAGCAGGCAGGCTTAGCTAAGAACTTCTGGTTTCCCCAGTTACCTCCAAGCACAACTTCAAAAAATTCTCATCAATGAAAGCTTAAAAATAAAACTTTTAAACTTTTTTTTGCCTTGAGACTTGTATGCTCCTTCTATCTCTCCATTTCTTCCCACTCCATGGTGTCAAGGTTTGCTTGTCCAGTGCTGTGCAAGTGAAATGGGTGCCTGTGTCCCAGCTAGCCACTACAAGCTGCTATTTACTGCCCCATTGTGACTCACTTTTTTATTTTCCTTCCTAGAGACACTGAAGCCTGCATTTGGTGCCATCCACTTGCTGCAGCTTAAATCAGAAACTGAGTGGAGTGGGAAATAAACTTTATCCCAATTTTAGGTTGTCTATTTTATAGAACCACAAAAGAGGCGTGATTAGGTATTGCCCTCTTGAAGGAGGAGTTGAATGTTCTTTTCTAGTAGACAGAGACTTCTTCCCTCCAGCATTTAGGTGGTTTAGTCATGGACCTGGAGGGGTAGGCCTGACATGGGGTTTGCATTTTTCACAGTTGGCTCCAAATAACCCTGCAAGTCAGTGCGTTACTGGGTATGGTCCTGCATGAATAAGCAACAGGCAGTTTACCAGTATGCTGGTAGATTGTACAGTTTTACCTGGTTAATTTATAGCAGTAACCTTTGCCCACAAGGGGGGGGGGGATACTGGCAGCCTACTGGTCCATCCAGACTGTACCATATAATTGTGATGTCTTGTGAATCACAATACATTCACTACATACATACCCCACCTGGAAGCCATGTAATCTCTTGGGAGAGGCGAAAACCAGATTAAAAAAACCAGGCCAATTAGAGGAATAATTCTGGAAAATTCCTCTCCCTTCTGACTCTGACCCCCTTAGGTGATCAAAACTAGTCCTGATTAATGTTATACGGTACCTACCTCCTGTATGAGGTGATCTCTTCCTCAGCCAGAAATAGGTTCAGCTCTCACTTGAAGGGATTCATCATTCACTCCTGTAAGATAACCATTCCCAGCTACAGACCTTGAAAACAACCATATATTTGAACCCACTAGTATCTTATTCACCACAGTTAATTCTGAGAGATGTGTGCACAGAGCTGGGAGAATATGCTAAACAGAGTGGCAATGGGACTTTGGTGAGAGTGGGAATTCACTGGTAAGTAGTGGGTAAATAGTACTGATGGCGTGTTTCTATCAACATGAAATTTAACATAATTTTCTTACTTTAACACTGCAAGTCAGTGGCAGTTAACAGTTACCAGTCAATCAGCTGTACGGAGTGAGCTGTGTGCACAGAGCTGGGAGAATCTGATAAACAAAGTGGCTTGCTGAATAGAGTGGCAACGGAATTTGGTGAGAGTGGAATTCAGTGCAGAGGGGGAAGGAGGTGCTAAGTCATTTAAACCAAGGGGCAACAGTAAATAAGTAAATAATCACACTGGAGGAAATAGAAAAAGTGACGTCATAATCAACACACAGAGGGGAGCGGCAGAACCCGAGGAAATTAAGAAGAGTATTCGGTTAGTAACTACATATCCCTTTGTGTGTTTCGTATCTTTAGTGGTTAGTGTTAAGCTTGAGTTAGTAAGCATTTAATATTAGTGCAAGTAAGTGTAAGTCAAAGGAAAAAATAGCTAAGTGATTAAATTCTAACTGCATTTAAAGACACTAATAACTGATAAATAGCTAAGTAATTAATCAGAGTAACTAATAACGAATTTATTTAACATCAAGCTAAATAATAAATCTAGATCTCAAGTGACCAATTAGTTCAAGAAATAAACGACAGATAACCAGCAAATAAATTAATTAATAAATTAATAAAGACATGGCAGTGCAGGCAGTGTGTCAGGATTGTAGTACGTGGGAGTTTGTGGACAACGAGACTGTCCCAGACTGCCACATCTGCAAGAAATGTCCCTGCCTTGAAACACTCCGGCTCAGAGTCATTGAGCTGGAGTCCGAGCCAGAGACACTCCGACACATAAGGGAGGAGGAGGAATTACTGGGTAATTTACTCCAAAGTACAGTCACACACTAGAGGAAAACACAGGTGCAGGAAGGGGAGAGTGTGACTGTCAGTCAGCCAGGTAAAGGGAAGGTAAGAGAGGTCGTGAAGGAGGCCCAGCAGACACTGCTCCTGTTCAACAGGTTCAAAACACTCGATACCCGTGAGCAATGTTCCCTATAAGCTGTGTAGCTGCGCAGTTCTCTGTCAGTCCCGCGCAGCCCGAGACCAACTTTTGCAATGTTAAACTGTGAATGGGCCGCGCAGCCCCTTATAGGGGTCGTGCACCCAAAAAAAAGATTACGGGGAACATTGCTTGGGAGGATAAGGAGAAAGACTGTGGGAAGGACAACCAGAATTCCGACCAAGGCACCATGGAGCAGGAGGCTGCCCAAGAGGAGGAGGTGCAGAGTAGAAAGGTTGTAGTTATAGGGGATTCTATAATTAGGGGGATACTCCGGATCGAGAATCCCTAAGGGTGTTTTGCCTACTCAGTGCCATGGTACAGACATCTCAAAACGGCTGGAAAAGAATCTGGAAAGTGAGGGAGAGGATCCAGTTGTTGTGCTCCATGTCGGAACCAACTATGTAGGAAAGATTAAAGAAGAGGTCCTGCTAAGGGAATATCAGGAGTTAGGAGCTAAATTGAAAGCAGGACCTCATGGGTACTAATCTCGGGATTATTACCTGAGCCACATGCAAATTGGCATAGGGACAAACAGATTAGGAAAGTCAACACATGGCTAAAGGAGTGGTGTAGGAAGGAGGGATTCCATTTTATGGGACACTGGCACCAGTACTGGGACATGAAGGAGCTGTACTGTTGGGATGGGCTGCACCTGAAACAGGTTGGGACCAAGGTCCTGGTGTAAAGGGTAACTAAGGCTGCAAATAATAACGTGGGGGAGGGAACTGCTAGAAATTACAGAAACCTAACAATAAAAGAATCAGGAAAAGAGAGTAAAGGACAAACTAAAGGAAGGAATAAGGATAACACGAATGGCCAGAGATCAGATAAAGGGCTCGGAGTTTCCGCTAGGTTGCGCTGGTTTTTTCAATGCAATTCTCCTAAAATCGGCCAAACCAGCACATAAGATCAAGGAATTTCAAGCGCAAATAAAGTTTCTGCATTCTTTTGCGCTAGTTTCAAAAACATTGAGCTGGAAGCCGGCCCCGCCCACAAAACTGGCCATGCCCCCAGGGTGAATTAATCACCATGGCGAGTTTCTGCTAATTGCACCTGTTTGTGGGCCTTCGAGGAGGCTCGTAAAAGCAAGCTGTTTATTTAGGCGCAAGAACAGTAATTGGCACGTTTTAAAAGCTCTTAATTTTTAAAAATGTATTAAGAAACTGACTACTATACACTAATATAACTAGTAAATGGTTCTGTTTAGTTTTTTAAAGTCATTTTCAGTTGTTTCAAATTGAGTTACTCACAGGTGGTGGACGAGACATTCTGATTAAAAATGTTTATTTTTTGTGATAAACCCATTTTCAGCTGTATTAATAAAACTTCACTAGGTAACTACTCTTCTATGTCAAAGAATATATTTTACTGCAAAATTTTAAAAAAAATGCACGTTCTAAATCGTTGTTTGATTGCACTGGTTCATGGAAGATTTAACATTCGGCGATATGCAAATGATTTTGAGCAGAAACTTGAGCAAAAAAACCCACATCTTAGAACTAGCGCAATTTTGAGCGCAATTTGCGCCCGGTTCGCCAATTGTGACCAAAGCGAAAACTCTTGGCCACAGAGCATAAAGGTAAAATAACTATCAAAAATAAAGAGAGAGGAATAATAAAATAAAAACAATTTAAACTGTTGGTACAGCAATGTATGTAGTATTCAAAACAAAGTGGATGAACTGGAGGCAATAATTTGTAGAAAGGATCCAGGTAAAATAGGGATGACTGAAACATGGCTACATAGAAAACAAGATTGGCAACTAAATATTGCAGGATATAACACATTTAGGAAGGAAAGGAAAGGAAAGGAAAGGAGGGGATCTGTATTAGTTAAAGATAACATAAAGGCAGTAGAAAAAAAGGATGTAACTAGCAGTAAGATAGATACAGAATCCATATGGATTGAGTTAAAAGATAAGAAGGGATCCATCACCCTAATAGGGGTATACTATCGCCCACCAAATAGTGGAAGGGAATTGGAGGAAGAAATATGTAGGTAAATCTTTGCGGTGAGTACCAGACATGGGAGCTATCAACTACCCCAAAATAAACTGGCAGATAGAAGTAGCGAAAGGAGAAAAGGGAATCAAGTTTTTACAGTTTATACAGGACTCCTTTCTCACTCAGTACATAAGCAGTCCAACATGAAAAGAATCACTGCTGGATCTTGTAATGGGTAATGAACCAGAACAGATAGGAGAAGTAAGAGTAGGAGAGCATCTTAGTAGTAGCGATCACAACATAGTAAGGTTCAAGATTAGGAGCAAGAGTGACATAAGTAGGGCAAAGACTAAGGTAATAGATTGGAAAAGAGAAAATTATGAGGAAATGAGGGTGGAACTAAAGAAGGTAAACTGTGAGAAAATCTTGAAAAACAAAGAGACAGAAAAACAATGCGAAATCTTTAAAAGGGTAATCAATAGAGTTCAAGAAAAATGTATTTCACTGAAGGCCAAAATAAAACAAGCTAATTATGGGGCACCATAGATGAATAAAGAACTAAAGGGAAAATTGAATCTAAAGAAAAATACATAATAAGTACTTAGATATTAAAAGAGAGGAGGACCAAAGCGAATACGAAGAACTTAGGAGACAAGTTTATAAACAACATTAGGAAGGCAAAGAGAAATTAGAAAATCAAATTATCAAGGAATATAAAAATAAATAATAAAAAGTGTTCTGTAGACACATAAATAACAAAAGGAAAATTAAAGTAGGGATAGGGCCACTAAAGGATGAGCAAGATAAACTCACAGGTAATGACAGATAAATGGCAAAGGTATTGTCAGTTAATCTCTCCTGCCTTCCATCCTATCACAGACCTTCCCTTTGTTCTTTCCTCCTCTCCTCCCTGCCCCTGCTTAAAAATCTCTCTTCTCGAACCTTTTCCAGTTCTGATGTAGGGTCCCCGACTTGAAACGTTGATTCTGTTTCTCTCTCCTCGATGCTGCCTGACCTGCTGAGTGTTTCCAGCATTTTCTGTTATTATTATTGAATAACTACGTTGCCTCAGTTTTTACTAAATAAGATAACGAAATAGACACCACTAGAGGGTGAGCTTAAAAAGAATAGTAATATAGTTGGGATAGAAAAGGAGAAAATAATTGACAAATTGGAAAACTTAAAAAGGATAAAACTGCTGGTCCAGATGGTATGTACCCATGCATATGCAAGGAATCTAGGAAGGAGATAGCAGAGGCACCAGTTTATATATAAAAGTTCCATAGAAGAGGAGATAGTGCCAGAGGACTGGCAAACAGCTAATGTTGTTCCTATATACAAGAGAGATAGAACAAAACCTGGGAACTATAGACCAGTCAGCTTAACACTAGTGATAGGAAAAATACTGGAATCTATACTAAAAGTGATAGAAACAGAAAATAACAAAAAATAGTCAGCATGGATTCCAAAAGGCTAAGTCATGCTTATCTAACCTGATATAATTCTTTGTAGAGGTAATGGAAAGAGTAGACAAGGGTAATGTAGTAGATGTCATATACTTGGATTTTCAAAAGGCCTCTGATAAGCTACCATACGGTAGACTCATGACAAAGGTTAGGGCATGTGGAGTCAGGGGACAAATAGCTGAATGGAGAGCAAATTGGCCAAAAAACAGAAAGCAGAGAGTAGGGATAAAGGGTAGTTATTCAGATTGGAGGGAGGTAGAGAGCGGTGTTCCACAAGGATCAGTGCTGGGACCACTATTTGTCATAATTTACATTAATGATTTGGACTTAGGAACAAGTAACTCAATATCAAGATCTGGAGATGATGCCAAACTGGGGGGTATAGCTAACACTGAGGAAGAATGCAACATAATACAAGAAGACATTAGAAAACTTGCAGACTGGGCAGTTAAGTGGGAAATGAATGTTAACATAGATAAATGTGAGGTAGCACTTTGGTAGGAAAATAGAAACATCACCTACCTCTTAGAAAATAAGAAACTGAATGGGGTAGAAGAGCAAAGGGATCTAGGGATACAGGTGAACAAATCATTAAAAACAGCATTGCGGGTCAGAAAAGCAATAAAAAATGCTAAAAAGCACTTCTAGGGGTATAGAATTCAAACGTAGTAAAGTTATGTTAAACTTGTATAGGATCCTGGTCAGGTCGCACTGAGAGTACTGTGCACAGTTCTGGTCTCCGTACTATAAAAAGGACATAGAAGCACGGGAGAAAGTGCAATTTTTTTTTACAAGGATGGCACCAGAATAGAGAAATTACAGCTATCGGGAAAGATTGAACAGGGTGGGGTTTTTTTCTTTAGAAAAGAGAAGACATTGAGATGACCTGATAGAGGTCTTTAAAATTATGAATGGGTTGGACAGGGTAGATGTGGAGAGAATGTTTCCACTTGTGGGAGAATCCAAAACTAGGGGTCATAAATACAAGATAGTTACTAATAAATCCAATAGGGAAATAAGGAGAAATGTCTTTACTCAAAGAGTGGTTAGAATGTGGAGTATAAACACCAGCACAGACTAGTTGGGCCGAATGGCCTGTTTCTGTGCTGTATATTCTATGTAATTAGGATAGGTGCGAGAACTTTCTGCTCAAGTTCACATTTGGTTGAATAAGGCTTCCACTGTCAAACATTAAGATTACCGTTGATGCTGTGTCATTTTTCATTTTCCAAATGAAGCTGGAGTGCCTTACTCAATGACTCGCCTCATTTCAGGATTTCCTCTGGGATAACGGGCGGTTCAGTTTGATAGGTTTGTAGCTCTGGACACGCCCATGGCATGGCTTTAATAAATTACCGGTACACGGCAAAGCTGTTCAGCATTTTGTCAGAAAATGAATGAGAATGCATATATTAAGGTGAATTTTTTTTTATGTAAATGGCATCACTTCAACACAATTAAACTCTTTTTCACATACACAGAACAAATGCAGAAACGTTAAAATCGTGTACGGAAATGTTAATGAACGTTAATCAGCGGCGTTTCTGACTGGTTTGAGTTGTAGTTGGTTACAGTGAAAGTGACGCGAATGCCATGTTGAATGGGGCACATGTTCTAGTTCTGTAGAAGCAGTTATGCCCGAGCTTAATCCACATTGCTGGCAGTATGTGTTCTATGCATGCCGTCCTTTTACTGTTTCCGAGGAAAGTGGTTCTGCTGTGAGTGTGAAACAATGCCCAAATCCGGTCATTGCCAATTGAAACAATTGACCCAGGGGCTGTGGTTAGCTGGAATTTTAATTGGAAATATAGCAAATACATTTTTGATCAAAAGTCAGTTCCTAATTAGCCCGACTTAAGATTTGGGAGGGTGGTGAGTTCGAGCAATACCTGGAATAGCCGTCTCTTGTTAATGTGGGTCTTTAACTGGCGACAGGTTAAACCGCGTGGAGATTCTCAGCCAGACTGGAATTTTTGCGATTCCCTCTCACTTAAATTATAAGCCACGACACGTGACTTACTGAACGTTGACAAGCGCATTCCAAGAAGAAAATACTTTCTGACAAAGTGAAACTCGCAAAACTGCTTTTAGTTTTAGAGTTGCATCACAACAAGAAGGTTTCGTGAGATCAATGATCGATGGCAATCGGCATGCTAAACATCTGCCTCAGTACTTGACTCTAGACCGATACCCCAGTTCAATGGGAAATCCGGGCTTTTGACAGCAAGCTGCTCTCAACTCTCGAGTTTTCTTCTGCACTCGGTTACTGTTGTGTGTGTGTGATTGTTTGTGTGCCATGTCTGAGATAGATTCTGCAGAGTTAGTCGCGCAGAGTCCACCGGACGACAGCGGTACAGACCAAGGATCTCAGGTCAGTCGAGAAAACATGTTTCAATCGACGTGTAATGGCAATTCCGCACTGCGCCTGTCGATTATCACTGCGTGTTGTAAAGCAAGTTTTCACATCAAAATCTCGTGTATTTGAACTCTAGGACCTTGGAGGCGCTAACAAGAAACTTCGAAGAAGAGAAAAAAACAGAATTGCTGCGCAAAGAAGTCGGAAGAAACAGACACAGAAGGCAGATAAACTACACGAGGTAAACCGCTGAGAAGCGGATCCGGCAGTGGTCGGATCATTGAATTTTAACCCCTCGGTAGCATAGTATTTATGTGAATAATGACATGCAGTAAAACTAAAATGCAGTACCGATTACGCTACGGTTAGACATAACGTAAAATATTGCACTACTAAGGAATTACTTTGCGTTTGTTGCTTTTTGAGATCCTGTGAGCTAGTAACCTTTAATAAAAATGCCCTATTCTTTGAGATGGCTGACCGTGCGGTAATTATTCTCGATTGCTCCCATGGAAATGGAAAGCCTGAAGCCGAAGTGCTGCTCCAATTTAAATGTGTACATCAATCAGTCATTACTACTGACTAATCCAATGGCAAAACTGGGACTTTAAAATTTCTTTATACAATGTGGGGAATTTCATGCACCTGATTTGTACGGACTGTGACTGTAGATTTGCAAATCATGTACATGTCTGTAGGGGAGAATTAAATGCAAAATTGTACTAGGAAAAAATCGAGCTATGTACTGAAATACTGCTGAG
This sequence comes from Squalus acanthias, assembly GCA_030390025.1. Classification (NCBI taxonomy): domain Eukaryota; kingdom Metazoa; phylum Chordata; class Chondrichthyes; order Squaliformes; family Squalidae; genus Squalus; species Squalus acanthias. The sequence continues at coordinate 43,253,113 of CM059436.1, forward strand.
TACCAAAGGCCGGGATTGCCATGTCTGTGTAGTTGGCCTTGACCAATCCCAACAACAATTGTTTGAAGGCAATTTTCATAGCTCTTGTATTCATGCACAGTATAGTATCCTAGTTACTAGGAACACCATTCGTTAAAATGTCCAAAATATGACACAAAAGGTTAATCCTAAAGTCGTAGTTTTTTTTCACCATGTCGACAAGAACAACTTGAAAAAGCCTAAAAAAAAATCACTATGTGTTCCAAAATTTAAAGCTTGAATTTTGTTTTGAATATTTTTTAAGCATATAGAGCAAGAAGTTAAACTATCTGTAAACTAAAATGCTCTTTAGGGGCCTGGTTGATAGTTAACAAATTGCCCTTTCACTCTAGGCCCCGAGTTTGAATCAGCATTGGTTAGTAAGGTGAAGGTTACTGTTTGCTAACTGTAAGGGTCCTACATGGAATGAGTTGGATCAGCCTAAACCCGGTTCTAGTGGCATAAATCCACAGTGCAAAACAGGCCTTAATTTGATAGTAACCAGATAGGCAGTCAAAAATGCTACATGGATGGCTGGTGTGAGGAATGAAAAATATCACACTGATGTTGTACTGGTTGCTCTTCTGAAGTTTGCACTGAGTACAGTAAGCTTTACTCTACATCAAACTATACTGTACCTGACCTGGGAGTGTTTGATGCTGACATTCTGAATAAAAGGCAAAGTGTTCCATGGCCATATGCCTTGATCACAAAACAATCCAAAAAGTTAAGTAATACAATAAAAAGTTATTTCTAGCTGCACCTAGAAGGGACCCAGATTTTCACTAGAAAAGTGATTGTGGTTAGTTTGTTCACATTGTTAATCATTGCTGTTCACTACTGAATTCTGTATTTGTGATTGGCAGGAAACTATGGGCAAAGAACAGTGTTCAGCAACCTGGGTGCAGCAACTCCCCAGAATTATTTTTAACTTTGAAAACTTAATTGTCTTCATAACAACAAATGATGCTGGGGACAACTTTTTAAATATATGTGGCCTTCTATCTAGATGTCATTTAAAACATAATTTAGTGGCAAATATGGTCCACTGGAGCTTAGCCATATTTCACAATTTGTTTTCTCTTTTCACATTCTTTTGTATGTACTTATCTTGATTTAATATAATTACAGTGTACCTGACCATTTTGCTATGGGCTCTTTACACCTTCTGTATCCTTGTGTGCAGGTTTTTGACTTTTTTGATTCCTTTCTCCTGCTCAAAGTATTTATCTAAAATTAAAAACCCTTCAAAAGTTAAGTACTTTTCTTGGCAGTAAAATGATAACACGTTAATTGGAGTTGTGGTGACATGTGCTGTACAATCATATCTAAGTAGTTGGCCTTTCTCCTTATGACTGCCAATTGGATTTAAAAAAAGGTACAATTTCTTAGAATTGTGTGCTCATCAAAGTGAGAGTTGCCTGCACTGATGATGGGATATTTTCTGACTTTTTTGCACCTAATGTCTGTATCAATCACTTCCAGATAAGGTAAAGCATGGGTTACATGTAAAGTAAAGCTTCACGTAATCTGTCCTAACAATGTGGCAGCCTTTATTTCTCATGCCAGCCATCCTCTCTGCTTGGACTTAATTTAAAAATGTCAGTCAGACAAAACTTCTTACATTGTTATATATTTTGCGACAACTGTTTCAATAAATTATTCTAATTTTATTGTATATTGAATTTGTAGAACCTTTTATGTCTAATGCTGAGTCCATGATAGACAGGTTAGAAATTATTCTGTATATGTGCTCTTTGTCATGTTGTCTTGGAAGTTCTAAGATGTTTTAACCAATAATATAGTGATGATGTTTCAATGTCTTGCGTATTATAGAGGGATTCAAAAACAATGTATATCAGAGATCATGTATTTAATTGTGTCAGAAAGAGAGGTTCTTATACTAGTAACCAATGTGGAGTTATATTTTTTTATAAATGAGTATCCGATCGGACTTAGTTGAGTAACACTTCCAAATGGCAAGATGCAGTGGGGCTTTTCCAGGGCCTGAATATAAGTTTAGTCAGACTGAGAGGCTGAAAGTCCGCTCAGTGTAGGTGTGTCTTACATAAAATGAGATTGGGAAGTCTCTGTGTTGTATATGAGCCCATAACACACACACGAATGGCTCTATTGAGAATCTCAAGAAACCATGAGGCTTCTGTGCAAAAAGAAAATGTCATACTGGTGCAGTAGGGGATGTCATTTTCAGGTTAGGATTAAAGCACCATCATTTGGACAAAGTTATCTGCAGCTTACTGTGTTGACCTTGATGCTGATACTGGGTGTCTGAAATGACAATGTATTCCATTTTTCAGTGCTGACATCCCTTGCCTTGAAGGACAAATTTTTAACCAATGATGACTGTATGAATATTTCCAACTTCCAGCAGAGCCCTTGTATAAATCACTCAAAATAGGTGGTTGGATACATTAACTGTAAATAATGTATTTATTATTATACAAGCTAACGCTAAGATGGTTAGTAACAGAGGGAAGGAAAGATGTGGGACTAAAGGGGCTGTCTAGGTTGCCTCATCCCTTCCTCTTCCTCCACCTCCTCCTCAGTTTCTTGCCCTATAGCTGGTGGCAAGGACTGCGCCCTCATGATGGCGAGGTTGTGCAGCATGCAGCACCCCACCACGAATCTTGACACTCACTCTGCCGAGTACTGCAGGGCTCCTCCAGAGCGGTCCAGGCAGTGGAAGCGTTGTTTAAGCACTCCAATGGTCTGCTCTATCACATTTTGTGTGGCAGCATGGCTTTCATTGTATGCATGCTTTTTAAAAAATTTGTTTATGGGATGTGGGCATCGTTGGCATGGCCAGAATTTATTGCCCATCCCTAGTTGCCCTTGAGAAGATGGTGGTGAGCCTTCTTGAATCACTGCAGTCCGTGTGGTGAAGGTACTCCCACAGTGCTGTTAGGTAGGGAGTTCCAGGATTTTGACCCAGAGACGATGAAGGATCGGCGATATACTTCTAAGTTAGGATGGTGTGTAACTTGGAGGGGAACTTGGAGGTGGTGGTGTTCCCATGCTCCTGCTGCCCTTGTCCTTCTAGGTGGAAGAGGTTGTGGGTTTGGGAGGTGCTGCCAAAGAAGCCTTGGCGAGTTGCTGCAGTGCATCTTGTAGATGGTACACAATGCAGCCACGGTACGCCAGTGGTGGAGGGAGTGAATGTTTAAGGTGGTGGATGGGGTGCCAATCAAGCGGGCTGCTTTGTCCTGGATGGTGTCGAGCTTCTTAAGTGTTGTTGGAGCTGCACTCATCCAGGTAAATGGAGAGTATTCCATCACACTCCTTACTTGTGCCTTGTAGATGGTAGAAAGGCTTTGGGGAGTCAGGAGGTGAGACACGCTCTGCAGAATACCCAGCCTCTGACCTGCTCTTGTTGCCACAGTATTTATGTGGCTGGTCCAGTTAAGTTTCTGGCCAATGGTGACCCCCAGGATGTTGATGGTGGGGGATTCGGCGATGGTAATGTTGTTGAATGTCAAGGGGTGGTGGTTAGACTCTCGCTTGTTGGAGATAGTCATTATCTGGCACTTCTGTGGCGTGAATGTTACTTGCCACTTATCAGCCCAAACCTAAATGTCGTCCAGGTCTTGTTGCATGCGGACATGGACTGCTTCAATATCTGAGGAGTTGTGAATGGAACTGAACACTGTGCAATCATCAGCGAACATCCCCATTTCTGACCTTATGTTGGAGGGAAGGTCATTGATGAAGCAGCTGAAGATGGTTGGACCTAGGACACTGCGTCATAATGCAGTCAAGCAGAGTCAGCATGGTTTTATGAAAGGGAAATCATGTTTAACAAATTTGCTGGAGTTCTTTGAGGATGTAACGAGCAGGGTGGACAAAGGTGAGCCAGTGGATGTGGTGTATTTGGATTTCTAGAAGGCTTTCGATAAGATGCCACATAAAAGGTTACTGCATAAGGTAAGAGCTCACGGAGTTGGGGGCAATATATTAGCATGGATAGAGAATTGGCTAACTAACAGAAAGCAGAGAGTCAGGATAAATGGTTCATTTTCCGGTTGGCAAACGGTAACTAGTGGGGTGCCACAGGGATCGGTGCTGGGGCCTCAACAATCTACATTAATGACTTGGATGAAGGGACCAAGTGTAATGTAGCCAAGTTTGCGGATGATACAAAGATGGGTGGGAAAGCAAGTTGTGCAGAGGACTCAAAGAATCTGCAAAGGGATATAGACAGGCTAAATGAGTGGGCAAACATTTGGCAGATGGAGTATAATGTGGGAAAATGCGAGGTTATCATTTTGGAAGGAAAAATAAAAAAGCAAATTATTATTTAAATGGAGAGAGATTACAAAATGCTACAGTTCAGAGGGACCTGGGGGTCCTTGTGCATGAAACACAAAAAGTTAGCATGCAGGCACAGCAAGTAATCTGAAAGGCAAATGGAATGTTGGCCTTTATTGCAAGGGGGTTGGAGTATAAAAGCAGGGAAGTCCTGCTACAACTGTACAGGGTATTGGTGAGACCACACCTTGAGAACTGCGTACAGTTTTGGTCTCCTTATTTAAGGAAGGATATACTTGCTTTGGAGGCAGTTCAGAGACGATTCACTAGATTAATTCCAGAGATGAGGGGGTTAACTTATGAAGAAAGTTTGAGCAGGTTGGGCCTATACTTATTGGAAGTTAGAAGAATGAGAGGTGATCTTATTGAAACATATAAGATACTGAGGGGGCTCGACAAGGTAGATGCAGAGAGGATGTTTCCTCTCGTGGGGAAATCTAGAACTCGGGGGCATAGTTTCAGAATAAAGGGTCACCCTTTTAGAACTGAGATGAGGAGGAATTTCTTCTCTCAGAGGGTCGTAAATCTGTGGAATTCTCTGTCCCAGAGAGCCGTGGAGGCTGGGTCATTAAATACATTTAAGGTGGAGATAGACAGATTTTTGCAAGATAAGGGAGTGAAGGGTTATGGGGAGCGGGTAGGGAAGTGGCTTTGAGCCCAAGATCAGCCATGATCTTATTGAATGGTGGAGCAGACTCGAGGGACCAAGTGGCCTATTCCTGCTCCTATTTCTTATGTTCTAATGTCCTGAGGAACTCCTGCAGCAATGTCCTGGGGCTGTGATGATTGACCTTCAACCACCACAACCATCTTTCTTTGTGCTAGGTATGACTCCAGCCAGTGGAGAGTTTTTCCCCCCAATTCCCATTGACTTCAGTTTTACTAGGGCTCCTTGATGCCACACTCTGTCAAATGCTGCCTTGATGTCAAGGGCAGTCACTCTCACCTCACCTCTGGAATTCAGCTGCTTTGTCCATGTTTGGACCAAGACTGTAATGAGGTCAGGAGCCGAGTGGTCTTGGTGGAAGCCAAACTGGGCATCAGTGAGCAGGTTATTGGTGAGTAGGTGCCGCTTGATAGCACTGTCGATGACACCTTACATCACCTTATTGATGATTGAGAGTAGCTTGAGGGGCGGTAATTGGCCGGATTAGATTTGTCCTGCTTTTTGTGGACAGGACATACCTGTGCAGTTTTCCACTTTGTCAGATAGATGCCAGTGTTGTAGCTGTACTGGAATAGCTTGGCTGGAGGCGCGGCTAGTTCTGGAGCACAAGTCTTCAGCACGATAGCGGGATGTTGTCGGGGCCCATAGCCTTTGCTGTATCCAATGTGCTCAGTTGTTTCTTGATATCACGTGGAGTGAATCAAATTGGTAGAAGACTGGCTTCTGTGATGGTGGGGATCTCAGGAGGAGGCCAATATGGATCATCCACTTGGCACTTCCGGCTGAAGATGGTTGCAAACGCTTCAGCCTTGTCTGTTGTACTCACGTGCTGGGCTCCACCATCTTTGAGGATGGGGATATTCATGAAGCCTCCTCCTCCCGTTAGTTATTTAATGGTCCACCACCATTCACGACTGGATGTGGCAGGACTGCAGAGCTTTGATCTGATCCGTTGATTGTGGGATCGCTTAGCCCTGTCTATAGCATGCTGCTTCTGCTTTTTAGCATGCATGTCGTCCTGTGTTGCAGCTTACCCAGGTTGGCACCTCATTTTTAGGTACGCCTGGTGCTGCTCCTGGCATGCTTTTTTACACTCCTTATTGAACCATGGTTGGTCCCCTGGCTTGATGGTAATGGTAGAGTGAGGGATATGCTGGGCCATGAGGTTACAGATTGTGCTGGAATACAATTCTGCTGCTGCTGATGGCCGACAACGCCTCATGGATGCCCAGTTTTGAGCTGCTAGATCTGTCCTGAATCTATCCCATTTAGCACGGTGGTAGTGCCACACAACACGATGGAGGGTGTCCTCAGTGTGAAGACGGGACTTCGTCTCCACAGTGACTGTGCAGTGGTCACTGCTACCAATACTGTCATCAACAGATGCATCTGCGACAGATAGATTGGTGAGGACGAGGTCAAGTAGGTTTTTCCCTCATGTTGGTTCTCTCACCACCTGTTGCAGGCCCAGACTGGCAGCTATGTCCTTCATGACTCGGCCAGCTCGGTCAGTAGTGATGCTACCGAGCCACTCTTGGTGATGGACATTGAAGTTCCCCACCCAGAGTACATTCTGTGCCCTTGCTACTCTCAGTGCTGTATGCATGCTGCGCACTTGTGTGTGGGCTGCACACCGGAGTCATGAGCCATGTTGTCAGCAGATAGCCCGTGTCGCTCAGTAGCCACCCTTTAGTTTGCTGTGGTGGCTGAAATGCTGCTGGCACAGTGGATTGCCGCAGAAAGAAGGCATCATGACCACTGTCATGATGCCGGGCATTGACCTGTGTGATGCGCTGCCGATGGTCGCACACCAGCTGGACGTTGAGGGAGTGGAGTCACTTTCGGTTCCAGTGTATGGCAGAGTTGACATGCAGCGCCCACAAAGCCATGTGCATATTCCAAGGGGAAGGCCTACTAGTGCACCCAAGTCTGGCAGCAAGTGGTTTGTGCAGAAGCCTTGAAGTCATGAAAAAGTCCTTCAGTACCTGTCACACCACTCCCTGTAGACTTTTGCAACTTGAAACAACTATAGAAAGCACTAAACACTGGTAGAATCGTAGCAATAGCCAGTAGAAATCAATCAGCAACTAACCTATAAGTAGGTGATGATTCCTTTAAATATTGCTGGTGGGGGTTCCTTCCTGTTGCTGAACACGTCTTTAGCTGTGCGAGGGCGTTAGCTGGAGCATTGAGCTCCAAGATGGCACAGCTGCCATCCAATCAGTGCTGCACGCTGATTGATGTCATGATCTGCCTATTTTGCATATTTCCGGTGGACGTTCACTGTGTGCGCTAACGCCCTCACCAATACGGCGACCAGCGCGATTCACCCCACAAGTGTGCATGCACACATCAGATGCCATGTTGGCACCCAAACGGCAACCATAGTGCCCAAACAGTGGGTGCTACCGATCCAAATTTTTTGCCCTATCTCTATAAAACTAGAGTTACAGCTATGTGAAAAGATGGGACAAATTAAAACACATGACAATGTTATTCAGTAGTTAATAGATTCAATGAAATAGCAAGGAATACTGAATGCAAATCTAGGCAGGAAATTTTCACATAGCATTCACATAGAATTTACAGCACAGAAACAGGCCCTTTGGCCCAACTAGTCCATGCTCCACACAAACCCCGTTTCATCTCAGCCTATCAACATATCCTTCTACTACTTCCTTTTTTTAATTTGTTCATGGGCGTCGCTGGCAAGGCCAGCATTTATTGCCCATCACTAATTGCCCTTGAGAAGGTGGTGGTGAGCCGCCTTCTTGAACCTCTGCAGTCCGTGTGGTGAAGGTACTCCCACAGTGCTGTTAGGGAGGGAGTTCCAGGATATTGACCCAGCGATAATGAAGGAACGGCGATATACTTCCAAGTCAGGATGGTGTGTAACTTGGAGGTGCTGGTGTTCCCATGTGCCTGCTGCCCTTGTCCTTCTAGGTGGAAGAGGTCGCAGGTTTGAGAGGTGCTGCCGAAGAAGCCTTGGCGAGTTGCTGCAGTGCATCTTGTAGATGGTACACACTGCAGCCACGGTGCGCCGGTGGTGGAGGGTGTGAATGTTTCAGGTGGTAGAAGGGGTGCCAATCAAGTGGGCTGCTTTGTCCTGGATGGTGTCGAGCTTCTTGAGTGTTGTTGGAGCTGCACTCATCCAGGCAAGTGGAGAGTATTCCATCACATTCCTGACTTGTGCCTTATAGATGGTAGAAAGTCTTTGGGGAGTGAGGCGGTGAGACACTCGCCGCAGAATACCTAGCCTCTGACCTGCTCTTGTTGCCACAGTATTTATGTGGCTGGTCCAGTTAAGTTTCTGGTCAATGGTGACCCCCAGGATGTTGATGGTGGGGGGTTTGGCAATGGTAATGCCATTGAATGTCAAGGAGAGGTTGTTAGACTCTCACTTGTTGGAGATAGCCATTGTCTGGCACTTGTGTGGCACGAATGTTACTTGCCACTTATCGGCCCAAGCCTGATTGTCGTCCAGGTCTTGCTGCATGCGGGCATGGACTGCTTCACTATCTGAGGAGTTGCGAATGGAACTGAACACTCTGCAATCATCAGCGAACATCCCCACTTCTGACCTTATGCTGGAGGGAAGGTCATTGATGAAACAGCTGAAGATGGTTGGGCCTCGGACACTGCCCTGAGGAACTCCTGCAGCGATGTCCTGGGGCTAAGATGATTGACCTCAAATAACCACCTTCCTTTGTGCTAGGTATGACTCCCGCCAGTGAAGGGTTTTCCTCCGATTCCCATTGACTTCAAATTTATTAGAGCTCCTTGATGCCACACTCGGTCGAATGCTGCCTTGATGTCAAGGGCAGTCACTCTCACCTCACCTCTGAAATTCAGCTCTTTTGTCCATGTTTGGACCAAGGCTGTAATGAGGTCTGGAGCTGAGTGGTCCTGGCAGAACCCAAACTGGGCATCAGTGAGCAGGTTATTGGTGAGTAAGTGCCGCTTGATAGCACTGTCGACGACACCTTCCATCACTTTGCTGATGATTGAGAGTAGACTGATGGGACAGTAATTGGCCGGATTGGATTTGTCCTGCTTTTTGTGGACAGGTCATACCTGGGCAGTTTTCCACATTGTCGGATAGATGCCAGTGTTGTAGCTGTACTGGAACAGCTTGGCTGGAGGCGTGGCTAGTTCTGGAGCACAAGTCTTCAGCACGACAGCCGGGATGTTGTCGGGGCCCATAGCGTTTGCTGTATCCAGTGCGCTCAGCCGTTTCTTGATATCATGTGGAGTGAATCAAATTGGTTGAAGACTGGCTTCTGTGATGGTGGGGACCTCAGGAGGAGGCCAATATTCGTCTCAACTACTCCACGTGGTAGTGAGTTCCACATTCTCACCACTCTCTGGATAAAGAAGTTTCTCCTGAATTCCTTATTGGATTTATTAGTGACTATCTTATATTTACAGCCCCTAGTTTCGGTCTCCCCCACAATTGGAAATATCTTCTCTAAATTTATGAAAGGGTTTGATAGGGTAGATGTAAAGACCTCTATTAGGTCAACCCTCCTGCTTTACTTTTCTCGAGAAAAGAGCCCCAGCATGGTCAGTCTTTCCTGATAAGTTATAAACTCTCAGTTCTGGAATTATCCTTGTCAATCTAAGGGTAGGTAGACTGTAATTCAGTGCAGGATTGAGCTGTTAGTTAGATCACACTTATGTGGCAGTTGTGATCTTTGAGCATACTACTCCTACTAAATTCCTGTCCGTCAGTAACAATCTGCTTACTTAGTTTTCTGCTACTTACTCGTTCCTCATTGCTACATACCAACTGAATCAAACTGCTTTTTTTTATGTTTAGTTAATTTAATATTTGATTATTTAACAAATAAGGCTCTATTTCAGGTAATTGGTAAATTTTGTCCTGTGGACATGTGATGCTTTGAGTTTTGAATCCTTAAAAGGTATAACATGACAGGTGTAAAACTTTTTAATTATGCCCGTGGATCTCCTGTTACTCTATCTATGGAAAGTCAAGACAAAATATATTTCCTCAGAGTGCATTAGTGATATTGTAGGTATTGGCATGGGGATCTCCAGCTTCTGAATTGGAGGATAAGATGACCTAAATCAAAAATTATGATGGCTTCATTGGTCTGGATTTTAAAAGAAAGAACTAGGTGAACATGATAATGTTGACTCCTTCTTTATGAAGTAAATTGGATTTATTTATTTATTGTAATTGCATTTACATAGACTGTCAAGTCATCCATGTTAGTCTAAGTGTTCTAACCATTCAATAGATGAGTGAAGGACATTGTGCAAGTCCATTAGGGAACCAGACAGCTCTTGCCGATGGGTGCAACCTGTATCTGTGGCCTACATCTTCTAACTGGCCACAGCAACAACGGGGGAGTCATGAAAGCCCCACTTATAGTCATTTGCAGCATGTCTGATCATACCACATCTGAAGTGATTAAGCTTTACCCACAGATGATATGGAAGGTCAAAACCAGGCAGCTGGACTGTTGGAGCTGTTACTAAATAGACATTAGCTATGTTTGAAGCTTGTCCTTACCATCCAGTACACCACCTAGAGGTGACCTCTCGGCTCCTTTAGAGAAATTGTCCAAAAGGAGTGCCTTGAGCTAAGGCATTAGCTCTGTGGATTAAACATCTCTTTAAGTAGGGGTAGATGTGGCATATCTTGCACCTTGAGGAGATGATTCTGCAAGGCAACCTGTCACCTGCTGTCAGGAGGGGTAATGTTGGACAGGACCAGTAACCAAGCTAGGTTGCTTGGTTGGTCTCATAGTACCTATTATATACATGGTTTAATTCAGCTTATTAGTCCTGTGTGAGAAGAACTGAATCACACCAGGGAGCAATACTCTGCTACACAATAACAAAATGGTGTCCACGCATTGGCTCCCCAGGTTGAACCAGCTATTTTGCTGATCAATTTGTTTCTTGTCTTTATTTTAAGCAACGTCTTGATAAGCAATTCCCTGAAAGTCAAGGTACAGTCCAGCTTTGGGTCCTGGTTCAACCTGTGTCCATTCAGGAAGATATTGAGCTGTTTGTTGGCCGTTGTGTGGTTTGATGAAAACAGCTTTAAACTGTCTTTTTGGCAATTGGTTTAAGTCTTCATATTTTGCAGTAGTGGGACATCTCTCATATCAGCATTCAGGATGAATGCTCCTTTTATGGTGCTTGGTTGAAACAGCCCTTTTTTGCTCCTTGTGGGGCAAATGGCCAGTTTCTCTTCAGCTACATGGATAAATGGCCAATTCTTCCTTATGTATCTCTATGCAATAGATGGGAGTCTCTCATTCATTATGTAGATTAGCAAGAATTAAAGACCAAATATACTTTATGTCTTTATCACTTTTATATATATTCTCTTTTCAGTTGTCCGGGAAGTATGGTGGGTAAGTTATAATCCATACAGACCAGAAGTTTCCAGGTTCAAACCCTGGTCTCTACTGACTTAGGTGATTGAGTGGAGGTGGCGGATGGGTACTACATTTGGCCTCACGCTCTTTTCTTTCTCTCTTGTGTGCATCTTTCTTTTTATCTGTTATAATTTGACTAATTGAAGACTCGTAACAGGACTCTGTGGGTTATTTTTTGGTATACCACAAAGTAACATGGGTCATGACACACGTGCATGAACCATAAATGAGTTATACAGGCCTGATTCACTGGTGGGTATTTTTCAGTAAAGCACCGAGTCCCATTGTGTATCTTCCTTATACCAGACAATTTTATTATTTTATTTAGATTAGTTTTAGTAACAATTGGTTTACTCTAAGGACATGGCATTGTGGAAAACTGCTGTGTGCTCTTTGACAGTTGCACAGTGTGGTTACGTGGGAGTTGATTTTTGGTGAAGGTTAGCTAATTGTTGGCAAGGGAGCAGCTGGAGACACTGTCTTGAGGTTTCTCGGGGCGCGGTGGTGGCGGTGGCTGACATTTGCTGCCTGACCACCAATGCTGCATTTTGTGGCCTTCTGGGGTGGGCAGGCACCCAAGATGTGGTTCTAGTGAATGGGCCCCTGCTGCCCACCACTTACTCTGACGGACTTCACCAATGGGTAAGATCCCAGAGTAACTAATTGGTCCACATCTATTTTTTTTTTCTTTGGAGTGGGGGCAGCCACATAAAATATATATTGTTAGTATATTAATGGGGCATCTTGGGTTTAGAACCTAGGTTTAAATCCAGCTCAAACAGAGCGGAGAAAATGTTTTCTCTGGCAGTTAATATGGGAGCTAAATGAAATGAGTGGACAGATTCAACTCCGTTTTCACCAATGCAAGTCAGCAACACAAAACTTTGTTAGTAGTGAAGAAAATTATGACAACTTAGACCATAAAATAGATGATGCAGAAAATAGAAGTAGTACTGGTTAAGTTCTAAGTGCTCTTCTGAAGTTGGGTTTGAGATCCTTGTTGGCGTATTATTGATAAGACTTTAACATGTGGGGGAAATTTTCTGAGAATGTGCTTGCAGCAGGAAATCACGCCCATTGTCAGTGCTGCCTGTGGTTTTTCCAATTTGCACTGCCAGTGAGTGAGGTTCCCCACCACCAGAGACTAGGTAATCTAATTGTGAATGCAAAGAAGAAAAATTGTTCATTTTTACTGGCAGTGTCATCCCTCAATTAGAAAGTGAAGTTTTTCAGGGAAATTATGTTAACCTCGCAATAGAAAGACAAATTGACAATTTGCAGTTCTCTAGTTGGTGCTGTGGAAAACAACTGTTCGACAATGATGATTTCTTAACTAGTAATTCCTGGTAGCTTTTGGTAGCCTCTAATAATATGCTGTCCAGAGTGCATCTATTCTGTTTGGAACTCTCTATGCTCTGGTAAAATAACTTCAATGCATATCATAGGCACTAAAGCAGCGAGACTATAGAACAGTGAGTTTAGCACTTGCACTGGGCCAACCTCACCGGATTTTCTGAAGTTGACCTTATTAACTGTTCATGGTGAGAACAGGCCCAGATTGGGCCTTCCTGTGGGAGCTAGCTGTCAGCATAGCGGGAGAAGGGGAGGACGGAATGGGGACTACTTCTCAGCTCTTGGAGCTACTTTTGTTGGTGCATGGAGGAGGAATTACGGCTGAAGAAAGCGCAAGAGCATCTTTATTTCTGGGGGAGCTCTGGAGGTGCTGATAGAAGAAATACACTTCCAAATAACACAAAAAAAGAAGAATCCCCACTGAAGTTCCCATTTTAAAAATTGCAGCATCTAAAACACTGGCAGACAAAACCTGTGGCCAAAAACCTCAAAAAATAAACTGATTAAGTACTGAAAATACCTCCCAGCGCAAAGCTACAAAAATGCTACTTTCTTAGATCCCTCTGAAAACACAGAGGATCGAACTTTAAAAACTGACTTCCTGTTAGCCCAGAATGTGCCCTGTTTTATACAGGTGAACACAGCACATTCCCAGTGAACATCATGGAGAATTTTGCATGTGCTAATATGCTTTCATTACAATTGGGTTCAATATTAAAATTAAACTCTTGCCTGTTCTTGTTGAGAGCTCCTTTGGCCCCTAAAGAGAAGTTGACCAGATTGATTTGCATGGGATTTTTCTCCGCCTAGAGACTTGACCACATATTCCAAGCTGATATATAATGCAGTACTGAGGGAATGCTGCACTGTTGGAGGTGCCGTCTTTCGGATGAGACATTAAACTGAGGCCCCGCCTGCCTCAGGTGGATGTAAAAGATCCCATGGCACTATTTGAAGAAGAGGAGGGGAGTTCACCTGGTGTCCTGGCCATTATTTATGTCTCAACCAATACCTAAAAAAACAGATTGTCTAGAGTTTCCTGCATTACAACAGTGACTACAAAAGTAATGAATTGGCTCTAAAGCGCTTTGAGACATCCTGACGTTGTGAAAGGCTCTATATAAATGCAAGTTCTTTTTTCTTTGTGTATTGGGTTTGATTGAATAATGGTAAAGTCATTTCTTGGCATGAACTGTTGCGGTTCAGGGGCTTCTGTTATATTAATTTCCTACAGAACATGTTAAATGAGGGGGATCTTCAACAGGGTTCCTCTTCTGCACCTCCTGCCAGCTAGCCAGAACAACAGAGGCAGTGGACAGAGAATAAGCCATTCTCTCACCTGCAGGAGGACGGAAGGCCAGGGAAGCTTTGTAAGGGGAGAAAATCCGTAATATTCTGTCATCAGATGCTACTTGCCTTCATACTTTGGAGCTGTATCATCACCTAATCTACAAGAAAGTAATGATAGACTTAGACATTAAGTGGCTGAAAATGCATGGGCTCCAATCCTGGCAGTTACGCCAGGATCGTGCCCACTGATTCTTTCCGGCACTGACTCTGTCGGAGTTTGCGAGTCAGTGAGAGGGCACCTTATTAACATGGGCTGGTAGGCACCCATAACACTAGATGCAACTGCCTGCTCCATGCTGCTGGAAACTGTCTGCCAGCTATCTGGTGAGGGGGGATCTGGGAGACAGCCCCCAGACCCCATTTGCAGCCCCCTGTCAAAGGGAGCCACTACTAAGCTAATTTTTGTTTAAAAAATAAAATCCCCATCTTCCGGGGTCCAGGTTGCTTCCCTGCCCAGAATAACCCCACCCTCAGTGGAACCCATTTCTGCCCTTCTGGAAGGATGTATACATCATATGACCTGACATACTGGCTTCTAATCCTATGCCGGGTCCATTATGGGCTGGGAAAGCTAGAATTCCCAGCAGAGGGAGTTCTGACTGTGCCTCCTCCAATATCCAGGTCCCGGCATTTTCTGAGCCATTTAAACAGACTCCCACCAGAGTTACCGTGGCGGCCAGGTGGAAAGGCCAGTGAAATTTGACTCTGAACAAACCAATTGACCTGTTTATAAGTGTGGATTCAAAAAGTATGACTCAGAAATCGGAAAAGGTTTCTATCCTGCGAAACTGCTTATTCCACTATTTTTATCTCTTCCCCTTTTAGCCTATGCGGTCCCCTTCCCCCTGCCCCCCGCCCATTGTTATCTCCCTCCATGCTTCTTCTTTCTCCTGTGATTGCCTAGATGGAACTTTATGATGAGCGGATGGTTGATATGCTTCTTCTAATTTCTGTCTCCTTCCCTGATTTCCATCAAATATTACACAGGTCCAGCAGTTCACTTGAAAACCTCATGTACTGAAGACAGGTGAGTTTGAATCACAGCCCAGAATGGGCTTTGAACCCAAGTCCTCTCATTTGGGTTCCGGCATTGTAATGTTAGAGTTCTCAGGCAGCTTTGTTGAAACAGATTGAATGATAAGTATTCTTTTAGCTTACCCATATTTTTTTTATGGGTTTGAGTTCCCCTTCTTTAAGACTTGTTTTTATTTTCACAGGAATATGAAGGGCTGGGACAGGAAAACACCGCTCTAAAAAGGGAAATAAGGAAACTTAGTGAAGAAGTGAAACATTTATCAGAAGCTTTGAAAGATCATGAACGAATATGTCCACTGATCCACTGTGCCATGAACTTTGTCACAACGCCCAGGCCTCACCCTGATGTAATCGCCAGCTGTTTACCACGTGATGGACAAAGTGGAGTCTCATAGATGGATTTAGCATTGAATTTTTAAAAAATTATTTTTTTAATAGAAGGTTAGAATGCACTGTCAAATGTTTAACTGTGTTTGATTCCTATATGCAACCTGGAGAGTCCTGAGGACATTATTTATGAGATGCTGGGCCATATTGTGACCTATATGATGCAGCTATGGCCCCATGCACTGTATGGCCAAGTCTAAGGACACAGACTTTGCAAGTTTATTGTCCTTCCTGTGGATTCTGCTTAGCTTAATCTTTACCTATAGCACAGCAATGAGTGTATTTTAAAGACACACAGATTTTTTGATTTTGCATATTTTTCAGTGGATGGGGGTGTTATGTTCCTCACAAATCAAATGCAATAAGGTTTTCTAACATTCCAGCTGTTACATAGCTGAAACCTGGTACAGTGAGATACATTGGTTGCCAGAGATCTTAATTTTAAACACACATGTGTAAAGGCAAACCAAGAGACTATAAAGATTAGTTGCACAATAAAATAAGCCTTTTATTGAACAGATTAGAAAGTCAGCTTTTTGAGGGAAATCATTCTGACATTGTGCATTTATTTGGTAATCAGACCAAAAGCTTTTGCCCCCGCCTCATTAGCTACATGGACAATTTTCTAATTATTGAATCCAGCATGTAAAGCTGTGTAGCAGTGCTCAGTCTGTAGTGGAAAACAGCAAAACTGACCGAACAGTTACATTTTTGTGACCACTCGCACTAGACTCCTAAACTCTATGGGAGTTTCATTTCCTTTACAGCATGAAGAAAACAAGCCATCAGGATCCTATACTAAATGAAGTGAAGTGATGACACAGAACTGCCTCCACAGAGCAAAGAATTATTCTACTTTTATCCCCTCGGGATGCAAATAAGGAATACCATTTGATAACTCCTCTGAGTGGAGCTACCCCGTATGAAAAAAATTGTTCCCTCAGCTTCTGAGTGAAGTTTACTTTGTGATATGAATGGATTGTTGCCACGTTGGTTTACAGCTAGAACCCCATCATTACTGAAAGCATATGTCCCTGATGGCTGTCTTATCGCATGTCACAGCTCTATACTGTGACCACACATAATGAATTACCAGGGTCCTGTAAATACGTTTGGGTTACTACCGTTCAAATACCTAATATTCATCTAAAATTTCTCTCCACTATTTATTTCAGGGCCTAAAAATTGAGCAGTGCCATATTATGTAAACTGTTATAAGTTTCCTGATATCACTTAATGGTTTAATCTTTGAAAATGGTTGTTGTGCATCACGAGTCTTGATTTTCCATGCCTTTTAAAGATTCCTTTGATTGCTGCTTTTTTATGCCTTTGTTCCGCATAATAAAGTCACATGACCTCCTTTAAGTTAAAGGGCAAATGAATCATTATATATGGCTCAATAGTTTCCAATCATAATGTTAGTGAGTGCTTAACTGATAGGCAGTGCATCTGATTGGAGAGAATCAGACAAGCTCAAATTTCCCCCTCTTTTTCTTTTACCCTCCAAAGCCGGTCATGCACCCATAATCACGGAGATCTTGCAAATAAAGCAATATGAGAAACTTGTCACACGTGACCAGTGAACATGTAACAAGGTTCACAGCCACAGTAGTTGGCTTTCTAGCACAAATGTTTTTGGTTCCATATCATTTGTAGAATAACCAGAAAATTTGAGGGAAGAAATCAATTTATCGCACCTTTGGTAGTGTGCATGTATGTGCATACACACACACTAAAGCTTACTTCAAAACATAATCCTACAAGGTGTAAGTATTTTTCATATCTCCACATAGAAACATCGAAGATAGGAGCAGGAGTAGGCCATTCGGCCCCTTGAGCCTGCTCCGCCATTCGATGAGATCATGGCTGATCATCCAAACTCAGTACCCTGTACCTGCCTTCTCCCCATATCCCTTGATACCTTTAGCTTTAAGAAATATATCTAACTCATTCTTGAATATATTTAATGACTTGGCCTCAACTACCTTCTGTGGTAGAGAACTCCACAGGTTCACCACTCTCTGGGTGAAGAAATTCTTCCTCATTTCTGTCCTAAATGGCTTACCCCTTATCCTTAGATTATGACCCCTGGTTCTGGACTCTCCGACCATCGGGAATATTCTTCCTGCATCTAGTTTGTCCAGACCTGTCAGAATTTTATATGTTTCGATGAAATCCCCTCTCATTCTTCGATACTCCAGCAAGTATAAGCCCAATCGACCCAATCTCTCCTCATATGTCATTCCTGCCATCCCAGGTATCAGCCTTGTGAATCTTCGCTGAACTCCTTCCATGGCAAGAACATCCTTCCTCAGATAAGGCGACCAAAACTGCACACAGTACTCAAGATGTGGTCTCACCAAGGCCCTGTACAACTGCAGCAGGACATCCCTGTTCCTATACTCAAACCCTTTCGCTATGAAGGCCAACATACCATTTGCCTTCTTCACCGCCTGCTGCACCTGCATGCTTACCTTCAGCGACTGGTGCACAAGGACACCCAGGTCTCGTTGCACTTCCCCTTCTCCCAATCTATTGCCATTCAGATAATAGTCTGCCTTTCTGTTTTTGACACCAAAGTGGATAACCTTGCATTTATCCACGTTATATTGCATCTGCCACGCTTCTGCCCACTCAGCAACCTGTCCAAATCATCCTGGAGTTTCTCGGTATACTCCTCGCAGCATACACGCCCACCCAGCTATGTGTCATCTGCAAACTTGGAGATATTACATTTAGTTCCCTTATCTAGATCATTAATGTATATTGTGAATAGCTGGGGTCCAAGGACCGATCCCTGCGGTACCCCACTAGTCACTGCCTGCCACTCGGAAAAAGACCCATTAATTCCTACTCTCTGCTTTCTGTCCGCCAACCAGTTCTCTATCCAAGTCAATACCTTGCCCCCAATCCCATGTGCCTTAACTTTACACGCTAATCTATTATGCGGGACCTTATCGAAAGCCTTTTGAAAGTCCAAATACACCACATCTACTGGTTCTCCCTTATCTATTTTCCCAGTTACATCCTCAAAAAATTCCAGTAGATCAGTCAAGCACGATTTACCTTTTGTAAATCCATGTTGACTTTGTCCGATCCTGTCACTGTTTTTCAAGTGCTCAGCTATTACATCCTTTATAATGGACTCTAGCATTTTCCCCACTACCGATGTCAGGCTTACCAGTCTGTAATTCCCCGCTTTCTCTCTACCACCCTTTTTGAATAGTGGGGTAACATTAGCTACCCTCCAATCCATGGGTACAGTTCCAGATTCCATCGAATGTTGGAAGATGATCAGCAATGCATCTACTATTTCTAGGGACACTTCCTTAAGTACCCTAGGATGTAGATTATCAGGCCCTGGGGATTTATCGGCCTTCAATCCCGTCAATTTCCCGAACACCATTTCCCTGCAAATACTGATTTCTTTCAGTTCCTCCCTTTCATCAGACCCTATGTTCTCCAACATCTCTGGGAAGTTATTTGTGTCCTCCTTTGTGAAGACAGAACCAAAATATGCATTTAATTTGGTCAGCCATTTCTTTGTTCCCCATTATTACTTCCCCCGCTTCTGACTGCAAGGGACCTACACTTGATTTCACTAATCTTTTTCTCTTCACATATCTATAAAAGCTCTTACAGTCAGTTTTTATGTTCCCAGCAAGCTTACTTTCATATTCTATTTTCCCCTTCTTACTTAATCCCCTTGTCCTCCTTTGTTGAATCCTAAACTGTTCCCAATCCTCAGGGTTACTGCTTTTTCTGGCTAATTTATATGCCCTCTCCTTGGATCTTATGTTATCCCTAATTTCCCTTGTTAGCCACAGTTGAGTCACCCTTTTTGTTTTATTCTTATGCCACACTGGGATGAACAAATTCTGTAGTTCATCCATGCAGTCTTTGAATGTTTGCCATTGCCTATCCACCGTCAACCCTTTGAGTGACATTCCCCAATCAATCCTACCCAATTCGCGCCTCATACCATCGTAGTTTCCTTTATTTAAATTCAGGACCCTAGTCTCTGATTCAACTACTTCACTCTCCATCCTAATGAAGAATTCTATCATATTATGATCACTCTGACCCAAGGGGCCTCGTACAACAAGATTGCTAATTAATCCTTTCTCGTTACATAATACCCAGTCTAAGATGGCCTGATCTCTGGTTGGTTCCTCGACATATTGTTCCAGAAAACCATCCCATAAACATTCTAGGAATTCCTCCTCCACAGTATTTTTACTAATTTGGTTAGCCCAATCTATATGTAAATTAAAGTCACCCATGATGACTGCTGTGCCCTTACTGCATGCTTCTCTAATTTCCCTTTTAATGCCGTCCCCAACCTCCGTATTACTGTTTGGAGGTCTATATACCACTCCCACTAACGTTTTCTGCCCCTTGTTATTTCTCAGTTCTACCCATACAGATTCCGCATCATCAGAGTTACTATCCTTCCTTTCAATTGTGTTAATCCCCTCTTTAACCAGCAATGCTACCCCACCTCCCTTTCTTTTTTGTCTTATCTTTCCTAAATATTGAATACCCCTGAATGTTGAGTTCCCAGCCTTGGCCACCCTGGAGCCATGTTTCTGTAATCCCAATCAAATCATATTCATTTACCTCTATTTGCGCAGCTAATTCATCCACCTTGTTCCGAATGCTCCTTGCATTAAGACACAAAGCCTTCAGGCTTGTTTTTTTAATGCTCTCAGACCTATATGAATTATTATTTACTGTGACCATGTTTGATTTAAACCGTTGAGTTCTTTGCCTTCTACTTATGTTTTTCTCCTTCCTATCTTTTGCTTTTATCCTTGTTTCCCTTTCCTCTGTCTCCCTGCTCAGGTTTCCAACCCCCTGCCACTTTAGTTTAAACTCTCCCCAACAGCACTAGCAAACACTCCCCACATGCAAATAAAACTCTCAAATTCGACCTTGAGTCATGATGCCCACAATAAAATATGATCTGTTTTACTGGTAATCTCATTTTTGTCATATATTTTATATTACACATAAGTATACCTTGGCTGCGAGCAATGCCTTGAACATGTTTGCCTGCAAATTAGTGGTTTCCTGGAGTACCAGCCATTTTAGTCCAAAGAATTCCAGTCCATTTCAATTTGATCCACTTTCCCTAATGACAGTCGTCCAGACAATTTGGGACTAGTACCATCATCAAATCCCCCACCATCAACATCCTGGGGGGGTCACCATTGACCAGAAACTTAACTGCACCAGCCACATAAATACTGTGGCTACAAGAGCCGATAAGAGGCTGGGTATTCTGCAGCGAGTGTCTCACCTCCTGATAACCCAAAGCCTTTCCACCATCTACAAGGCACAAGTAAGGAGTGTGATGGAATACTCTCCACTTACCTGGATGAGTGCAGCTCCAACAACACTCAAGAAGCTCGACACCATCCAGGACAAAGCAGCCCGCTTGATTGGCACCCCATCCACCACCTTAAACATTCACTCCCTCCACCACCAGCGCACCGTGACTGCAGTGTGTACCATCTACAAGATGCACTGCAGCAACTCGCCAAGGCTTCTTCAGCAGCACCTCCCAAACCCGTGACCGCTTCCACCTAGAAGGACAAGGGCAGTAGGCACATGGGAACACCACCACCTCCAAGTTCCCCTCCAAGTCACACACCATCCTGACTTAGAAGTATATCGCCGACCCTTCATCGTCACTGGGGCAAAATCCTGGAACTCCCTCCCTAACAGCACTGTGGGAGTACTTCACCAAATGGACTGCAGCAGTTCAAGAAGGCAGCTCACCACCACCTTCTCAAGGGCAATTAGTGATGGGCAATAAATGCTGGCATTGCCAGCGACGCCCACATCCCGTGAATGAATTTAAAAAAGGTATAAGTCATGTCCAAAAGGTTAAGACCTGTTGCTAATCTTGCCTGAATTGTAATGTGCACTCAAAATTGCTGGGTTAACTTATTTGCATAATTATTCATAGTGCCAGTTGCTGACTCAGACAAGTGTAAAGTTGTGGTATACATGGAGTTTCAGAAAGCCACATAAGAGATGACAAAGATCAGGGCATGTGGAGTCAGGGACCAGATAGCAGAATGGATTAAAAGATGATTCCAAAACAGAGGGTCGCACTTAAGGGAAGTTTCTCCCAGTGGCAGAAAGTGGGAAGTGGTGTCCCGCAGGGATCCATGCTGGGACTGCTGTTGCTCACTATTATACATAACGTTTATAGCAGACAACTGGTCTAGCCATTCATCGCCAGATCTGGCTGGACTACATAAAGCACTATTGGGTCCTTCTGTCCACTGCAAAAACTGTCACTATTCCAGGGTCATCCTGGAATGCAAAGATAACCCCCTTCACGACAAACCGTCTTCTTAAACCTCTCGCCCCTGCCTCCTCCACCCTCACCTCCAACAACAATTGTGAAGAACTCTTCTTTGTCACTAAGTTTGAGACCATCCATTCAGCTGCCTCTGCCACTTCCCTCCCTTCCCCATGCCCACTGGGCCAAGCTTTCTCTAAGGTTCCCCTCTGCCCTAGCCCTGAACTAGTATCTTTCTCTAGTTTCTCTCCTCTCTCCCCTCATGCCCTCTCCGTGCTCATCTTATCCATGATACCCACCTCTTGTTCTCTCGAACCTATTCCCACCAAACTGCTGACTACCCAACTTCCCTTTCTGGTTGATATTGTTAATGGTTCCCTCTCCTTAGGTACTGTCCTCCTCCCCTTCAAATCTGCCGTCATCACCCCTCTCAAAAAAACAACCCTTGCCCCCTCTGTCCTTGCAAACTACCGCCCCATCTCCAACATCCCTTTACTCTCCTACGTCCTTGAACATGTTGTCAACCCCCAAATCCGTGCCCACCTTTCCTGCAACTCCATGTTTAAATCCCTCCAATCAGGAGTCCACTCCGCCACAGTACTGAAATAGCCCTTTTCAAAGTCACAAATGACATCCTATGTGACTGTGACCATGGTAAACTATCCCTCCTTATTCTTCTCGACCTGTTTGCAACCTTTGACACTGTTGACCACACTATCCTCCTCCAATATCTCTGTCATCCAGCCGGGTGGGACTGCCCTCACCTGGTTCCATTCTTACCTATCCAGTCATAGGAATCACCTGCACTGGCTTCTCTTCCCGTTCTCGCACCATTACCTCTGGAGTCCCCCAAGGATCTATCCTTGACCTCTTCCTATTTCACATCTACATGCTGCCCCTTGGCGACATTATCCAAAAACATAACATCAGGTTCCACATGTACGCTGACGAAACCCAGCTCTGCCTTACCACCATCTCTCTCAACCCCTCCACTGTCTCTGATTTGTCACACTGACGTCCAGTAGTGGATGAGCAGAAATTTCCTCCAACTAAATATTGGGAAGATCGCAGCCATTGTCTTCGGTCCCTACCACAAATTCCATTCCCTAGCTACCAACTCCATCCCTCTCCCTGGCAACTGTCTGAGGTTGAACCAAACTGTTCGCAACCTTGGTGTCACACTTGACCGTGAGTTGAGCTTCTGACCACATATCCACTCCATCACCAAGACCGCCTACTTCCACCTTTGTAATATCGCCAACTCCGCCCCTGCCTCAACTCATCCGCTGCTGAAACCCTCATCCATGCCTTTGTTACCTCTAGACTTGACTATTCCAATGCTCTGCTGCCCATCTTCGACCCTCCATACACTTGAGTTCATCCAAAACTCAGCTGCTCGTACCCTAACTCGCACCAAGTCCCATTCACTCATCATCCCTGTGCTCGCTGACCTACATTGGTTTCTGGTCCAGCAACGCCTCGATTTAAAAATTCTCATCCTTGTTTTCAAATCCCTCCATGGCCTCGCCCATTCCTATCTCTGTAATCTCCTCCAGCCCCATAACCCTCCGAGATATCTGCGCTCCTCCAATTCTGGCCTCTTGCGCATCCCCGATTATAATCGCTCCACCATTGGCTGCTGTGCCTTCAGCTGCATAGGCCCTAAGCTCTGGAATTCCCTTCCGAAACATCTCCGCCTCTCTACCACTCTCTCCTCCTTTAAGACACTCCTTAAAACCTATGTCTTTGACCAACCTTTTGGTCATCTGTCCTAATATCTCCTTATGTGGCTTATTGCCAAATTTGTGTTAACGCTCCTGTGAAGCGCCTTGGGTCATTTTAGTATGTTAAAGGCGCTATATAAATGTAAGTTGTTGTTGTTGTTTGGGCTCAGAAATTGGAGTTATGGTTCTAAAAATTCATTCACACTGGCCTGTCGATGCAAATTGGTGCAGGGAATGATCCTTGCACTTGAACGGGTAGACCCAAGGTCCATGCGATATTGGGCTTCGGACCTCATTAACTTCAGACAACTGCTGGCCGTCCCCAGACAGCTTGTCGGTGAAGACCTCTGGAATTTTGGGACACAGCACTGGCCCACAGGTAGGTCTTAGAGGGGGATGGGTAGTTCTCTTGAGGGGGGGTGGGAAATGTTGGTGTTCAGAGGGACCTTAGTGTCCTTGTACATGAATCACTGAAAGTTAACATGCAGGTACAGCAAGCAATTAGGAAAGCAAATGGTATGTTGGCCTTTATTACAAGAGGATTTGAGTATAAGAATAAAGGCATCTTACTGCAATTATATAGGGCCCTGGTGAGACCACACCTGGAGTATTGTGTACAGTTTTGGTCTCCTTACCAAAGGAAGGATATACTTGCCATAGAGGGAGTGCAACGAAGGTTCACCAGACTGGTCCCTGGGATGGGGGATTGTCCTATGAGGAGAAATTGAGTAGACTAGGCTTATATTCTCTAGAGTTTAGAAGAATGAGAGGTGATCTCATTGAAACATACAAAATTCTTACAAGGCTTGACAGGGTAGATGCAGGGAGGATGTTTCCCCTGGCTGGGGAGTCGAGAACCAGGGGTCACAGTCTCAGAATAAGGGGTCGGCCATTTAGGACTGAGATGATGAGAAATTTCTTCACTCAGAGGGTGGTGAATCTTTGGAATTCTCTACCCTAGAGGGCTGTGGAGCCTCAGTCTTTGAGTATATTCAAGACAGAGATCGATAGATTTTTGAATATTAAGGGAATCAAGGGATATGGGGATAGTGCAGGAAAGTGGAGGTGAGGTAGAAGATCAGCCATGATCTTATTGAATGGTGGAGCAGGCTCGAAGGGCCAAATGGCCTACTCCTGCTCCTATTTCTTATGTTCTATGTTCTTATGAACCGGGAGAGGGTCGATAAGGCAACCTGGAGTAGGGTCAGGATGGGGGGTAGATCAGGAGGGGGGGGGTGAGCAGTGGCCAGCAGTGGGCCGTGGGTTTAACGTGGAGCTGGATGGAGCACCCCTGCACCTTCTGGCTCCACATTCAGGTAAGTTTTAAAAAATCTTACCTTTTAGTTGTGACCTGCAGTTGTCTCTTTAAAGACTGATTGTTATACCTCATATATAACCTGGTTTTCCTGAACACAACTGGCCTGGCGCTGGCTGCATTCAGGAAAACCCTGTTTGCACTGGGGGCCTAAAACAGGCGTTAGGCCCCTTATTTGCATATGCAAAGGGCCTAACCCCTGGTTCAGGTATGGGCCCTGGACTCCTATTTTTTTGCCTATACCAATATGGTGGATGGAGCACCTCCGACTCGTAATGAACGCGTGCCTCCTGCCTGCCATATTGAAAGCTTAGGCACCATTTAGCAACTGAAGAACTGGCATGGCACCATCAAATTTCTAGGCCACAGTGTCGAATTGGGGGTATATCTAATAAGGCGAAGGACTGCACCAAAATACAGGAAGACATAAACAGGCTTGCAGAGTGGGTAGATAAATGGCAAATGGAATTCAATATAGTGAAGTGTGAGGTGATTCATTTTGGTGGAAGAAAAAAGGCCAATTATTCCTTGGAGGGTAAGAAACTAAATTGGGTAAAAGAGCAAAGGGATCTGGGAATACAGATACATAAATCATTAAAAGTGGCAACAGAAGTTGATAAGGCCGTAAAGAGGGCAAACAAAGTTCTAGGGTCTATTTCTAGAGGAATAGAATACAAAAGCTTGGAGGTAATGTTGAATTTATATAGAACCTTGGTTAGACTACATGTGTGCATTTCTGGTCTCCATATTACAAAAAGGATATTGAAGCCCTGCAGGAAGTGCAGAAAAGTTTCACAAGGATGTTACCACAATTGAGAGGATGCAACAATCAGGAAAGGTTGAGCAGGCTGGGGCTCTTTTCTCTGGAAAAGAGAAGACTAGGAGGAGACCTGATAGAGGTCTTCAAAATTATGAAGGGGTTCGATGGGGTGGATGTGGATAAACTGTTTCCACTTGTTCATGAGTCCAGAACAAGGGGGCAAAATATAAGTTAGTCACTAACGGATCAAATAAAGAATTTAGGAGGTATTTCTTTACGCAGAGGGTGGTGAGAATGTGGAGTATTTGAAGTAAATAGCATTGATGCATTTAATGGGAAGCTTGATGCATACATGAGGAAGAGGGAATAGACGATACAGGGGGCAGAATGGAAAGAGATAATTTTATTGGGGGAAGGTTCTGCAGAGTATAAACATCGGCATAGTATGAACATTGGGCTGAATGGCCTGTTCCTTTGCTGTAGATTCTGTACAATTCTATGTAAAGAACACACTACTGGAGGGAGAGGAGAATTGTGGCCTTCATTTTAACCCCTCTTGCCCAGCGAGGATGGTGCGTGGGAGGCGTTAAGATTAGGCCGAGTCAGCTTACTGGCCTGAAGTTGCTCTGTTCCCGCCCGGCACCAACTCACCCTTGCCAACTTTCAAGCCAGCTGAGGCCCCTGCTACAGGGATCTTAACGTCGAGTCAGGGGGAGGCCCGCATGGTATCGAACCAACAGCAAACCACAGCGGGAGGAGCCGACTGACCATAAGAGGCCAAAGTAAATTGTTGAAAGTGACTTTGAGAACCCTTTCTGGGCCAGGATGGGCAGAGAGCTCCCTCCAAGCTGCACAAGGTGTCCTTAGGCCTCCCCAGCTCCTGCCTTGCCTCTCCCTCTGCGCACTGGCATCAGCTGTCAAAGCCCTTGCCCAGCACTCAGGTTATGCTGAGAACCATTTCTTTGGGTCCTTAGCGTCCTAAGTCTTCCGTGTCGACTTTCTGCTCCCGCCCGCTGGCCCTGCCAGCAGTCCTGCCGGTTTTGGGCAGGAAACAGTGCTGGAATATTTAAATGAGGCTTGGGAGTTAAAATGGCTCATAAATGTGCTTTTTAAAAATTTGTTTATGGGATGTGGGCATCGCTGGCAAGGCCAGCATTTATTGCCCATCCCTAGTTGCCCTTGAGAAGGTGGTGGTGAGCT
This sequence comes from Squalus acanthias, assembly GCA_030390025.1. Taxonomy (NCBI): domain Eukaryota; kingdom Metazoa; phylum Chordata; class Chondrichthyes; order Squaliformes; family Squalidae; genus Squalus; species Squalus acanthias. Next base: position 43,279,977 of record CM059436.1, read on the forward strand.
GCCTTCTTGAACCGCTGCAGTCCGTGTGGTGAAGGTACTCCCACAGTGCTGTTAGGTAGGGGGTTCCAGGATTTTGACCCAGCGACGATGAAGGAACGACGATATATTTCTAAGTCAGGATGGTGTGTGACTTGGAGGGGAACTTGGAGGTGGTGGTGTTCCCATGCGCCTGCTGCCCTTGTCTCTTGTGTAAGAGGTCGCGGGTTTGGGAGGTGCTGTTGAAGAAGCCTTGGCGAGTTGCTGCAGTGCATCTTGTAGATGGTAAACACTGCAGCCACGGTACGCCGGTGGTGGAGGGAGTGAATGTTTAAGATAGTGGATGGGGTGCCAATCAAACGGGCTGCTTTGTCCTGGATGGTGTCGAGCTTCTTGAATGTTGTTGGAGCTGCACTCATCCAGGCAAGTGGAGAGTATTCCATCACACTCCTTACTTGTGCCTTGTAGATGATGGAAAGGCTTTGGGGAGTCAGGAGGTGAGACACTCGCCACAGAATACCTAGCCTCTGACCTGCTCTTGTTGCCACAGTATTTATGTGGCTGGTCCAGTTAAGTTTCTGGTCAATGGTGACCCCCAGGATGTTGATGGTGGGGGATTTGGTGATGGTAATGCCGTTGAATGTCAAGGGGAGGTGTTTAGACTCTCGCTTGTTGGAGATAGTCATTGCCTGGCACTTCTGTGGCGCAAATGTTACCTGCCACTTTTCAGCCCAAGCCTGAACATCGTTGAGGTCATGTTGCATGTGGGCATGGACTGCTTCATTATCTGAGGAGTTGTGAATGGCACTGAACACTGTGCAGTCATCAGCGAACATCCCCATGTCTGACCTTATTTTGGCGGGAAGGTCATTAATGAAGCAGCTGAAGATGCTTGGGCCTAGGACACTGCCCTGAGGAACTCCTGCAGCGATATCCTGGGGCTGTGATGATTGACCTTCAACCACCACAACCAGTTGGACAAGCTGCCTGTGATGAGGCCCGAGAACCAATTTCTCGCGGTCCTCCGTCTTCGAGTGCGGTGATCATTTGGTGCCTGAAAACTGTCCTGAACTAATTTCTAGGCCATTGCATCTTTTAAGAGAAAATTGAATAAATATTTAAAGCAGTGGAAGATACAAGGCTGTGGGGAGAGAGGTGCTGCCAAATCAGATTTGGATTGCTCTAGAAAAGAGCCAGCACAAACAAAATGGGCTGAAGGGCCTCTTTCTGCACTGTAAACTTCTATGGTTCCTTGAAGATAGCAGATTCGAAAATAAGACAAGAATGAAGGGAAAATAATCCCCATGTGCAAACTTAAGGCTGCAGCGAAACAGTACTGCCATTGGCTGTGTCAACTCTATGGTGCATGTTAGCAGCAGATGTCCTTACAGCAGATGGCGGAGCTTTGTATCTGGCTCTCTGCTGGCCCAGAGTCTGTGAAGACAATTCCCACAGCCATTTCCAGGTAGGTGCAACAATCCAGCGTACAGAATTCTGAAGATTTATTTTTGCTGTATTTAACAAAATTTACTATATTCAGTATTTGGAGGTGTTTTATGTAATACATATTTCGCAGTCATTTGACCAACAATTATAACTGTCAGCAAGTTATAAATTCAGTGACTTTTGTGCCCACAGCATTTTAACCACAGGCCTAATTTTAATATTTCCTTCACAATAAATGAGTTTGTTTACATGACTATATGGCTTTGTTCAATAATCTGTTGTATTATATACACACACCTTGATTACTTTCTGGCGACCCCTTAAACATTCAATAATAATATAGCAAAGATAATGTACGTTCTATTGTAGCCAATACAGCATATTCATTTACTTTACACCCAAAGTTGATCAGATGATTAAAAATAATGCAATATTTGTGTTCCTGGCAACTTGGGTATATTTTCATTAATTCTGGCACAAAGCTCCATTATACCAACTCGGTATCAATGGTAGATTACCGTGAGCTCTTTGTGTACTGAATGTCCATTGCAGCTTTCAAGCACAATGTGTCAGCTATCAGCTGTGAAAGTTCATTTTGAAACATATGTAAGTAAAACCAGAGACATTTGGACGGTTGTAAAATATATTTCAGTTCACAGTATCATTTCAGTTAGATGTAAAATTGTAATCTATGTGTATTTTGTTATAAATATATAATAATTGCAGTGTTATGATTAGTGTCAGCTATTGTGGCTTCAAATGCCTGTCGAAAACAGCAGAATGATTTCACAGAGCTCTTCCTTGGAATTTCACATGAATCTGGACTTTACCAGCCAGGGAACTCAGAATTGTATGTGACGGATCCAGTTATAATTGCATTTAACATGTAAAGCTTAATAGTATTCTTTGCTGGATGTTCAGAGGGTTTTTACTAAACTTGGGTATATGATCCCATCCCTAATTAATATTCATAGATGATGTCTATGTGATTATTCACTGTGGACTGCAAACAGCTGTATTCTGTGACACCTGGAGTGGGTAACATGAGGTCTCGGTGCTTTAATCATGTTATGTTTTCAAGAATTTACATGCAGATACATATTTCTCTGGAGCTAATCTACATTTTGATTGTATGGAGCTTGCATGCGAGCACATTGGTGCATTAGATTTGTTGGTTTGGCTACGCATATCCTGGGAACAACTTTTTAAAGGTTGGAGCAATTCCTTTGGTCTTGATCACCAGGGTGGGCTGGGCTGGTTGGGTCAGGGGGCTCCTGTCCCCATTAATTAGTGGTTCTGTTGGTTGAGGTCTCTATCCTTGTCTACCTTCTAATTACCAGAAACAGCAAAGAGATAGTAAGGATTGACTTTAAAATTAGAGAGGACAAAAACAGTAAGTGAAAACAAAGTAGACAACTTGCCGTGTAAGTTATTGAATTTTGTTTCATCTAAGCTATCAACTTTATTTTTATTTGTCAACATAATACTATTGAATTGATGTTAACTTTTGCTCCCTCCCTGATAGTATTGTAATATATTTAAATATGATGAATTTATGCCATCTCATTGTAACTGTGCTGTTGGCAAATGTTACATCAACACCCTCATTCATTCAGTGCACAGGTATCACTGCTAGGTAAATTTTCCAGTGACACTGTTTATAGAAAGATTATCCCTGTTCAGACCTTTTGGATGCATTAGCTAGGTCCCAGAAAGGAAATCCATATTCTGATTGAGGTATCTCATGTATATTATCATACTGTGAACATTAGAACTCAAATTCTTATGAAATATTTTTTATCTCTTTTACTACGTTACAACAGTGAGAGTACCTAATCGGTTGTAAAGTGCTTTAGGATATCCTGAGGTTGTGAAAGGTGCTATATAAATGCAAGTCATTTTTTTTCTTTTTAATACAAAATGTTTCAATATACTTTACTGTTGTTTTGATTTTTAAATAAACATTTGTAACAGTTTAATGAATGTACTAACATTTTACTGAAGGCATTTATGGTGCATCAAGTTATATTATGTATACTTACATGACCCTTTTACAACATCATTATTGAAGATTTTTATTTTTAGATTTGAAAAATTGACTAGGCCTTAATTTTCCCTGTCCTGCCTTTTGTCAAAAACAAATTCTTGATTAGAAAGGTACTTTTTATGCTCAGAATAATGTCACAAAGCTCATTGTACTTTGGTGATTCTGCTCATGTTTGATCTCACTGACAATGCTATACAAACTCTCCTCCTTTTTTCTCTTTTTTCCACTGCTGAAGATGTTGATGACTCTTGCATACAGTCCCACGGGCATCAATCACGCTCTGGTAATTCCCTCAAATAGCCATTCTTCACGTGTGAGTTCAATCATACAGGGTATCACAGTCCAATCTTGTCCTCATCTGGTATCAATACAGGGATGCTTTCCAGCAGGGGTTACTAAATAGTAATCTGGAACGGAAACCCAGGGAAATCTTCCGTTTTACTTAGTATTGCATAGTATTTACAGCCCAACAGATCCATGACGATGTTTCTTCCCTCCCTTTTTCATCTAACTCCATTAACATATCCTCCTATTCTTTCCTCCCTCATGTGTTTATCTAGCTTCCCCTTAAAGGCATCTATGCTATTCACCTCAAATTCTTTTTTTATTCATTCATGGGGTGTGGGCATCGCTGGCAAAGCCAGCGTTTATTGCCCATCCCTAATTGTCCTTGAGAAGGTGGTGGTGAGCCGTATTCTTGAACTGCTGCAGTCCGTGTGGTGAAGGTACTTCCACAGTGCTGTTAGGGAGGGAGTTCCAGGATTTTGACCCAGCGACGATGAAGGAACGGCAATATACTTCCAAGGCAGGATAGTGTGTGACTTGGAGAGGAACTTGGAGGTGGTGGTGTTCCCATGCGCCTGCTGCCCTTTTCCTTCTAGGTGGTGGAGGTCGCGGGTTTGGGAGGTGCTGTCGAAGAAGCCTTGGCGAGTTGCTGCAGTGCATCTTGTAGATGGTAGACACTGCAGACACGGTACACCGGTGGTGGAGGGAGTGAATGTTTAAAGTGGTGGATGAGGTGCCAATCAAGCGGGCTGCTTTGTCCTGGATGGTATCGAGCTTCTTGAGTGTTGTTGGAGCTGCATTCATCCAGGCAAGTGGAGAGTATTCCATCACACTTGTGCCTTGTCGATGGTGAAAAGGATTTGGGGAATCAGGAAGTGAGTCACTCATTGCAGAATACCCAGCCTTTGACCTGCTCTTGTAGCCACAGTATTTATGTGGCTGGTCCAGTTATGTTTCTGGTCAATGATGACCCCCAGGTGTTGATGGTGGGGATTTGACGATGGTAATGCCATTGAATGTCACAGGGAGGTGGTTAGACTTTCTCTTGTTGGAGATAGTCATTGTCTGGCACTTGTGTGGCGTGAATGTTACTTGCCACATATCAGCCCAAGCCTAAATGTTGTCCAGGTCTTGCTGCATGTGGGCACGGACTGCTTTGTTATTTGAGGAGTTGTGAATGGAACTGAACACTGTGCAATCATCAGCGAACACCCCCACTTCTGAGCTTATGATCGAGGGAAGGTCATTGATGAAGCAGCTGAAGATGGTTGGGCCTAGGACGCTGCCCTGAGGAACTCCTGCAGCAATGTCCTGGGGCTGAGATGATTGACCTCCAACAACCACAACCATCTTCCTTTGTGCTAGGTATGACTCTAGCCAGTGGAAAGTTTTCCCCCTGATTCCCATTGACTTCAATTTTACTCGGGCTCCTTGATGTCACACTCGGTCAAATGCTGCCTTGTTGTTAAGGGCAGTCACTCTTACCTCACCTCTGGAATTCAGCTCTTTTGTCCATGTTTGGACCATGGCTATAATAAAGTCTGGAGCCTGGCAGAACCCACACTGAGCATCGGGGAGCAGGTTATTGGTGAGTAAATGCTGCTTGATAGCACTGTTGACGACACCTTCCATTACTTTGCTGATGATTGAGAGTAGACTGATGGGGCAGTAATTGGCCGGATTGAATTTGTCCTGCTTTTTGTGGACAGGACGTGGCTGGGCAGTTTTCCACTTTGTCGGGTAGATGCCAGTGTTGTAGCTGTACTGGAACAGCTTGGGGACCTCAGGAGGAGGCCGAAATGGATCATCCACTCGGCCCTTCTGGCTGAAGATGCTTGTAAACGTTTCAGCCTTGTCCTTTGCACTCAAGTGCTGGTCTCTGCCATCATTGAGGATGGGGATGTTCATGGAGCCTCCTCCTCCCGTTAGTTGTTTAATTGTCCACCACCATTCACGACTGGATGTGGCAGTATTACTCCTTGTGGTAGCAAGTTCCACATTCTAACCACTCTCTGGGTAAAGAAGTTTCTCCTGAATTCCCTATTGGAATTATTAGTGACTATCTTATATTTATGGCCCCCCATTCTGGTCTCCCCCTCAAGTGGAAATATCTTCTCTACGTCTACCCTATCAAACCCTTTCATAACCTTAAAGACCTCTATCAGGATCACCCCGGAGCCTTCTCATTTCTAGGAAAAGAGCCCCAGCCTGTTCAATCTTTTGTGATTGTTATAGCCTCTCAGTTCTGGTATCTTTTTTGCACCTTATCCAGTGCGTCTATATCCTTTTTATAATATGGAGACCAGAACTGTTCACAATACTCCAAGTGTAGTCTAACCAAGGTTCTATGCAAGTTTAACATAACTTCTCTGCTTTTCAATTCTGTTCCTCTAGAAATGAGCCCCAGTGCTTTGTTTGCCTTTTTTATGGCATTATTAACCTGCATCACTACTTTTAGTGATTTGTGTATCTGTACCCCTGCAGATCCCTTTCCTCCTCCAACCCATTTAAACACTTACAAGGAGTATGTGGCCTCCTTATTCTTCCTACCAAAATGCACCACCTCACACTTAGCAATATTTTTTATGTCTAATTTCTGTAATCCAGAGATGCCCAGACCAATTGCAAAGCTCCTACTACCACCCTAGCTGAGATCAGCTCATTCATTATAGACTGGAAATCAAACCTGGAGCTTTCTGCTCTGTATGGTTCAATGATACGTTGATTTACTGACAGGGACTGGGAGAGCTCCTGACAGATATATTTAACAGGACATTCTTCACTAATTAACCATCTGTCACACTATCCATGTTTTTATCTGCCACAGACCATAAATCAACAAATTTCACATATGCTGCAATCATTATACACCAGAATGATTATATGTTTTAATTATACATTAGAATCATTATATTGTGGGCCACTGGTTTACGGTTATAGAATAAGTCAAATTCCACTTTTATTGTATGGGATTCTGGCATTTTTACCAATGCTTTGGGAAACTATGAATCAATTTATTTTTCCATAAAAATTAGTGACCTTGATTATGTACAATCATAGAAGCTGCATAGTATCAAACAGGGATTACCAGGAATTGGCTGGTATAGGTTCATTTAACTTTTTTTTTGCAATGGGAAATGTATTTACATTGAATATTATGGAATCTCCTTTTGAAATACTTGTATTGAAAAGGTCATTAGTTGCTTTCTGTTTTTAAAAATATATGTAAAATAGTCACAGTTCTGTTGGTATGTTCACAGGGAAGAGGCTAAATAAACACTAATTAAAAAAATTCCAGGATAATATAAAGTTATATATTTACCACCTGTACAACTGAATCCGGTTGCTGTTTATGTATATATTATCTATCAGAACAAGGTTCAATCTGAATGTTTAGTTTGGTAACTCCAGAGAAGAGAAAATCAAGTTGTTGTTTCAGTGAATGGGACATAGGAACAGGAGTAGGCGATTCAGCCCCTTGAGCCTGTTCTGCTATTCAATTAGATCATGGCTGATGTGTATCTTAACTCTACTCGCCTTGGCTCCGTAACCCTTAATACCTTCGCCTAACAAAACCTATCAATCTCAGTTTTGAAATTTTCAATTGACCCCCAGCCTCAACAGCGTTGTGGGGGAAGAGACTTCCAGATTTCCACTATACTTTGTGTGAAGAAGTGGTAGCAACTGAAGCAAAGTTAGTTTTATCACATTATTATACAGCTTGTAATATCAAATGAAGAAAAAATTGTAAATTGGCAAGAATGCTGAGAAGGTTGATATTGGTATAATTCAAGTCACAAGTAAGGAGTGTGATGGAATACTCGCCACTTGCCTGGATGAGTGCAGCTCCAACAACACTCAAGAAGCTCAACACCATCCAGGACAAAGCAGCCCACTTGATTGGCACCCCATCCACTGCCTTAAACATTCACTCCCCCCACCACCGGCGTACCGTGGCTGCAGTGTGTACCATCTACAAGATGCACTGCAGCAACTCGCCAAGGCTTCTTCAGCAGCACCTCCCAAACCTGCGACCTCTACCACCTAGAAGGACAAGGGCAGCAGGCGCATGGGAACACCACCACCTCCAAGTTCCCCTCCAAGTCACACACCATCTTGACTTGGAAGTATATCGCCAATCCTTCATCATCGCTGGGTCAAAATCCTGGAACTCCCTCCCTAACAGCACTGTGGGAGTACCTTCACCACACGGACTGCAGCGGTTCAAGAAGGCGGCTCACCACCACCTTCTCAAGGGCATTTAGGGATGGGCGTTAAATGCTGGCCTTGCCAGCGACGCCCACATCCCATAAACGAATTCAAAAAAAAGTATAACATTCAAATTCAAAAATTCTTTTCAGATGCTTAAATGTGTAAGATAACTGTTGCTGAAAGAGGTATTGGCCTAAAAATGAATCTCGGGCGGTGGTGTAAAGTGGGCGGTCTCGGATCGACTGCCCGTTATATGCAGCGGCTGATATTCAGTTCTATTGCAGGCAACGGAAGCGAATATCAGGCCCTGCTTATAACGGGCGGCTGATCCGATATCGCATGTCTTGCGCCACTGCCCGAGATAAATTTCTAGGCCATTATCTAGTTTGCTCACCTAGACATAGTTACATCTAAAAATCTTCAAAAATATAACTGTATAAAATGTATAATCACATGATTTGCTGATGATTTTGTTTTGTTTGTTTAGTGGAGAGTGGGCATGTTAAAGGCATGCATGCCTCCTGAGATATAGTATTTAGCGCATTGTGCAAATTGTACCGATCAAATGTACAATATGTAAAACTATCGCCTGTGGAACTGATTGGAGAGTGCGATATCCAATCATAATTATACCATATGACCTACTGGAATGCTACTTCCAGACCTGGCGCCTCCACCCCAATCCAGAGAAGACAGTTGTGTCGGTGTTCCATCTGAACTACAACGCTGCTGGAAAAGAACTCAACGTTTCCTTCTGCGGAAGGCGTCTTACCCATGAACCCCACCCAAAATACTTGGGCGGCACCCTGGACAGAACTCTCACCTATCGGCCTCATCTCACCAACACCGGCCAAAAACTAAAAACCAGGGTGAACCTGGTCCGGGGCAACGTCATGGTGGAGCACAGCTAGAACAGTTCGCACCGCAACAATGGCCCTAATCTACTCTGCTGCAGAATACTGCTCTGCCTCATGAACCTGCAGCCGCCACACAAAGACTGTGGACATACAGCTAAACGTCGCCATGACGACGGTGTCAGGGACGCTCAAGTTCACTCCAACTGAGTGGTTCCCGGTGCTGTCCCACATTGCCCTGCCTGCCATTCGCCATGACGCCACCGTGCTCTGTAAGATGGAAAAAAATCATGAGCAACATCGACCTTCCCATTCACGAAGACTTGAAAAACCCACCACAAAAGTGCTTAAAATCACGCCGGCCATTCTGGGAAACAGCAGCCAATATTCATGCAGCTGGTATCGACCCACTCTCCCGATGAACGGAATCGTGGGACGCATGCAACATAAAGAACCAACGTCTCATCACTGACCCAACAGCAGAGGGCCCTGGCTCCGACCTCCCTCGAAGACAGTGGACGGCGCTCAACCTAATCCACACAGTGCACGGACGATGCGACCACCTGCTCCACACGTGGAAGGTGAGGGACGCCCCGAAGTGCGACTGTGGCCATGAGTCCCAGACCATGGATCACATCACTTCAACCTACTCACTGAGATCTGTTGCGGGAGGCACCTCATTTCTCCACTCGGCACCTCAGGAGGCCATTGAATGGAGAGCCAAACTAGACATCCCGTTATATGCTTTTCCCGTCACACAAAACAATAACAACCATGTGAACTGGGTGTTCAGGGTTATTGGGCAGTGGTAAGTTTATGGATCTTCATTTAAAAACCATAGGCCCGTAATTTGCGGTCAGCGTCGAAGCAAACGCGTTCGCCGCTGGCCTCGAAGTAAGCTTCCCACAAAGATCTCACAATCCCTGTGGCGAGAAGTTCGGCTTTTCCATTTACAGTTGATATCAGTGTAGTATAGTGGGAATCCCATAGTGCGAGCTGCTGTGACATCAACAAGCTGTCTAAGCAGCCAGTCACATTGCAGAATTCTCACAGACAGGGAACCAGGAAATAGAAAGCACTAATAATCAATCACTTTTTAAAAAAATTTCCAGGGAACAAAATAAAGATTGGGATATACACATTGGGTTAAGGTACAAGCTGAAAAATCAGCAACAAACTTTTTTTTAAAAATAACAAATTTTTAAAATTAATTTTAAAATCTAATAATTTTTAACTTAATGGAGAAATGTGACATTCCACCAATATAAAATTATTTTTTCAGGCCCAGAACGGTTGTTTATCAGTAGTCATTACTCAGATCGGCGTTAAAATCCCAGTTACACCTCATTTGAATGGGTCTAACTTTTTATGGGGTTTCCAACAGCGATATTTATTCGGAAAAGGGGAAGTTTTCATCAGATCAGTGATTTCACTGATTGCTGGCTCTGTGTGGTGAGGGTGTGGGGGGGTGGTGGGGGTGGGGGTGGAAGGGGAGCTCAGCACAGCCTGTGGAGGAGCAGTGAATGACAGACCACAACTTCAGGATTTCTGCTTTAGGCTGCGCAGGTGCTAAATCCTGAAGTTGCGGTCAGTTTCAAAGGTGAAATGACAGTGCACGCTGCCAGTTCGCCGCCATCAGGACCACAAGTTCTGGGCCATCGTGATGGTAAAGTAAGAATACATCTGTCCTTTCTTTACCGTATTTCTTCATTTTTTGAAGACTCGTGCCTGAACCTTGGTTTTCCTTCACCTTCCTTGTTGTCTGTTGCTTCTTAGTTTCCCCCACCCCCTTGGAAAAGGCTGCTAATGGGATGAGATGCTTTCTAGCCTTCCAAATGCTTTCAGAATTTCTGTCACTCTATTCTACCACCTCCCTTTTATTGTCCCATCTTTTAAAATTCCACTTACATGCCATTTTCCATTATACCACTAGTGAGTTCTTTACATCTGGCAAAATCTGCTACTGGACCTATGGACAATTATGTTAATAAGTTGATCTTGGAAAATTGGGTGCAAACAGCACATTTCAATTTCAGTCGGTCTAAAACTCGCTTCTAACCAATTGGGTCTAAACTTCACCCATATTGGAAAATCCAGCAGATGACACTTTCTATTTAATTGTCAGTCACCAAGTATTCATCGAAGCAAACTCATCTATTTCCAGTATTTATTTCATATTTGCGGCACTTGCTGATTTTTTTAAGTTTTACGCCTAGTACTTGTCAGCCTTAGTTTATAATTCACTCAGTTAACAGGAATCACATTTAGTCATCAGATCATAAAATTTACCACAAGTGTGGTTTGATGCATAACCACTTACGATCAGCGAGGCAGGTTGACTGTAGTTGCAGAGTTCTAAAAAAAGATTAAAAGGCACCTAATAAACAACTCTGTGTTAAAGACACTGAAAGTAAACAAAGGCTGGAAATTGGAAATATAAACTGAAAAATTGGAAATACACAGCAGGTTCAAAAGAAAACAGACGGGTTAACGTTTCAGATGATAATGAGAACTGAGAAATCCCCCTAATTTCTAGTAGTAATGTACATGCATTACTATAAAGGAACAGATGTAATCTTTTGATACGCACTTTAGAAAACCTGTTTCCAATGCTGTACTGATTGTTCAAGTAAATGTAAAGTTGAATAAAGTTCTTTGCTATCAGATTTTATAAATTATCACAGATTCCCAGATTTAAAAATTCTACCAAACAGTTGTTACTAATTTTCATCTAAAACTTGACAAATTACCAGTCCACCTGATTTTCAGAAATCTCATGAGCAGTTCCGTACTCCTCTTTAAACTGTGTCTGAAGATGTTGGGGCTGATTTTAACTCACCAAGCTTGGCATTAACGGGGTGGTAACAGCCTCAAAATGGGATTGGTGACTTACCGCACCATTAACACTCCGGCTGCCGCCATCTTGGCAGCGGCCTACCACTGGGCAGCCGAAGCGCCCGCCTGTTTCAGGCGGTAGGCCCCTTTTAATATGCAAATCTGGGCCCTATGACGTACAAAGCACCAATTACCAGAACTGGTCGGTGTGCACTGTGCATGCCCTGACCAGTTTCACTGGTGGCACAGCCGAAGAGGAACCAAAAATGTAGGTTTCATGTTGTTTTTGTGAGCAGGAGGAGCAGGCGTACTCCTCTGGGCCACACCAAAATAATTTGGGCCGCTGTCACTCTGGGCTTCTCCCACTGCGCGATCGCAACCCCCCACCCCCGCTCCGGATTTATCTCGTTGCCGGCCAGGCGGTCTCTGGGCTGCCTGATATTGCTCCGGTCCGATTCGCCGGTTCTATTTAAATGAGGCCCAAACCTTGAAAGGGCTCCTGCCTCTTCGCTGCCATAACGAGCGGCCAGCTAACGTGCTTCTCCAGTCGGAACCCGAAAAGTTAAAATCGACCACGCTGTCTGCTGCTGATGCCTATTGGAAAGCTGCAGACTGAAAATTGTAGGTAGCGTGCTTGTGATTTTCTGCTATGTGTTGGTGGCAGGTAAGGTTTGTTTGCTTATTCAGAAAATTTCGGCATTAATGGATTCATATTAATTTCCGCAATCTACTATTTTAATAGAGGAATTAACTTGTTCACCTCCGGAAAACTGGGGGAAAATTTTTAACAACGCCCAATTCTTTTTTTCCTTCACCATTTTTCTTCCCGCCACCCACCACTCCAAGGCGTTAACAGTTCCTTGGTTGCCAGTTGCCCTCTATTCTCCATGTCTAAGCCTTGCCAGGTGATTTTTGGCAAGGTATGTTTTCATGAGGAGCATCGTTACCAAGCCAAATCCCGTCCTCACGTGCACTCACCCGAATTTACAGCAGGGCCACTAGATAGAGATAGAGGCAGAAACCCTGGCTGCTATTTCCCTCTCTGAACCAGAAACACTGAGGTCAATTGGAACATCCCTATCACCAGCCCAACTAATGTCAGGTAAGTCGGCACATACCAGCAATGGAACCGGGAAACTAACCGGACTATGCAGCTCAGCCGCTCATTGGAAAAATTAGCTGTTACCTGCAGAGTCGGCGGCACTCCAGATCGAATCTATTTACATTTTTTCTTCCTCTTTAGGCCTCAACAAAATTTTCTGATCAAGAGGGCAGGCAAACAATTGGTCTCTGCAAATGCCAATTTTGAGTTGAACACCAGCAAATGTGCAAGAGTGAGCCCTGGTCACATTGATTTTCCCGCTCTCACGCTGAGGAACATTCTGGCTTTTGTTCTGCTCTTCTCTCAAATGGTTGGGCCAGGGACTAATAATACGTAGATATGTGGATCTGACCCTGATTAACCATTGCATGGCACATCATATGGGAGCATCAGTGTGCTAGACCATTAAAGCAGGTGTCCTCTGAATTAATCTAAAAGTAACCATTCTAAATAAATCCAGACCAGTGTGAAAAACATGTTCAGAGCTTCTTTCAGCTTATTGCAGCACACAAATAATGACCAATGTGGTATGAGTATTATTTAGCCCGGGGGCCAGGGAGGAATTGATACAGTGAATCATTTCCTTTAAGTAAACACTTTTCATTCATTGTCATGCCACTGGAATTTTTATGCGATAACTTCAGAACTTTTAGGGTTGAGTAACTTATCTTCTGTGATCTGTGGAGTTCTAGTTCATTGTAAACCATCAATGTACAAAGTCTGATGAAAAGCCAAGTCATAAGTTTGCAACTTACTTGGTACCATGGCCTGGAATGTCCTTGATGTGATTTGCACTGTATTGTCCCTTTAAGAAAACGGTTGTGAGCAGTAGAGATGGATTACACACAGGTTTCCCGGGTAAGCTCATTTACATACCCATCGGTGTAAAACTTGTGTAAAATGGGTGTAAGCAACCGAGCCTCCAGGAAACTTTTGTGCAGGCTTTTAAAAGCACTGCCCAGCAGCACTATGGAGACAGGCAGGTAAACAGCAACAGTGTTTTGCTCTTTAATTTTTCTCTCAAATTACTTCACTGTATGTCTAACCAAGGTTTTGATTATACTTGAACAGAGTTATAACCACTCAAGTGCCATCTGTGCCCAGAGGGCAACAAGCCAGGCTCACCCAAGACAACAACTCAGAAATTCACTGATGCAGACCTCCAAGCCTTACTTGAGGAGATTGAAGGCAAGAGGCAAAGATTCCTGGGTGCATATTCCACCAAGCCTGACAGGACTGTCATTCATGCCACATGGAGGGAGGTAGCATTGACACTGACTGCCAACTCCCTCACTCCCAGGCCTGCAAGAAATTCATTGACCAGCGCTGGAAAGGTAACACACTTCCTTTCTTCCTTGGGCACCAGCACGAGTACACAACTAACCCTTCACATTGCACTCTGGTTAACGGTGCCTCTAACTCCCTATCCTGCACTACAACTACACAGCTCCGCAAACACACAAGAAGTGGCTTGCACAACCCAAAATTCTCTTCCTCCATCTTAACACCCTCATACACCGCCCCCCCCCCCCCCCACCCACACACACACACATCTCTTACTTCACCTCTCCCATACCACTTGGCACACATTCCTCATTTACTTCTCTATTTACAGGAGAAATTGGTGCACAATGCCCCTCAAAGGCAGGCCACCAGAGAGGGCATCCCTCACCCCCTTTGAAGACAAGGCCAGGCAGCTCATGGGAATTTACTCAGCTATTGCTGGAACAGATGACGAGGTTGGCAACATCTTCCCAGCATCGGGTTAGTAACTGAACACGTGGCAGTCCTTTAGAAGCAGCTAGAGACCAGTCAGTGCCTCCACCTCCATGGAAGCACAGACAGTAGCTCTGCAGGCAATGGGGAAGAGATTGAAGCGCAGCATTGATCGCAGCTTCCAGACCATGGCTTAGGGCTTTCAGGTTCTGATAGCTGCCATTAGACCAGACATCCTACTGATGAATGCAACCACAGATCCAGGGACCAGTGGAATGGTGGTGGCAGGAGTCCATCTGTCTCTTAGGACTGCAGCACATGCCAGGCCTCCAGCCTTCCCTCTCACAGCACTATAACAGTGGCACATTGGAGACAAGAGCAGGTAGCAAACAAGCACCTTCCAGAGATGCAGCATGCAGAGAGCCACCTCAGTCTGATGACTTTTCTGTACAGCACGAGGAGCCAACCATCTCCCATGATCCTGGTCATGAGGTGACACTTAGAAGGAGCACTAGAATAGGTGATAGAATGGCACATCTCGGACCCAGGGGAGCACAGTGTTTGGGAAGAGTAGGGTGCCTGTTTGCCCTTGATCATTGTATTAAAGTAGAATGTGCACCATATTGTGCTTTGTTCTTTGTGGAGATTACTATCACAGAGGAAAGGGTGCTGACCTATTCAAGTGATAATTATTTGCAAAGTCATGTCGGGGCAAAGAGGACTGATGTGTTGTCATGTGGTAGGATGGGTATTAGTTTGAGAGAATATCACTATTTGCAAATGGGGGTCAGGCTGTGGTGTCCAGGTAGACTGAATCATGCAGTGAAGACTTTGGAGAGTATCTGGGGGAGAAATTCAGTATCGCCCCATTTGGGGCGCAATTATCGGCCGGGCATAAAGATTAGCGCCTGGCGCTAATTATCGCCACCGACTGCAAACTTGACTTTTATCGACCCTGGAGGTGATTGGAGCGCTAAATCAGGCGCTTCACACCTGTCTTAAGGTGCAAAGGCCGAGGAGCGAGGCGCTACCTCAGAGCGCTGGCGAAGCTCATGTAATGTCAGTCAGCAATGGAACACATACACAATGGCACGGGTCAGTTCTTAAAGGGGATGGTTAATCTTGCTTTCCATCCACATCCTGCTCATTGCAGCCTTGAATCTCGGCCTGGAGAGACCTGCACATCAAATCTGCTGGAAAGAACAATGGAGAGTACGAGGCAAAGAGCTCAGAGTGCAGCCCCCACAGTCTCTTCTAAATCGATGCAAGGAATGGCAAATCAAAATTAACCTGCAAAGTGCTGCTCAGTACCCAAAACTCCTTCACACAACGTTGAATCTCTCCAGAAGTCTCTCTCTCTCTCTCTCAGAATGCGTAGTTCAAAAATGGCACCAACAATAAAAGGCAGGAAGCGGTCACCTTTAAATAGCGCTCCCCCTTTCCCTTCATGACTGCAGAACGCTCCACTCAACCTGTCATTGCTAGCGTCAGGCGGTAAGGCAGGGGGCGCCACTCAATATCCGCTCCGGGGCGATACCGGGGCGTTGCGCACTTGACTGACGTCACGATCTGCCGGCGCAGGAGATCGTGGCGGTAGTGTTTAGCGCCGCCGCAAAATGTCTAGTTAATTTCGCGAGCGGCGCAAACTTCGCCGCGCCTGGGCGCTAGATGCTTTGCGCCCCATTAGCGCCCTCTTAAGGCGCTAACGGGAGGCGCAACCAACTGAATTTTTCCCCCTCTGTCTCCTGCTGCCCCTTGCAGCTGTCAGCAAGGACTCCTCTGACTAGATTTTGTCCTGATGTTCTGTTCCCTGAAGTTCAACTTTCTCTGGGGCCAGCACCTTTGCTTCAGCCACGCCAAACCATAACCCTTCTTGGACAATCACCAGCCTGGTAACTGCATGTGCCTCACTGTACCACTCCTTTGTTTCTGTTCGGGGCCGTCGGATTGGGGTCAGCAGCCATGGCAGCAGGGGTTATGCCTTGTTACTCAGCAGCCAGCCGTTGATCTGGTTTTCTTTTGCGAAGAGGTCAAGGAGGACTGAATGCCAGAGGATAAAGCGATCAGCAGCTTCCTGCACCTCAGCCAATTCGCCTTCCTCTTCTGCCAACAATGCTGCATGTCCACCCTCCAATCCTTCTGGCTGCATGTGCCTCCCTCTACAAATAGTGAAGCTATGTAGCAAACAGCAGATACAGATAGGGTAACAATGGGATCTCGTAAAACGAGCTTAAAAGAGGTGCATTGAGGTCCAATTTCGGGGTTGAGCCTTTTACCAGATGTCCCTGGTGACCGCCTAAAAATTCCAGAGTAAAGTAGCAGACATGTTCATTGCTAATAATTACTGAAATTAGTAAGTTTCATGAAAATACACTTTTGAAACTTTACCTTTTATTATTTTCTCCCTCCTTTTCTCCTCTTGTAGACCCCACACTTTACTATTCATATTTTGCTAATAGGACTATAAGAACAAACTGTAAGAAGTGGTTTACTATAAAACACCTCTGAGTAATGTGTCCCGGAACACTCCCTTGAACCCAGAAGGTGAGTAGATTGCACTGTCTGATGGCAAATGACTTTTTCAAGTTGTTTGGTTCTGCCTACACGTTTGTGTGGGAAATGTGCAGAAGACAAATCACATGAATGCTCAACACACAAATATGTCTGCATGACTCACACTCAGACATGCACATACATACTGTGCTAACTTTTCTGACACTTAATTGAAAACACTTGAAAAGGCTTTAATTATTCCAAGATACTGAATTCTGGGGTGGGGGTGTTGCAGCAGTTCTGAATTGTAAAAGGCAGTGATTCATTCTTCTGTGAAATACCTCAGCAGTCATATAATTAATGTCGTGTCAACAGGGAAGATGTAGGCAGAAAAACAAATTAAATTACTTTATCTGCAGCGGCCAACTAGATGGAATTGAGAAACAGTTCTGTGTTTTGTTTGTGATCAGAAGGTTTTGAAAGCTTGGTAAACCACTTTGCCTTATCTTACGTTTTCTAGCATTCTCAAAATGTTTATGTTGCTTTTTGAAGTGCCAGATCTCAGTTTTCCAATGTTGTAAACACTAGTGTTGTGTTAAAGCAAATGTGCAGGGGTTCTGGTCAGCAATGAGCATGGGCCCCAGATCTTGGCACCTGCAATTTGATTGTCTTTATTGTCACTGATTACAAAACAGTATGCCGGAAGGTCTTGAGTCTTAACTCTGTTTTATAATTAAAGTAACAAGTTACACTCCAAAAAACTGCAGTACAGCAGTTTATAAAATCACTGCAAATTTTTCACTACACGATTGTGAGCACTTCCATTGCTTTTTCTTTCATTTCTAGCTCCTAAAATAAACATGTAGAATCAGTGAAACTATTCAACACTTTCTCAATTTTTTTAGGTGCAATTGTAACAGAAAACATCATATTTGTGATAGTGTAAAATTACAGTCATTTTTGCACTTGCATACTAGTTGTCCTCAGAAGTGTGTTGATTGAAGCCCTGAGGGGAATATATATTTATTTAAAAACAGACTTATTGGGGGTAATTTTCACCTTCACCAGTTGAGTGGTAAACTTGCAGAGGGGATCAGCCGCCCGTCATTGAACACGATTGGAAATGAAAATCGGGTATGAATTGAAAATTACCCCCATTATCTCTAATAAGCTGTGCTCTAAAAAATGCTGTCTAAAGTTGGTGCTAGATCCATTTTTATCAAATAACATATTTTTGTGAGAAAACATAGAAAATAATGCTATAATTCCACAGGAATTTGAAAGCCTAGAATTAATGCGGTCATTATCCGAGGCAATTGTCTTATGAGGCACTCTACCAGACAAATGTAATGGAGTACAATGACACTACTTGTAATGTAATAGTATTGTTTTATTTTGTGTCTTATAAACATTCCCTGTTACGTTTTTTTTCTAACCTTTTTACTCTAGATTACTATGGCTCTCGTACCTTAGATCATTCTCATCAGTCCCAACTCTCCAAATCTTCAAGTGCCTATCTGTGTCTTGAGATCTAGGTAAGCTTTCAGTAAAGTGCCCACCAGCCGCTGTCTGGTCATTTCTTTTAGATACTGTACTTACCTTATGCCTCCTATAAGATCTCACTCCAGTCTCTGAAAGCAGTAGAGCATCACATCAGACCTAGATTTAAGTTAATTAAAATGAGAAGTCACACAACACCAGGTTATAGTCCAACAGATTTGTTTAAAATTACAAGCTTTCGGAGCTATTGATCGCCCCTTCTTCAGGTAAAGTTACTATGAGTGAATCTACAAAAATTCACAGAATATAAACACAGAAAAAATGCAGAGATACAATCTTTCCTTACATCAAAGACACACCAAGAGCACAGCCAAGACAATGAGATGTGTCCCAGGGGGTCCAACGTGTCAAAACCTGCTGTCTGCATATTCTCTCCATTTGGGTTTGTTTTTTGTGTTTGTTTTTTGTGTTTGTTTTTTTAAAAAACTGGAAAGACAGACAACGATGTCAAGTCACGTTCTGTAGCGTGACATGAACCCGATATCCCTATTGAGACCGTCCTCATGAGTGCGGAACTTGGCTATCAGTTTCTGCTCGATGATTTTGCGTTGTCGTGTATCTCGAAGGCCGCCTTGGAGAACGCTAACCCGCAGATCCGAGGCTGAATGCCCTTGACTGCTGGAGTGTTCCCCGACTGGGAGGCAACCATCCTGCCTGGCGATTGTTGCGCAGTGTCTGTTCATACGTTGTCTCAGTGTCTGCAAGATCTCGCCGATGTACCATGCTCTGGGGCATCCTTTACTGCAACGTATCAGGTAGACAACGTTGGCCGAGTCACATGAGTATGTACCATGTACCTGGTGGGTAGTGTCCTCACGTGTGATGACGGTATCTGTGTTCATGATCTGGCATGTCTTGCAGAGGTTGCCGTGGCAGGGTTGTGTGGTGTCGTGGTCGCTGTTCTCCTGACAGCTGGGTAATTTGCTGCGAACGATGGTACTTTTGAGGTTAGGCGGCTGCTTGAAGGCGAGTAGTGGAGGCGTGGGGATGGCCTTAGCAAGGTGTTCGTCGTCATCGATGACATGTTGAAGGCTGCGAAGAACATGGCGTAGTTTCTCCGCTCCGGGGAAGTACTGGACGATGTAGGGTACTCTGTTGGTTGTGTCCCGTGTTCGTCTTCTGAGGAGGTCTATGCGATATTTTGCTGTGGCCCGTCGGAACTGTCGATCGACGAGTCGAGCGTCATATCCCGTTCTTACAGCAGACAGCAGGTTTTGACACATTGGACCCCCTGGGACACATCTCATTGTCTTGGCTGTGCTCTTGGTGTGTCTTTGATGTAAGGAAAGATTGTATCTCTGCATTTTTTCTGTGTTTATATTCTGTGAATTTTTGTAGATTCACTCATAGTAACTTTACCTGAAGAAGGGGCGATCGATAGCTCCGAAAGCTTGTAATTTTAAATAAATCTGTTGGACTATAACCTGGTGTTGTGCGACTTCTCATTTTTGTCCACCCCAGTCCAACGCCGGCATCTCCGCATCATTAAGTTAATTAAGTTAATTAAGTTAAGATTCAAGCACTTTTATTTTACAAAAGATGAACAAGCAAGTAAGTAAAAGCCATATCAGCTAGTTATATATTTACAGAAGATATCCTTCCACCTATCTCCTCGAGTGAACAAAATAATAAAAGGATCACAACTCAAAGAAGTAAGCTAACTCTTTGTAGATGGTTTTTAAATGAGTGTTTCTATTCCTTGCATTTCTGACCACTATGGGAGCCTAATTAATCGAATCTAAACTGTTTCTTGGAAATCCACACCACTTTCCTCTTTCAGGAGTTTTAAACTGACAGGTTCCTTCTCTGACATTTTCAAATGGACTCCTGATTCCACCAGAATCACTATTTTTATATCCTAGGAAACAGTTGCCAGGATTTCGTGGATTTTGAATATCCCACTCCTCAAATTTAAAAAATGAACTGTCAGTCATATACAAACTGAACCAATCGTACAGCATTGTTCAGATTTCAATTATTCTTCTCTCCAGCCTGTAACTGTCAAAACTTCTAACTTTGCATTGGGATAGGCTTGGTACAAGATTCTGGCTTACCTGGCTATTAAACTCCTTGGGATCGAGTTTCCGCTTGTTTCTGCTAGTCATATCAGCATATTACAGACGGAATCGGCCAAATCAGCTCAAAAGATCGGGGAGTTTTAAACGTAAGTGAGTTATGCCCCAAAACCACTTACGTTCATGTTTTCTGCGATCTTTTACACTGGTCCAAGATTCAATTCGCCCAAGATCAGGCCCCGCCCACAAAACTGGCCATGCCTCCAGACCGACATTGCGAGATTCCGCTGGTTGGGAAGGCTTTCAAATTGCATTCATTTTCTTAGGCGCGCAGGCACTAGTAGGCACGTTTTAAAAGTTTTTCATATCAAAAAATATTTAAAATACTAAGAAACTGACTAGTGTACACCAACAAAACTATTAAATGGTTCAGTATAATTTTTTTTAAGTCATTTTCAGTAATTTAAAAGCAGGTTACTCACAGGTGGGGGACTAGACATCATTATTAAAAATGATTATTTTTGGTGATAATCCCATTTTCAGCTGTATTAATAAAACTGCACCAGGTTACAACCTTTAAATATATCATGATGCGGAGATGCCGGCGTTGGACTGGGGTGGACAAAAATGAGAAGTCGCACAACACCAGGTTATAGTCCAACAGATTTATTTAAAATTACAAGCTTTCGGAGCTGTCGCCCCTTCCTCAGGTAAGGTTACAATGAGTGAATCTACAATATTTCACAGTATATAAACACAGAAACTGCAGAGATACAATCTTTCAGGGAAGGTGTCCTTACATCAAAGACACACCAAGAGCACAGCCAAGACAATGAGATGTGTCACAGGGGGTCCAACGTGTCAAATCCTGCTGTCTGCAGTGTTTTTTTGTGTGTGTTTTTTTTTGTGTTTGTTTTTTTTGTGTTTTTTTTTAAAAACTGGAAAGACAGACGAGTTCCTCAATAGGGATATCGGGTTCATGTCACGCTACAGAACGTGACTCGACATCGTTGTCTGTCTTTCCAGTTTTTAAAAAAAAACACAAAAAAAACAAACACAAAAAAAACCACACAAAAAAACCCAAAAAAAAACACTGCAGACAGCAGGATTTGACACACTGGACCCCCTGTGACACATCTCATTGTCGTGGCTGTGCTCTTGGTGTGTCTTTGATGTAAGGACACCTTCCCTGAAAGATTGTATCTCTGCAGTTTCTGTGTTTATATACTGTGAAATATTGTAGATTCACTCCTTGTAATTTTACCTGAGGAAGGGGCGACAGCTCCGAAAGCTTGTAATTTTAAATAAATCTGTTGGACTATAACCTGGTGTTGTGCGACTTCTCATTTTAAAATATATCAAGGAATATTTTTTAATGGAAAGAAAAAAAAGAAACAATTACGTTGACTGATTGCACTGGTTTATGGAAGATATTACATTTGTGATTATACAAATAAAGTTAGTGGAAACTTGAACTATAACCTAACCAGCGCAATTTCAAGCGCATTTTGGCCACAATTTCCCAATTGTGCCCACAACGGAAACTCTACCCCCTTGGGTCCGATTCTCCTCAGCTGTGTGCCTAAGGAACACTCGGTTCCCAAGCACAAAGCAGAGGAAAAAGAGGCAAAGATCTGTTACACCAGCCTTCTTCCCCCCTTTGCATTCTTCAGAGATTTCTTGGGAATCCCCAAAGACGGAGGCAGAAGGATTATGCCCAAACATCCATTGCAAATGAGGCGGAAGGAATGAGTTCCCTTCCTTCACTCCTGGCCGACAGTCTCTTGCCGCTCAACCTTCTACTCTAGCCCACGAACCAGCAGCCACTTCCCACCGGTTTCCTACAGGAAACGGACTGTGGACATTCAGATGAGGGCCAGGAGTTAAAATCTCCTCAGCTGCACGCTGCCAAGATCAGGGGATTTAGCGATCACCTCAGCTCCCGCCTGCTCGATTTCCGCTCCAAGTTAAAATTGAGGCTCAAATATCTGAGACTAAAAGAAAACAGATGCTCCAAAAAAATCAATTTAAAATAAACCTTAAAATATATAAACAACTTCAGAAAAAAAAAACTTCTAAACAAAGTAGCCATATAATCAGGGGAGAGAAAGAAAGAAAAAGAGAGAGAGATGTTAGTTACCAAGCTTCCGTACAGCAGCTGCCGATAGACCAACTGGTTTATAATCTAATTTATAGAAATAAACAGGAGCCAAATCAATTCGTACTTCAGTTGTCATTTGCCACAATAAATAGAGCAATTTCCAGTAACTTAACTAAAAGAAAACCCAACTTTTTTTGGGGGGGGTGGGGGGAGTTTATGGTCAGAAATGCCAGACATATAACTTCAGACTTTACTTTCCTCCTAGTGCAAGTAATGAAAGTGGTGAGGGTAAAGTCAATGGGACCAAAGGTCATGCTCACCGCCACCCCCAACTACCTTCGCCAAGTTAGTTGTGTAACAATTTTATCAGAACTTACTGCAACTCCTCTATGACTCTTCAAAGTTCTGGGTTGGAGAAAATGATCAGGGCTTTTTTTTTAAACTTGCATTTGCACGAGAGTAAGCTGTACCATAAGGAAAAGGGGCTCAGAACAGTTGGGCTGGTGGTAGCCATGTTTTGTTTTAGTTCTTTCTGACCTTTTCTTCACTGCTGCCGCTGTTTATAGTAGAGGGAATATGAAATCTGAAAGATACTGGCACCTTATTTTGGGCACCAATTTCATCCGCATGCTGCTTTAGACCAACCCACAGAGTCCAGCAGGACAAAATCTGCTCTGCTCTGTGCTATATAAAGTGAATAGAGTTTGATGGGATTTACTTCACACTTGTATCATCTCAAGTAAAGAGTGATTTCCGTCAAACAAATAGAATTGAACTTCAATCTCCAGAAATAAAGGTCAGAAAGACAATCCAACAATGCCCTAGACTCTTTGCCCACCTTTGACTGATTGAGCTGGTGCAAGGTTTCTAACCTGGCAATTTGTGAATATGGCTTGACAGCACATTTCATGGTCCTAAGAAACTTCTGGAACAACCACATCATGATTTAACATTTTGGAATAAACCACTATAATTATGGTTTAAGTTAGCTTCAGAAAAGCCATTCAGAGTACAGGGGATGACATTTTTTAAGATTAATTTAAAGTATCTAATTTAAAAAGTCAAGGTCGACCATCCCCATTACACTCTCTTCCCAGAAAGTAGACCCAGTAGCGTTGTTTTATTGCATCATCAGTTATTGCAGATCATCCTAATTATATTTCAAGTTCAACGTATACAGCTATGAAAAAAATAACATTTCCTGTTTCTGAAAGGTAAGTTGCAGTGTCACTGTTCCAGAACTTGTTTTTTTTTTAAAGTTGATGTTGAAATACAAGAAAATAGAAAAATCAGGCCGACTATTTCAATTCCTGTGCTTATTTCCTTTTCCTAATCAAATTACATTTTATAAATCATTACCAGAATTTCAACCCATTTCAGAGGGTCATAAATGAATCTACGTCATTGTAGAGAGCTAATAGAATCATTACGTTAATTATTATATTTTAATTAAAGAATGAATATTAAATTATTAATTATACACCTCCATTTGTATAACTTTTCTATCACAATAAGGGCATGAGAAGCAGACAAAGTTGATGAATCAATTAATATATGATTTATAAAATTATTATAATAATCAAAACTGGATATTCTGGGCAATGTTTGATACTGCTACATTTAATAGAATTGCTTGGCCTACAGCCTATTCCAAAGTTCCTGTTGGCTAAAATAATATGAAGGGCCTCTTGTGATCATTATGACTGTGTCCAGTATGAATCTCAACCCATCAGGTTAATATTGTAGTTATAACTCACTTGTGCTCTCCAGATAATACTCTTTCCTCTGAATTTTCCACTACTGCACACAAGCAACCATCCACAACCACACACGCATTGATATTGTGCATTGCACAAGTGTATGCACAGTGATGGTAGTTGTGCTGTTTAGAGGAAGCTGAAGCATTTGGTATTACCAGCCCCACACAAGCAATATGGGCTAGAAATTCATTATAGCCCAGGAATGGGTGGTATCTTTAGAAAAGTTTGAGAATTAGCGCCAGGCGCCAATGCTTTAGACTGCATGCAAAATTAATTCTCACTGCTCAAAGAAATGATTGGGGCACTAAATCAATTCTTAAAGGCCTAGCTCAGTGGCGTTACACTCAAAGGGTGAACCAATATCGGGTGCAGTCTAATCTCAACTCATCATTGCCACCGGCTTTTCCAGTACTTAAAGGGGAGGTTCGTTAATACAGCTGCACCTCCTTCTCAGCATTGCTGGCTGTGCAGCTGCCTCAGCAAGGACAAGCACAAGGAGGAGCCGGAGGAGTGAAGCAGGTGTGCTCATGGCAGATCCACCTCAGTCGGGTGGTCAGGGTGATTGAATGCTTCAACAAATGCTACATACCACCATCTGTACCACAAGCTTCACACACTGCCTAAAGCACCAGATCCCCAGCACTCACCCACCTACAATCTCTACCTACCAACAGTCACACCCACATCTCACACCTTGCACACAATGACAGCTATTCAACTATGGCAGGCACAAGCATCATTAGTTATTAGAATGAATGTGATGTGTGATATGTTTATGCATAAATTTATTAATGGAGTTTGCAATATTTTGTGGTCTCTCTCATTTCACCTTTGTGCCCAGGAGGACGCTGTGCTATGACACGACACAGGGATGGCATGATGGGCATGTGGTGAGCAAAAGGGATCTGGGGTTTAAATCAGCCTGGTGTAAGGCTGGAGGTCTGTTTGGAGGAGGTGGCAGAGTTCTGTGACCACCACCTTGGTGATGCGGAGCCGTCTAATACACTGCTCCTCGCTTAATTGAAGGTAGGAGAAGTGCTGTTGGAATACCCTCAGAGGGTAAGGCCTCCTGGTGAGAGCACGGATGTCCCTCCTTATCCCTCTGCGCACATGTTCCCGTATTTCTGACTGTCTACGCTCCCTCCACTGGAGATCCTGGAGGGCGAGGTGGCATGCCAGTACAGCCCCCATTAATGTTGCCAAGTGTAGCAGTTTGAATCTTTGAACAATAAATGTAGGCACTTTGCAGTTGCCAGAATACTGCTAATAAAAAAGAACCTTGAAATTACTCATACAAAGTGATCCACTAGCTGAAACTGACAAGAAACCACTAAAACTAACCTGCCCTGACAGCTGCGAGTGATTAATGCTGATGCCTTTAAATAACGTCGCTGGAGCCGGCGTCCTGCAGCTGTGCGCCTCCTCTCCCTGTCGCTGGTCAAGGCACAAAGGTAAGTGGCAAAAATCAATTTTGCAGATACACGCTCACTGACGTCACGATCTACCTGGTGTTGAAGTCCCTGGCAGTAACTTGTACCGGCGGGGCAATGGGGTTCCAGATTTGCTGTGCGCCACTGGATTCACCTCACCCCGGCGCTACTGCATCAGCGCCCCCTTACCGCCCTCTGCAAGCGCTAACGGGAGGCACTAACCAACTGAATTTTTCCCCCTATGTGCTTACTGGTGGATCATCTGTTAATTTGAGGAGTTTGACTTGTGCCAATGTAAGATAGACACCAAGAAATCAAATAGGGAATTCAGAAGAAATTTCTTTACCCAGAGAGTGGTGAGAATGTGGAACTCACTATCACAGGGAGTAGTTGAGGCAAATAGTATCGATGCATTTAAGGGGGGGCTAGATAGGCATGAGGGAGAAGTGAATAGAGGGTTATGCTGACAGAGTTAGATGAGGCTCGAGTGGAGCACGAACGCCGGCATAGACTGGTTGGGCCGAATGGCCTGTTTCTATGCCGTATATCCTATGTAATCAATATAACACTGGTATTGATGCATGCCATAACATTGTGACTTCATGATGCGCAATCCACTCTGGGGCATCACGTTGGCTCTTCAACTTAGTCTGCAGCCAACACCAATTCATTGTGAGACCATCTCCTTGGGGAGGTACAAAAGCAAAATACTGTGGATGCTGGAAATCTGAAATAAAAATCTCCTTGGGGAGGTCTCAGTCCCACTGGAACAGTTAAAAATAGCAAGGAGCTGATAGTTCTATATTCAATTTTAGTACAACTAAAGTTGTTATTGGATTAACCTGAGAGCAACTAAAAATGGGTTATAAGACATGATCAAATGATTCAAGGGGTATTATCCTGACCTAGGCGGCAGATTGCTAATTAATGCATGGGCCTGGAGTGCACTGGGACATTGAAAATGCCCAGTTGTTCTCAATAGCCATTAGTGCAAAGTTCAGGCTGATGCAATCTTACATTTACTCTCAATTTTTGTTCTGCTTTTCTTATGTTTACAATTCAGAATTTTGAGGGTTTTTTTTAGACTGTATGTTCATTTTGTTAAAAGACCACCACCCACTTGTCAGGGAGTTTTCAGAGGAGTTAACGTCATGGAACAGCCAGAAATGAGCTATTCTGAAATTTTTGTCTCAGTGGTCACCATAATGGCCGCCAGGAAAGCTTGTTTGCCAGTAGACATTGATTCTGCCACAACGCACATTATTGTTAAAAAAATTATAAAACTTTATTTTTGTGTAAAAACTGATTGCTGACAAGGTTACATTATCAACCTATTGATAGTTATGTATCTCTGCTTACAAACCTAGTAAAATGATACATCAGGTACTTTACCATAACAATGTCCCTTTACTGGTTAGAAATGTGAGACTAGTAATGATATTAATGGATGGGTTAGCACCTTCATTAAAATAGTGGACAGACTAACGTCATACAGATCCTAGGCTGTGGTATTCTCAGAATGGGAGGTTTTTGTTCTACTCTTTTGACATGGCTGTTTAAGAATTGTGAAATTATTTTGTCATCCAAATATCCTTAGTAAGTCATCCGGTGCCAATTATGATTTTTCTCAACGTGTGAATAGTTATTAATACTTCGTTAAATAAGGATTCTGATTGGCTGGACAGCAGCCATTAATTCCCGGTGAGAGCCTTCGGAATAAAAAACTAACTCAAAGAAAGCTCTCAAAACAGCTGACACGAGCAGAACAAAAATGTAACATTCTAAAAACAAACTCAGTGGGAAAGATTTTCTCTGTGTGCAATGTGTAAAGAAATTGTAAACCTGCTTGTTATAAGCAGCGTATGATTTTGTTACACAGAGTGCACAGAGGAAGCTTCTCCCTGAATCTCTTAACCGTCAACAGAAAAAGAAAAAAAACCAAAAATATTTACTTGAAACATTTTTTTAAAAATCATTCTGATATAATTACTACAGTGACAAATCCAATGGCAAGGCCAGCATTTATTGCCCATCCCTAGTTGCCCTGAGAAGGTGGTAGTACGGTCTAATACAACTGAGCGGCTTGCTAAGCCACTTCAGAGAGTAGTTAAGAGTCAACCACGTTGGTGTGGGACTGGAGTCACATATAGGCCAGACCAGGCAAGAACGGCAGATTTCCTTCCCTAAAGGACATTAGTAAACCAGTTGGGAGTTTACGACAATCCGACAGCTTCATGGTGACTTTTATTGATACCAGCTTTTTATTTCCACATTTTTATGTTAAGCTGTCATTCACTGCTGTCTTATTTAAATGTTGTTACTGAAATTTATTTGCTGATAGCTCTTGGGGCAAGGGTCAAGGCATAATAATAGAGGATACCACTAAGGTTAAAATGGTAAAATTACACTTTTGTGTTAGCACTAGGGCTCTGGGGGAGTGATGTTAAGTATCTGCCTATCCTCTACCAACTTACACAAGTACTTCGCTTCAGTGTTTGCAAAAGAGAAAGATAATGGGGAGGAGGTAAATTCGGAGTTGGTTAAACGCGCAATGAGAGATAAAATAAATAAAGAAAAATATTACAAAATTAATTAAACTAAAGGAAGAAAATGGGGTAGAGTTTCCGCTTTCGGCTCAATCGGCAATCCGGGTGCAAATTGCACTAGTTTTCGGAATTTAATTTTTCGCTCAAGTTTCCGCTCGAACTCATTTGTAGATCGCCGAACGTAAAATCTCCCCTGAACCAGCACAATTGGGTAGCATTTTAGATCATCATTTTTTTGCATTATAAAATATTCCTTGATATATTTAAGAGTGGTAACCTGGGTTTATCACAATAAATAAGCATTTTTAATCAGAGTCTAGTCCACCACCTGTGAGTAACCCAATTTTAAATAACTGAAAATAACTTTAAAGAAACTACACAGAACCATTTAATAGTTTCATTGGTGTCAGTTTCTTAGTATATTAAATATTTTTTAATATTTAAAATCATTTAAAAGGTGCCCATTAGTGCTCGTGCCTAAAAAAAAAGCTTAATTTGAGGAGCCTCCTCGAAGGCCCGCAAACGAGTGCAATTAGCACAAACTCGCCATGGTGATTAATATGATCGGGGGTGTGGCCTGTTTTGTGGGCAGGTCCGGCTTCCAGCACGATGTTTTTTTAAACTAGTGCAAAATATTGCGGAATCTCTATTTGCGCTTGAAATTCCTCGATCTTTTGCATTGTTTTAGCTGATTTCAGGAGAATTGTGTTGAAAAAAACAGCACAATCTCGCGGAAACTCCAGGCCAAAGTGTTGAGACCTGTGGGATACATCCAAGGATCCTGAGGGAAATGGAGGAAGAAATAGCAGCTGCCCTAGAAATTATATTTTAGGATTCTATTGAGAGTGGATGTGTGTCGGAGGACGGGAGAATGGCCACTCTGGTGTCCATTTTCAAAAACGGAGACAGAGCTAACCTGGGTAATTACAGGCCAGTTAGTCTAACAAAAACAGAAAATGCTGCAAATGCTCAGCAGGTCAGGCAGCATCTGTGGAGAGAGAAACAGAGTTAACGTTTCAGGTTTTTCCATAAAGTTAACGACAGGCAGTTTTTGACTCCCTTTGTCTTTATTTGTTAATCACATAACAATATAGGAACTTTCTCCCACCAAGTGATTAATTTGATTAGCGCTGCCAGTTGGTCAGGTGATCTAATTGAGGGTAAGCTCACCCGATAACTCAGAGGCTCAGTGTTCCACTCGGTGTGCTACTGCATCGTAACATGCACACAGTTCACTGTGTTGTGGGATTCCCCATTGGGTTGGGAGGGGGGGGGGGAAACAACAAAAAAAAATCGGTTACGGTTGCTGCTCTTGATTGCAACGCCTGTATGACATTACTCCCTTTGAGGAAGCAGTGCTGGCCGTGATCGGGAGGGGAGTGAGACATGCCGTGGTCAGCGGCAGAGCAGGGGGCATATGACCTAGAGGTATGTGGCCACTCCAGCTTCTTTACAGATGCACAACTATTCCTGACCCCTAATCCCCCAAACCTACCCTCACTCCCAAGCTTCATATGGTCTCATCACACACATCCTCCTATAATGGCCACGCGCGCTGCACCCTAACCCTTCCAGCTTTATCATTGCAGGCTCCCAGGAGCAAGATTCACCTCACCCCCCTGGAGGAGGAGGAGGAGAGCGAGGAAGAATGCACTGTGTCCATCGCTACCACTGTCGCAGGCACCAGCTCAGAGACCAGCACCATGTGTAAATTAGAGGCTAGGTTAGAACAGGGATCCTCAGTGGGACACACTGGGCACTAGTGGGCAGCAGCCTCTCTGGGTGGAAGGGACACCACAGGTGCCACCTTGCTGGGGGACACGGTCACATACTAGTTCTGCTGTAGAGGAGTCAGATGAGGACCTCGCAGGGCCAAGCTTCAGAAGAAGGCTGATGGGTCTGTCAAACCAAATGCTTGGTGCAAAGAACAGCCTGCCTGAAAGCTCACGGGTCATGGCTAGGGGGATGGAGGAGTTGACCTCCAGCTTGGCCCATGGCTTGACATAGAGCCTGGAATTCATCCTCTCCATGGTAGAGAGGATGGCCAATTCCAGCCAGCGACCTGTGGAGCCCGACATCATGCAGCGTTTGATGACTGAGGTCGCAGCTTCCAATGCAGTCATTGCAGCTTCCAATGAATGAAAATGTGCTGCAATGGAAGCTCAAACAGCTGCCATGGTGGCTCTGGGCTCCTCGGCTGAAAGGGGCTTGCAGAGTGTCTGTGATGCCCAGAGATCTGTTCTGCACCAGATCACTGGGTGGGCTGAACAGATGCCCAAGGTAGTGGCATGGGAATCATGGAGCAGGAACCTACGGCCTCTCTTCGGATGGCAGCATTGCGGCTCCCTCCCCCGCCACTCCACCATTGCCCTTGCCGTTGCCTGTCAGCCAGGCGGCCCAGACTGCTGAAGCCCGTGCGGAGATGGTGCAGTCTGAGGCAGGGCCATCACAGCCCACAGCCTCTCGAGAGCATTGCAGGAGAACATCTGAACTGTCCTCTTCGGAATCTCAGCAGCCATCCACCTCGCCTGCTGCTGCCATTAGGGTTGCACTTCTTAGAAGGACTAGAGTAGGCAGGAGCACTTATAGGATAGCCACTGAGGGTAAGCACCAGGGCGAATAGTATAATATTTGTAAGTACTGTTGGTTGTGTCATGTTTCCATTGTTTATTTTTGATATAGATAAAGAGTGATGATGGTAATTGGGTCGTGGTGGAATTGGTGGTCTTTTTTATTGTGGTCTTCATGTGGAAGAGGTTGAAAGGATTGAGTGCAATTCATGGACTTCCTGATGGATCCTCAGTTGTGGAAGGTAAAGCATGTGGCAGTGCTCCGGAGTCTGACAGTGGAGCATGTCTCTCAAAAGCGCTCTTCAATTAGATGGCAGCGAGCGTCGCTCCGAGGTGCAGGCCGTCTATGTGGAGCCCTCTGGTCCCCCCTCCTCCTCCTCCTCTTGTGGTTCCTGAGCTTGACCCTCTGGCACAATTGCTGGTGGTGACACCTGGTCTCTCATGATTGCCAGATTGTGGAGCATGCAGCAATTCACCACGAATCTCGAGACCTTCTCGGCCGAGTACTGCAGGGCACCTCCTGACTGGTCAAGGCATGTAAACCTCTGCTTGAAGACCCCAATGGCCTGCTCAATGATATTACTGATGGTTGAGTGGCTCTCATTGTATCAGTGCTCAGCTGGTGTCTGAGGATTTCTCAGGGGAGTCATGACCCATGGTAACAGAGGGTATCCCTTGTCACCTCGTAGCCAACCATGATCATTGCAATGGGGCTCAAAGATCTGTGGGATGGATGACTGTCTCATTATAAAAGCATCATGGCAGCTTCCTGGATAGCATGATGTGCTGCTGGTGGTTGCACACTAGCTGCACATTGAGGGAATGGAATCCCTTCCTGTTCCTGAACACCTCCGAGTTTAAATGAGGGGCTCGCATGGCCACATGTATGCAGTCAGCAGCTCCCTAGACCATGTAGAATCCTGTAATC
This sequence comes from Squalus acanthias, assembly GCA_030390025.1. NCBI lineage: Eukaryota > Metazoa > Chordata > Chondrichthyes > Squaliformes > Squalidae > Squalus > Squalus acanthias. The sequence continues at coordinate 43,311,853 of CM059436.1, forward strand.
TTGTCAAATCCTACAGCTATCTGCCTCTGTTCTTCTCTGGCAATAGGGAATGATGTGTAGTCATTCCTCAGAGTGTATAGAGCCGCAGCGACCTCCCTTATGCAGAAGTGCAGGAGGATTGTGATATGTGACTGATATTACCTGTGGCAGCCTGGAAGGCTCAAGTAGCATAAATTAAGTGCTACTGTGACCATGACTGCCACAGGCAATGCAGTCTTGGCTGTGTCGCGAGGGGCGAGTCTTCATTCCACGAGGCCACAGATCTCTGTGACGACCTCCTTGGTAAAGTGCAGCCTCCTCATGCACTGGTCTTGGGTCATGTGAATGTAGGAGTACTGCTCTCTGAAGACCCTGGGTGGATAGGACCTTGTGCTGAGAGCCCTCCTGTCCCTCTCTCCTGCAGCAGCTAGTGCTGCTCTGCTTGGCCTCATGCAGAGCAAGGAGGTCCCCTAGCAAGATGCCCATGACCAAGCACTCCCTTTCTCCTGGTGAATCCTATAAGGTGTCCAATAAGGTAGAGTAACACAGCATTCTTTTTAGGTGAAGTCCTGAGTGAATTTCCAGGAAAAATGTTGATAGAGTGTTGGTGAAGTCTTGACAAAGTGACCCAGAAAGTTTCCGATGTGTCTCAAAAGTCCTCTTCAAACACAGTGTAGTCAGCTGATCTCTAGCAGCAAATGAACAGTGAAGCTGAGCATGGCTTTAAGGAGCGCCCGAAATCCTCAGCAACGACTTGGTCACTCCTGTTCTGCTAGTTAGGATGAAGGGATAATTACTAGTCATAGCCCCTTTAGGGCTACCCTGGATCAGGCGTATTCCTCAAGACGTTCACTTTCAACTAAAGTTTGAGGTAGCCGAATCCTAAAGACACTTAATTGGGTCTAAAGGTCCAGACTATCTCTCCCTAAAGGAAAGGAACAACCCAAGAATGTTACCGTCCTCCAGATAGCACTTTTAATAAGTTTAGCTAGACTGTAACGTTCCGGATATTGTGAGGGTCCGGAAAACTCCCCCAGAATTCTGCAACTCCTCACCAAAGAGTGTTCAGAGATTGAGTTCGCGAGGTTTTGATACAGAAGTCTTATGTGAGACAATTCTAAAAATATAGAGATTTATTAAAGAACCGACATGCAGTTTACAGTTGGTGAGTCAATCGCAACATTAACAGTTCGAAAAAGAGAAAACTTACAATCCTATTATCAGAGAACCTTACTTTCAAATCTTAACTTTGCTACAGTTTTACAGTTCTTAAAGTTCTATTCAGGATATCCACCAAAATCAAATACCTTTGATCCCCGAGGTACAAAGAGTTGGAGACTTACAGAGCCGCCTCTGAAGCTGAGAATCGCTTTGCCCGATTAAAGCGAGTCTGTTATCCCATTTGAGAGTTCAATATTTATACCCTTTTCCAGTGGTATTTCCTTTAAGGTTTTCTGCTGATGTAAGCTAATTATCTCGTCATTTTTCTGCTGACCTCTGCCAGACTCATGTCTCATCTCGAGGTGTTCTAAGTTTACCATATAAAAAACGGTGTGACAGCAGGTGTTTCTTACTTTATGTCATCTTTACGAGGGCAGATGTTCCTTACTTTATGTGCTTCTTTACAAAGTGTAAATTAGAACAGCTTATCCAGGGTGAACCATTGTTTCATTCCAAAAAGTTCAGCCTGTCGGAGCCCTTAAACTTCTGTTTCAATAAGGTTATTTATTCAGGGTCAACAACTATCTTATCTCAATAGCCAGAATGCTTTCATAGCTATTTCATAGTTAGGTTTCTAAATTTCCAAAACCAGTTTGTCATGTTTTAATAAGGCCAGAATTCTTTCATAAGATAGTGTATTTTTCTGAATAGGTTATCTGGCTTATTCCTTCACAAGGAGAGGTCGTTAAATGAAGCGTTACCCGCCAAAATTCCATACAGCCTCTTTAATAAGCGCTAGCAGGCAATTTAATTCTCAATCAGCCCCTTAACGATCCTCCGGGCAGCCATTCCTAGGGCGCACTTCAACTCCTTTACTAAGATGACATCTTGCGCTAAACACGGGCTAAACTGGCGTTGCAGCTTAAAACCCCATCTTGGCCACCTCCGCAGCTCTTAGGAAACTAAAGTATCCGGGAAAAATCGTCCCCATAGTCAATAATTCTGAGTACCAAAGGGAATATTGATAAGATGGTGAAATGGGTAAAAAGTGGCAGATGGAATTCAATGTTAGTAAATGTGAGGTGGTACACATTGGTTAAAAAAAAGAGGAATAATTACACTTTGAATGGAGGAAAGCTAGGTGATGTGGAAAAGAAGATAGATTTGGGGTGCAGGTTCACAAGACACTAAAAGCAGTACTTCAAGTGGATAGGGCCACCAACAAAGCTAAATATTGAGTTTTATGGCAAGAGGTACAGAATATAAAAGTTGAGATGTAATGGTGAATCTTTATAAAATTTAGTAAGACCACAGTTGGAGTATTACGTGCAGTTTTGGGCTTCGTACTACAACAACAACTTGTATTTATATAGTGCCTTTAACGTAGTAAAATGTCTCAAGACACTTCACAGGAACACTCTCAGACAAGATTTGACATCAAGCCACATAAAGAGCGATTAGGATAGGTGACCAAAAGCTTGGTCAAAGTAGTAAGTTTTAAGAAGCACCTTAAAGGAGGAGAGAGCGGTAGAGCGGCAGAGAGGTTTAGGGAGGGAATTCCAGAGCTTAGGGCCTAGACAGCTGAAATACCGGCCGCCAATGGAAGGACGAAGGATAATGGGGAGGCACATGATATGAAGAATGTTGAGGCAATAGAGAGGGTACAGTGCAGATTCACTAGGATGCTGCCTGGTATGAGGGAATACAAATATGAACTTACAAAAATGACATGCAGGAAAAATACCATCTGGTCCATCAAGTCTGCCCCACACAGTCATGATGCCTGATTAGACACACCCTACCCACCAGCAGCCATGTAATCTCCTGGTGGAGGCATATAAAAAAAAGTTAAAAACCCAAGTCCAATTAGGGAAAAAACCTGGAATATTCCTTAGATGATTGAAACTAGTACAGGACCATGATTATATTACTTGGTATTTCACCAACCTTTTATAAGACAACATGGGGTAAAAATTCACTTGGTTGCGCCTCCCGTTAGCGCCTTAAGAGGGCGCTAATGGGGCGTTAAGCCGCTAACGCCCGGGCGCAGCGATGTTTGCGCCGCTCGAGAACTTAACTTGAGATTGTGCGGCGGCGCTAAAACTTACCGCTGCGACCACCTGCGCGCGCAGATTGTGACGTCATTCCATGGTGCAACGCCCTTGGGGCGCCCCGGAGTGGAAATTGAGTGGCGCCCCCTGCCTTACCGCCTGGCGCTTCCAACGACCGGAAGACTGGAACGTTATCAATCGGTGTGGGGCTGGGGGGGGCGCTATTTAAAGGGGGCCTCTTCCTGTCTTTTTCTGTGGTCGACATTTATGCACCACTCGTTCTGAGAGAGAGAGAGAGATTCGGAGAGAGAGAGAGAGAGAGACTTCTACATTGACTCAACGCTTTGTGAGGTAGTTTTGCCTAGTTCATCCTAACTTTGTTGCTACTTTAGTTGCTGTACCTCATTACTTTTCTGGCAAAGAGAATATGGGGGCTGCAATGATTGGGGGCGTCGTCCTGCTCCAGCTGAATCGGAGGATAGTGAGACGCAGACAGAGAGTGGCAATGATGGCCAGACGGAGGAGGGCCATCAGGCGCATGTACAGGAGAGCTTACCCTCCCAGGGTATATCGTGAACAGCTCTCCTACATCCATATGTCCGAGGAGCTGTGTTTGCGAAGGCTGCGATTCAGCAAGGAGGTGGTCACTGAGCTCTGCCACCTGCTGCAGCCAGATCTGCAGCCTCAGCTGAGGTCCAGGACGTCTCTGTCGGTGGCAGTGAAGGTCACAGTGGCTTTGAACTTCTACGCCACTGGCTCATTCCAAGCTGCTGTTGGGGACCTCGCCAATATCTCCCAGTTTGCGGTGCATCGCTGCATCCGGCAGGTCACCAATGCCCTCTTCAGAAGGAGACGAGACTTCATCTCTTTCCCTATGACCCCAGACAAGCAGCATGACCGTGCTATGGGCTTTGCGAGGGTAGCGGGCTTCCCCATGGTGCAGGGCGCCATTGACTGCACGCATGTGGCTTTGCGTGCTCCGCGAGAGAATGCAGAGGAATTCAGGAACAGAAAGGGGTTCCATTCCTTGAATGTGCAGTTGGTCTGTGACCACAGACAGGTGATACTCGCTGTCAATGCCCACTATCCGGGCAGCTGCCACGATGCTTTCATCCTGCGCCAGACTACTGTGGCAGAACTTTTCGAGGCACCGCATCAGCCAGTTGGTTGGCTTCTGGGGGACAAGGGGTACGCATTGAGCACCTGGCTGATGACACCGCTCCGTACGCCAAACACCCCTGCTGAGCTGCGGTACAATGAAAGCCATCAAGCAACCAGGAACATTATTGAGCGCACAATCGGCGTGCTGAAACAACGGTTCCGCTGTCTGGACCATTCCGGAGGAGCCCTGCAGTACTCGCCTGAGCAAGTTTCGAACTTCGTAGTCGTGTGCTGCATGTTGCACAACATGGCAATCCTCAGGACCCAGCCAATGCCACCAGGCCTTGTAGCACCACCAGAGGAGGAGGAGGAAGAGGAGGAACAGGACGAGGACGATGATCATCAGCAGCACCAAGGCGGGAGGGCGGCCCACAATGGTCAAACTGCAAGGGCCGTCCGTCAACGACTAATAGCAAGCCGCTTCTAGGGCCCCTGCCATTGCTACAAACACTAATCAACCCAGCACGCAACCCCTAAGCCGGCCAAGGCACCAATAATTCCAACCACCAGCCATGTATATTTTGAATACAGAAACTTATTTATTTTACAAACTCTGTGTGTGTCAATTCCTCATGACAAACTCATAGAAATAAACACAAAAAAACAGTCAATAACATAACTGGTTCTCACAACCTGGAGATAATGTCCAAAACACTAAACAAAAGTTGGACCATGAACCTCGGCCTTTAATAAAAAAATGACCAGCATTTTGGCACACCTCCTACTTTTTGCCCTTCGAGGGTGATCTCCTTCCCTTGCGCACTTCCCCCCTTCTAACCCTACTGCTCCTCCATAATGGGACCTCAGTGGCTGCAGCAAGGCTGGTGGAAGGCTGCTGCTCGTCAGACCCTGACACTGCAGATGCCCCTGAAGGACGGCCTCGACCACTTCTGGGCCTGGAGGGCCCGGCTGCAGACTGCACCAACTCTGCATGGGCGGCAGCAGTCTGTCCTACAGGCGGTGGCAAGTGCAGTGGAGAAGTGACAGTGTTGGCAGCAGGAATGCTGTCATCGTGAGAGAGGACAGCAACTCCCTGCTCGCCCGACACACTGGCACTCCCACGGGGCAGCACTTCAGCATCCGGAGCAATTTGCCGGAGAACAGATTGCTGGCCTGCTGCGGCGCGGTGACAGCCCCGGGGACATGTGCACGAACCATCGAGGATGGCAGCAGTCAGTGCTCGCGTGGCCTCAATCTGAGTCTGCATGAGAGCAGTCTCAGATGGGTTCCTGGCAGCCAGTGACTGAATTGCAGCACTAAGCTTTAGTGTGGCATCCGCCTGTGCTACAGCGAAGTGCTCCACACTCCTTGCCAGTGACTCAATGCATTCGGGCACCCTTCCCACTGCACCCATGAGCTCAGTGTGCATGCCCACCGCCTGGCTGTTCATTTCTGCAATCAGCCGCTCCTCCTCTGCGTCCATTGCAGTAGGAGTGTCTGGCATACTCTCCCTCTGGGGAGAAGGCTCCCGTTCTTCCCTCCCCCCCCCCATGGCGTTGCTTCAGCCCGCTGGGTCCTGGAGCTTCACCATCATCAGCCCCTTCCCCCCTGCTCCCCTCCGGGGAAGGCGTGTTCCCAGTGTGGGCATGGGCTTCCTCGGGAGAGGGTGGCACTGATGCTCCGGCTTCCTCTTCCTCCTCAGCTGCAGCATCACTCCCAGTGGCAGCTTCAGGGCCCGTCTCCTCAGCTGGTGAATCACCATCTGAAAGCAGGGAGGTACAAGAGTGGCTTTAGCGTGAGGACAGGGTGGCAGTAAGGGAGGAATAAGTGCAGCGAGTTAGCAAGTTGGATTGAAAGTGTCAAAGGCTGGTGTTGTGAGGGACAAGTGGAAGGACAGAGGACAAAAAGGTGATGACCTTACCATTGCTGTCCACAACGGGGTCGGCGTCCCCAGTGGCGACGGGACCGATCACCCGGCTTGCCACAATCCTGTGGACGCGCTCCTCCAGATCGCTGAGGGGTTGCAGCTGAAGCCGCCCTCCACCCGTCCGTTGCTGCTGTCTCCGATTATGAGCCAGCTTAGCCTGCAAGAAAAAGGACAGCATCTGAGTAAATATACAGCCATGGTCTTGCCTGATGTGCCTCCCATAGGTGAATAGCCCTTACAATATGCAGCCATGGTCTTGCCTGATGTGCCTCCCATAGGTGAATAGCCCTTACTGTATGCAAAGTGTGGAATGTGTGTGTGTGTTTGATGAAAGGGCCATAGGTGTTGCATGAGTGTTGTGCATTGGGGTTTTAAGACCCTCTGGCCATAGAGTGAGGTTGAGATGGAGGGATGGAGAGGTATTGAGAAAAAGCCACTCACCCTGACGACCCGAGTGAGGTCGTTGAACTTTTTGCGGCACTGAACATGGGTCCTGGGCACCATGCTCCTGGAGGAGACGCTCTGAGCCACCTCCCTCCACACTCTTCTGAACTCGCGTGGCAAAGGCCTCCTGCCACTCTCCGGGAACAGCATGCATCGTCTGCGCTCCACTGCGTCAACCAGAGCATCCAAGGCCCGCTCGGTGAAGCGATGAGCGCGTTCTCTCACCCTCTCCATGCTTGGCAGCAAAATGGATTACAGGTCTCTCCAGGCTGAGATTCAAGGCTGCAATGAGCAGGGTGTGGCTGGGGAGCAAGTGGCCCCCCCCCGCTTTAAGAAGTGTCCGGCGCCAGTGTGTCTGTGTTCCCTCGCTAACTGGCAGCAGCTGCGCTGCGCTCGTGCGCTGAGGTAGCGCCTCACTCCTTGGCCTTTGCGCCTTAAGAGAGGTGTGCAGCGCCTAATTTAGCGCTCCACTCACCTCCCGGGGTGGTAAAAGTGAAGTTTCCTGTCAGTGCCGATAATTAGCGCCAGGCGCTAATATTTGCGCCCGGACGATATTTGCGCCCCAAATGGGGCGCGACCTAATTTCTACCCCATGATCTCTACCCCAGCTAAGAGCTGTCCAGCTCTCTTTTGATGGTATGCAGAGGATCCGCACTCTCCGCCTGAGCCAGCAACTTGTTTCATAGGTCTACTAGCCTCTGGGAAAATAAGAACCACCTAACCGAGTCCTACCCTTGTGTAATTTATATGTATAACCCCTGATCTTCCTTAACCTATCAAATCGAAATCAACAATTAGGGTTGTGTATGCAATTACTCTATCGGTAGGAACACAATCTAACCTTTAACTATTTATATGCCTCTATTAAATCATCCCAAAGTCTACCAATCTCTAAAGCGACTAGACCCACCTTTTTAAGCCTGAGTAACTAAGGTTGCTTAAGCTGGAAATCATTCTTGTGGGCCTCCTCTGAACCTTTTCCAGAGCTTCTGTATCACCCACCTTATGAGGGAACCAAAACTGGATGCAGTATTCTAAATGGCATCTAACCAATGCCCTGTACAAGGACAACATGGTCTGTTTTGTTTTTTCTTGAAGAAAGAAACTAAGAAAGATTTGAAAAATCAGTGTGGTTTTCATTAGAACAGAGGAGATTACTGGGTAATTTGATAGAGGCATTTCAATTAATGAAGGGATGGGACAGAGTAGTTAGGAAAAGACTGTTTCTCCAATTACTCTCCCGTGGTCTTATACATCTCTAACTCTACTTGAATTATTCAACACTATGGATGCAAATTTATGGTAGAAAATGTGGAAAAGATACTCAGTGCTCAAATAGTTAAAGAAGGTGTTTCAACATCAGCGTTAATCATTATCAGAGTGCGAGCAGGCAGTCTACTTTTGGGGATTCACTGGTTCCTTTTTCTTTATGTTCATCTTTCGTTTTCTATTGTGACATGCAGCTTCCAGTATTTGAGAGGCACTGGGGTTTGCCTTACAAGAGACTTTTTTGAGTTGGGGGATTTTTCTTGTTCACAAGGACTGGTAATGTACAGCGTACAGAATTTGTTTACCATCATTTTTTCCATCTCTATCCCAAAATCATGGTGAACGGAACTCAAAAAACATTCTTAATCAACGGCATTGCTGTTGCAAAACCAATTGCTCTAGTTGCTTTGTGTAGCAAAGAATGTGCTCACAATTAGTCTACCCAGAACAATTCTTGCCCCCCTCTCCATGACTAAATGAGGGGGCTGAATTTCCCTGCAGTGAGCTGCACCACTTTTACACCAATAGAAAAGGAGGAAGAACTTAGACACAACTATTTCCTTTTTAACTATGATGACGAGAAGGAAGAATAAGAGGGTGATGAAGTTGGCCCATGAGTTTAACCAGCATGAGAGAGGGACAGGAGGGACAGGAGGCTAAGGAGGCCTCTCAGCTGGAGCCCCTATCCACCCAGGGTCTTCAGGGAATACTACTCCTACATTCACATGACCCAAGCAGGAGCGGGAATAGTTAGTGTTGGTGAGGATGTGGCACCGGGTAAGGATAAGAGCCCAGAAATTGCATGATTCAGGGAATGTAATTCTGCCTTATTTCCAGTGGGGGTGGGGGGGGCGGGGTGGGGTGGGCAGGGCCTAAATTGGGACGGAGAACCTGGATCAGCCAGGTTTCCAGCCTATTGAGAACTCACCAAGAAATCCTGAGCCATGAGGGGCGGACCCCTTGTCTGTTCACCCCAGTGACCTTGATCCAGCACTATGGTGGCGAGTGTGGGGTCCCTGGGCTACCCTGGGAATTCCACCATAACCGACTCTAATAAGCCCAATAGAACATACATCTGCTGAAGCACGCATAGGTCCCATTCTGGGCCTAGTAAAGGATGTATCAAAGAAAAAAAAAGTAATTGATTGGTACCATTTAGCCTCTTTTCCTGCTGATCAGTGGCTCAATGGATGCAATGCACAGCATTAGTGGCCTGGAGGGTATGAGCATGCACGATGAGACTGTCTCTCAGAACAGTGTCAAATGTGCGCCATCCCACGAGCTTCCTCAGAGACCTATACATTTGGATGTCAGCAGCCAAGGAGAGGGTGAATTTGCAGCAGCACAGGATGCACAGCCTACAACAGGTCGCTCTGGGCCCTCAGCTATTCTGGTTGAGAGACACCGTAGGCTCCCAAGGCTCCTGCTGACAAGCACCAGCCATCCACCTCTGAACCTCCTGCCATTGAGTTGGGATCAAGGAAAGCAGGCGGCTTAGGTTTAAAGGGTGCACAGGTGTAGGCACAAAGGGGAGAGGGGAGGACATGGTGGTGGAAAAGAATAGTACTGTTCACATTGTAATCTTCAGTAAATATTATTTGGCACTGAAGATACTGGTTTGAGCTAATTTGTTGTAAATGAGATGGCACGTTTGGTATATTTACGTTTGGTATTAGTTTAATGAGAGGAAGCATTGGTCACGTGGGATCCTTATGGCAGTACAGAGGATGCAGTGGGAAGGGATCTCTTTTATCTGAAGTTGTCTGTTGTGAGTTGTGATGTATCTTCTGGCAGCTGACGAGGGTTCCTCCTTATGTTCCTATTCCTCCGTTTGCTGGGCCTCATCAGCCTGTTGGCTTCATTGCTTACAGTCACCTTTCTCGATTCTTCCTTTTCTGATAGTGAAAGTGTGGAACATGCAGCAGGCCACAATGATCCTAGATACCCTGCAGGACTATTCTGGAGCTTACATCTGGATCCATCAAAACACTTGTCAATGATCTGTTCAATAGCACTTCTGTGGCACAATGAGCTTCATTGTACTGGTGCTGTTGTGGAATTTTCAGGTTCTTTTGCAGGGCCATACACCACCATTGTAGAGGGCAGTCTTTGTCACAGAGCAGCTATCCAGAGCCCTGCCCTGGATCTGTGAAGTTGGACTCTCATAAGGTGAAGGAATTGTAAGAGCTCCTTGGGTAGCTGACATTTATATGCATGATGATGTACTTGGCATCGCATGACAGTTGCACACTAAGTCGTTGATATTCTTTCTTGTTAACATAGTTTATAGCATTCTCCTCCTCCCCAAAACAGAGGTAATGGGGAAAAAAGGTACTTTTGAGGGTGAGGCAATGGAGACCAGGTTCCAAAATTCAAGCTTTCCACCCCTGAAGCAATGTTTCAGCCATTCTCCACTTGCAGCACTTCCATTTTCCTACTGATTTTAGCAATCCAGTGTCACTTTCAATGCATTACAACAGTGACTACGCTTCAAAAAGTACTTCATTGGTTGTAAGGTACTTTAGGGTGTCCTGAGGTCATGAAAGGTGCGATAAAAATCAAGTTATTTCTTTTTTTTTTTTACCAGCATTGCTTTTTGGGGGAGGGAAATAAAGTGTTGCACATTGCACACTGATTTCACTTGGATTTTCATACCATGACAGGTTTTTGGCAGGCACTGTGGGTCACCAATATTGGGGGGGGGGGGGAGAGGGGTGGAGGAAAATGGCGACAGGCTTCAAAAGTGACAACAAATTAGCATAAAGCCTCTGCCACGTTTTCCTCATTGTACCGTTTTAGAACCATCTGAAAACAGAGGAAAATCTAGTCCATGCACTTCGAGCAGGGTTTGCTGGATAGTGGGGTTCAGGCTGATAGTCGTGCTCTATCACTGTCCTGACTGAGATCCGCTGACTCATCAGAGATTAGGGATTGAACGAGAGATCATCCTGCCCTGTATGATTTAACTACTCACTGGATAAGCCTACTGAGCCATCAGGAAGAACCTTTCTTGGGATATTTTTAAAATAGCAATCCTGAATTTATTTTATATTTTATTTCTTTTTCAAAGAAATAATAAACTAGTTCCTTGAGAGTTCTCAGTAATTTAGCCAATGTACAGTAAATTAGATCTTGAGCAATGCATTTTCAATGCTAATTTTACCAAACATCTGACCGAGAATAAGGGGAACTGTAATAATGTTGTGGCTGATTGTCAGCACATGTCTTTTTTGCAGAGTATGTCATACTTTAGCACTGAAATGAATAAACTTTACCTTTGAAGTATTTCAGAAAGTGAAGGGCATCTTATCAGAACCTGAACTCTGAGCCTAAAAGATGAATTTGTAACTCTTTGATGTTTTGAAGTGTTTCCATTTCTATCGGGATTCTGTATTATAAAGGACTCCCAGTGGGGATACAGACAAGGAACCACCATGATGACCTGATCTGTGGGATTAATAGTCAGAGTTCTTGGAAACTACAAAAATGGCGACTGAAAGTTTCAGAACAATTTGTCCAATCAAGATTTTTTGCTGAAAATATTAATCACTATTTGGTTGTTGCTGATTTTCTGAGAGTTTGGGAGAAGGGGACTCAAAGGGATTCAAAAGAGATTTTGGAATAATAATCATTCAGGAGAAGAGCTATGGACAATAATGTAATTCCTGGTACTTTAAAATTAAGTCATTTGAAAGAAGAACAAGGCCTACAGTTTAAACAGAATGCATTAGCAGTATTATTCTTGAGCTGACTGAACCCTCTCGATACTACTTATTAGAAATGGGTAATGGGTTTTTTATCTTTGAATGGCACTTCAAATTATTACATTTGTTATTACATTGGCTACATAACAATAGTGACTTCAAAAGAAATCCATTAGTTGTAAAGGACTTTGGGACTTTCAGAGGACATGACAAAGTGTTATATAAATGCAAGTTTTTTTCTTTTCTGTCCTTTTAGATTCAGTATTGACTAATCTTCTCTAGACATAGTCCTATTTCAGTGTTGTTTAAGTCTGCTTTATTTGATCATGTTGGTGACCATTTGGTGTCTTTCATATACACTAAGCGACTGGTTAGGAAATTTCCAAACCACTATTATTTACTTGCCCACATTGTGGATGCTACAAATTTCATGTGTTGTATTAAGACCTTCTGACTCTTGAGGTGATTTTATAATATAATGGCCCAGAATTTGCTGAAAAATTGCATGTGAACGACGCACGCTGTTATTAATATGTAAATCGACCAGCAACTTGTGGCGAGGAAGAGATATCCCGTGAATTGCGAATCGCTACAAGTTGCTGGCCGATCTCCGCCACTCCGCCATTAGCTTCGTGAAAACAGCATCTCACCCTTAACCTCCCCATGATTGTCATAAAGTGGCTGCATTTGCACATTAATTGCCCATTAAACTCGCCACAAAAAATGAAGTCTAGTAATTAAAAGCATAAGTTCACTTTAACAATGTGATAATTGTTAATGACTGCCAATCAACCGCTCTTTCCCAGAAAGTGAATAATTAAAAGTGTGGCGTCTCATTCCATCAGGTAGTGAATTAATGTTGGAGATTTTTTAAATGTCAAATTTAATTATTTGGGCCATCTGTAGTGCTGTGCAAATCATTTTTTTCTCCTTGGATGCATTTGGATAGTGAGGCAAATTCTACAGAACTTTATTTTCGGCTAACTCATTAAACGCAAGCCATTAATGTGCTTCCTATATCCATCATGAGTTATTTTACCATGTAACTAGTAAAATGTACAATCTGGCTTTAACTGACCCCACCCTCTCCAGTTATGGAGGGAAGGGCCACAAAGTTTGATTGAACAATGTTATTGGTGTCACAGAAAATTGCATTCGTCAGCCACTATTCCCCTCCTGGCTTTTTCTGTCAGGTGACGGCCCCTTCTTGTGCGCCTGGAAGGCCTCAGAGTCTCTACAATTTTTATTTAGGATATTTTTACTGGAATGAAGATCAGCATTGATTGCATTTCGCTGACTTATTGAATGTTGAGACAAAAATATTTTGAATATCTTACAGATGTACACTCAATTAAAGAGGTAACAATAATACGGATTTATCAATCAAATGAAATGCTTTATCAAATAGTCAACATATGTCACAAACCAGCTACGTTGGCAGAGTTTCAGTGGCTGGTTATGACATAGAAACTTAAGATGCAAATTAGTAAAAGAAGTTATCGGCCATGTGCAATCGTGTAATTCAAGTTTCTGTTCCCAGCATTAGATACAAACTAGAAGTTTATAAATTGCAAATCACAAAACCAAAGGATATTATGTAATTTTGAGGGCATTCCAGGCAATTTCTAGCAGTGTTGCTAAAACAGGTTAATTTTGTATTAACAAACCTCTCATGGGCCTGGAGTTTCCACTCGGTTGCGCTGGTATTTCCAGGGCAATTTGCCCAAAACTAGCCAAACCAGCACAAAAGATCACGGAATTTGAAAATAAGAACATAAGAACTTAAGACGTAGGAGCAGGAGTAGGTCATTTGGCCCCTCGAGCCTGCTCCGCCATTCAATAAGATCATGGCTGATCTGATCTTGGCCTCAACTTCACTTCCCTGCCTACTCCCCATAACCTTTGACTCCCTTATCGTTCAAAAATCTGTCTATCTCCACCTTAAATATATTCAATGACCCAGCCTCCACAGCTCTCTGGGGAAGAGAATTCCAAAGATTCACGACCCTCTGAGAGAAGAAATTCCTCCTCATTTCCGATTTAAAAGCGTGCCCCCTTATTCTGAAATTATGTCCCCTAGTTCTAGATTCCCCCACGAGGGGAAACATCCTCTCTGCATCTACCCTGTCAAGCCCCTTCAGAATCTTATATGTTTCAATAAGATCCCCTCTCATTCTTCTAAACTCCAATGAGTATAGGCCCAACCTGCTCAACCTTTCTTCATAAGACAACCCCTTCATCTCTGGAATCAACCTTGTGATCCTTCTCTGAACTGCCTCCAATGCAAGTATATCCTTCCTTAAATAAGGAGACCAAAACTGTATGCAGTACTCCAGGTGTGGTCTCACCAACGCCCTGTACAGTTGTAACAGGACTTCCCTACTTTTATACTCCATTCCCTTTGCAATAAAGGCCAACACTCCATTTGCCTTCCTAATTACTTGCTGTACCTGCATGCTAACATTTTGTGATTCATGTACAAGGACCCCCAGATCCCTCTGTACCTCAGCATTTTGTAATGTCTCCCCATTTAAATAATAATTTGCTTTTTTATTTTTCCTACCAAGGTGGATAACCTCGCATTTTCCCACATTAAATTCCATCTGCCAGATTTTTGCCCACTCATTTAGCCTATCTATATCCCTTTGGAGATTCTTTGCGTCCTCCATACAATTTGCTTTCCCACCTATCTTTGTAACATCAGCAAATTTGGTTACATTACACTCAGTCCCTTCATCCAAGTCATTAATATAGATTGTAAATAGTTGAGGCCCCAGCACTGATCCCTGCGGCACCCCACTAGTTACAGTTTGCCAACCTGAAAATGACCTATTTATCCTGACTCTCTGTTTTCTGTTAGTTAGCCAATCCTCTATCCATGCTAATATATTACCCCAACCCCGTGAGCTCTTATCTTGTGTAGTAACCTTTTATATGGCACCTTATCGAATGCCTTCTGGAAATCCAAATACACAACATCTACTGGTTCCCCTTTATCCACCCTGCTTGTTACATCCTCAAAGAACTCCAGCAAATTTGTCAACATGATTTCCTTTTCATAAAACCATGCTGACTCTGCTTGACTATATTATAGATACATAGATACATAGATACATAGAAGATAGGAGCAGGAGTAGGCCATCCGGCCCTTCGAGCCTGCTCCGCCATTTAATGAGATCATGGCTGATCCTCCAATTCAGTATCCCGTCCCCGCCTTCTCTCCGTAACCCTTAACCCCTTTTGCCTGTAGAAATATATCTAATTCCCTCTTAAATATATTTAATGAGCTGGCGTACACTGCCCTCTGTGGCAATGAGTTCCACAGGTTCACCACCCTCTGAGTGAAGAAATTCCCCCTCATTTCTGTCCTAAATGGTTTAGCCCTTATCCTTAAATTATGTCCTCTAGTTCTGTTCTCACCCGCCAAGGGAAACATTCCTTCTGCATCTAGTCTGTCTAGACCTGTCAGAATTTTATACACTTCTATGAGGTCCCCTCTCAATCTTCTAAACTCCAGTGTGTACATCCCTAAACTACATAGTCTCTCCTCATAGGTCAATCCCGCCATTCCTGGTATCAGCCTGGTGAATCGCCGCTGCACCCCCTCCATGGCAAGAACATCTTTCCTCAGATGAGGCGACCAAAACTGTACACAGTACTCGAGGTGTGGTCTCACCAGTGCCCTGTACAGCTGCAGCAAGGTATCCCTGTTCCTGTATTCCAACCCTTTTGCTATGAAGGCCAGCATACCGTTTGCCTTCTTGACCGCCTGTTGCACCTGCATGCTCGCCTTCAGTGACTGGTGTACAAGAACACCCAGGTCTCTCTGTACTTCCCCCTCTCCCAATTTATTGCCATTTAAATAATAATTTGCCCTCCCGTTCCTGCACCCAAGGTGGATAACTTCGCACTTGTCCACATTATAGTGCATCTGCCATTTATCCGCCCAAAAACCCAGTCTGTCCAAATCGCTCTGGAGCTTCCTGGTCTCCTCCTCTGAGCCCACCCCCCCTCCTAGTTTAGTGTCGTCTGCAAATTTGGAAATGCTGCATCCGACTCCCTGATCCAGGTCATTAATGTAAATTGTGAACAGCTGGGGACCCAGGACAGATCCCTGTGGTACCCCACTTGTTACTGCCTGCCATTCAGAAAATGAGCCGTTTATTCCAACTCTCTGTTTTCTATCTGACAGCCAGTTCTCTATCCACGTCAATACTTTCCCCTTTATCCCATGAGCTTCAATTTTCCATGCTAATCTTTTATGTGGGACCTTGTCGAAGGCCTTTTGGAAGTCCAGGTACACCACATCTACTGGCTCTCCCCCATCTATTTTACCAGTTACTCCCTCAAAAAATTCCAATAGATTAGTCAAGCACGATTTACCCTTTGTAAATCCATGTTGACTCTGTCCTATCCTGTCCCCATTTGCTAAGTGCTCCGCTATTTCATCCTTAATGATGGACTCCAGCATTTTGCCCACAACTGATGTAAGGCTTACAGGTCTGTAATTACCTGCTTTTTCCCTACCCCCCTTTTTGAATAGTGGGGTAACGTTAGCTACCCTCCAATCCATGGGCACTGTTCCCGAGTCTAATGAATTCTGAAAAATCATACTTAGTGCATCCGCTATCTCTAGAGCCACCTCCTTCAGTACCCTAGGATGCATGTTATCAGGCCCTGGGGATTTGTCCGCCTTCAATCCCTTTAGCTTCCTTAACACCATATCCTTAGAGATATTGATTTGCGTCAGTTCCTCCTTTGCCAATGTCCCTATTTTTCCCGATATCCCAGGGAGGTTTTTTGTGTCTTCCTTCGTAAAGACTGACCCAAAGTATGCATTTAGTTGGTCTGCCATTTCCTTATTTCCCGTTATATATTCCCCCGTATCTGACTGCAATGGACCAACTTTGGTTTTCACCAGTCTTTTCCTCTTGATATACTTATAAAAGCTTTTGGAGTTAGTTTTTATATTTTCCGCCAGCTTGCTTTCGTAAGCTATTTTGCCCCTCTTGATTAAGCCCTTTGTCCTCCTTTGCTCTATCTTAAACTGTTCCCAATCTTCCGCTCTGGCGCTTTTTTTGGCTATTTTATACGCCCTATCTTTGGATTTTATGCTGTCTCTAATTTCCCCTGTTATCCACGGTTGAGTCACCTTTTTAGATTTCCTTTTATGCCAGATTGGTATAAACAATTTTTGCAATTTTGTCATTCTATCTTTAAATGCTTGCCATTGTTTATCTACCTCCAGTCCTCCCAGGAACGTTGTCCAATCAGACCTACTCAGTTCCCGTCTAATGGCATCATAATTCCCCTTGTTTAAATTCAGGACCTTAGTCTCTGAGTCAATTTCTTCGCTCTCCATTTCGAGTGAGAAATCGATCATGTTATGATCGCTCTGACCCAAGGGTCCCCGTACAACAAGATTACTAATTAGTCCCTTCTCATTGCACAGTACCCAGTCCAATATAGCCTGTTCCCGAGTTGGTTCCTCGACATATTGATCCAGATAACCATCCCTTAAACACTCAAGGAATTCCTCCTCCTCATTATTTTTACTGATTAGGCTATTCCAATCTATATGTAAGTTAAAGTCACCTATGATGACAGCTGTGCTCTTATTGCACGCTTCTCTAATTTCCCTCGTGATGCCCTCCCCAACCTCTATTTTACTATTTGGAGGCCTATAAACCACTCCTATTAATGTTTTTCGCCCCTCGCTATTTCTTAGCTCCACCCATATAGATTCTGTATTAACTGAGTTAATATCCTTCCTTTCAATTGCATTTATCCCCTCTTTTACCAGCAATGCTACCCCTCCTCCCTTTCTTTTTTGTCGATCCTTCCTAAATACTGAATACCCCTGTATGTTAAGCTCCCAGCCCTGCTCACCCTGCAACCATGTTTCCGTAATCCCAATTAGATCATAATTATTAACCTCTATTTCCACAGCTAATTCATCTACCTTGTTCCTGATGCTTCTTGCATTAAGGTATAAAACCCTCAGGCTTTTTTTATGCTCACATTTTTTATGAATTAGTTTGGCCCTTTGTTTTTGTTCCTCACCCTTTTACCATTTATTTCTGTCTGCCTTTCACTTTCCTCTATTTCACTACATAGGTTTCTAGCCCCCTGCCATACTAGTTTAAATGCTCCCGAACTGCTTTATCAAAAATTACCCCGAGAACATCAGTTCCATCTTTGCACAGGTGTAGACCGTCCCTTTTGTATAGGTCACACCTACCACAAAACTGGTTCCAATGCCTCAAAAATTTAAAACCCTCCCTCTTACACCACTGCTCAAGCCACGTATTTAGCCTAACTATCCTGTTCTCTGTACTCTTACTAGCACGTGGCACTGGTAGTAATCCAGAGATTACTACCTTCGATTTTCTAAATGTTCTGCTATCACTTCCTTAATGATGGACTCCAGAATTTTCCCAACGACAGATGTTAGGCTAACTGGTCGATAGTTGCCTGCTTTCTGTCTCCCTCCTTTCTTAAATAGGGGCGTTACATTTGCGGTTTTCCAGTCCGCTGGGACCTCTCCAGAATCCAGGGAATTTTGGTAGATTACAACCAATGCATCCACTATCTCTGCAGCCACTTCTTTTAAGACTCTAGGATGCACGCCATCGAGTCCAGAGGAATTTTCCACCTTTAGTCCCATTAGTTTGCCTAGTACTTTCTCTCTAGTGATAGTGATTGTTTTAAGTCCCCCCCCACCTCAAAAGCCCCTTGATTATTCATTATTAGGATGCTTTTAGTGTCTTCTACTGTGAAGACCGATACAAAATATTTGTTCAAGGTCTCCGCCATTTCCCTGTTTTCCATTATTAATTCCCCAGACTCATCCTCTAGGGGACCAATGTTTACTTTAGCTACTCTCTTCCTTTTTATATACCTGTAGAAGCTCTTACAGTCTGTTTTTATATTTCTTGCTAGCTTACTCTCATAAGCTATCTTCTCTCTCTTTATTATTTTTTTAGTTGTCCTTTACTGCTTTTTAAAAATTTCCCAATCCTCTGGCCTTTCACTATTCTTCGCAACATTGTATGCTTTTGTTTTTAATTTGATACCATCCTTTACTTCCTTAGTAAGCCACAGATGGTTCATCCTTCTCTTAGAGTCTTTCTTTCTCACTGGAATATATCTTTGCTGAGAGTTATGAAATAGCTCCTTAAATGTTTGCCACTGCTTTTCTACAGTCTTACCCTGTAATATATTTTCCCAGTCCACTTTAACCAAGTCTGCCTTCATACCTTTGTAATTACCTTTGTTTAAGTTCAGGACACTAGTTTGAGACCTAGCTTTCTCACCCTCAAACTGAATTTGAAATTCTACAATGCTATGATCACTCTTCCGAAGAGGATCCTTCACTTTGAGATCATTAATTAATCCAGCCTCGTTACACATTACCAGATCTAAAATAGTCTTCACCCTGGTTGGTTCCACAACATATTGTTCCAAGAAACCATCCCGTATACACTCTAAGAACTCTTCCTGAAGCGCAAATGACATCCAGCACAAATAGAGCTTCTTTTGCGCTAGTTTAAAAAACATCGCACTGGAAGCCAGCCCCATCCACAAATCTGGCCACGCTGCCAGATTGAATTAATCACAATGGCGAGTTTCCACTAATTGTGCCCGTTTGCGGGCCTTCGAGGAGGCTGTTAAAATTAAGCTTTTTTTTTAAGGTGCAAGGGCACTAATAGGCATCTTTCAAATTATTTTTTTTTAATTTACTAAGAAACTGACTACTGTACACCAATATAATGAGTAAATGGTTTTTTAAAGTCATTTTCAGTTATTTAAAATTGAGTTACTCACAGGTGCTGGACTAGACACTCTGATTAAAATGCTTATTTTTTGTGATAAACCCATTCTCAGCTGTATGACTCAAACTACACCAGGTTACCACTCCTAAATATATTAAGGAATATTTTTAATGCAAAAATATATATTTTTTTAAATTACGTTCTAAAGCGCTGCACGATTGCGCTGGTTCATGGAAGGTTTTACATTCACCGATATGCAAATGAGTTTGAGCAGAAACTTGAGCAAAAAAACACTTCCGAAAACTAGCATAATTTTAAGCGTAATTTGTGTCCGGATCACTGATTGCACCCAAAGCAGAAACTCTTGGCCATGATGTTCTCCTGTATTGGTAAAAGTTTCAAAGTACCCACCAATCTAGAGGTATCCGATGGTTTGAAAGCATTCCCTGGCTGCCACAAACTAATATTTTAATGATTTTCCTTTCCTGCTGTCTCAAGACTTGCAACCTCAATATACACTGACTGCGAGACAAATAGCATAACCAGGTTCTCACACTGCAGAATTAGAAGGAGAAAATTATATTAAAAAAGAGATAAAGCTTAGTACAGGGGACTTCTCCCCGGTGTCCTGGCCAACATTTATCCCTCAACCAACATCACTAAAACAGATTATATGGTCATTTATATGGTTTGTGGGAGCTTGCTGTGCTCAAATTGGCTGCTGCGTTTAACACACTTCAAAAAGTACCTCATTGGCTGTAAAGCGCCTTGGGGCGTCCTGAGGTTGTGAAAGGCACTACATAAATGCAGGTTTTTCTTGCTGTTTTTACAATTATGCATTAGGTAACCTAATGAATCTGAACTGTACAGTCAAGTCGCGTTAGTCATGTCTACACTCATTTCACACTCCTGTGGTAATAAGACCCAACACTTGGAAGATAGTGAGTACAACATAGCAGGCCTACAAGTAGCAGTTGCCATACTGAATAAGAAAATAATTTCCAAGTGCATGGCAGGTATACGCCATTTGCGCACTAGACATAATTGCCAACTATCATCGTTTCTAGCCACAGTTCATGCTGTTTGCATAGAAAAACAGGAGGAAGATCGGAGTCTGGAGCCAGGGAATATCGGGGAGGCCGGGGTGGGGGGAAGAAGATCAGAGTCCAGACCCAGGCAATGTCGGAGGCCAGAGCAGGGGGAGGAAGATCGGAATCTGGAGCCAGGCAACTTCGGAGACCGGAGCAGGGGATGATCGGAGGCCAGAGGCAGATCAGAGGCCAGGGTCAGGGGAGATCGGAGGCCAGAGAAGGGGGGAAATCAGAAGGGTCGGTGGGGGGTAGATCGGAGGCCTCGTGGAGGAGATCTGAAGGGTTAGGGGGAGAGATCGGAAGGGTCAGCGGGGGTAGATCGGAGGCCTCATGGAGGAGATTTGAAGGGTCAGGGGGGGAGATCAGAAGGGTCAGCGGGGGTAGATCGGAACGGTCGGGGGTTGTCCGATCGTGGGGGGTGGGTGGCTGAAGCAGGTATACTGGATCCAGCAGGTAAGTGGAAAGGCACTTACCTCCTGGATCCAGCAGTCCTCACCTCCCTTTAGTCCGGAAGTCCGGAAAACTTGGCTGGCCAGGGTTAAATTTAAAATGGTGGTTAAATCTGAGGCACGCAGCCTCATTATAATATTTAAATTGCCAAATTACCTCCTGCGAGCGGGTTGGTTGCTCACCGCCCTGCCCCCCCCACCCCATCCCACCTCCATTAAAACCAGAAGTGGGCGGGTTGGAGGTGAATTGGAGTCGGGATTCAGATTTTTAACATTTTAACATCCCACCTGAGTCAAACCCGCCCATTTTTGGGAGTTAAAGTTTCCCCCTTTGTGTTTATTTCACTCTCTGTCTCTATCAATCAATAAATTCAGGTATTCACAAATCTGTGCTGGCAAATCTCTCCTCTGATCCAGTCTACATGTCCAGAGGAATCAGTCTTCCAAACCCACAAGTAGCTCTTACACATCCCCACCAGACTTCTATCAAAAGCCCCTGTGCTTCCTTTACAGTGTCATGAGCCAAAATATCACCAAAAATTGTATTGAAACTTTCAAACTCTCACTGTGACTCTTCCCCATCTCTTTTCCTCCCCAGGGAGAGCTGTTTTAAATAACTCTGTGACCCCAGCTGTCTGGTGTGGAACAGTTGGTTGGAGCGCTCTCTAGCTCCCCGGCAATGATAAATCTGAGCTAATTCTTGTGCAAAAATGAATGACAAGTATATCTGGGAGAAGGACATCACAGTAGCCCTCCATGTGGCCAACATGGTCCAACTTCTCAAGAGTGAAGGTGTCCAGGCATCTCCTTCCTCCTAATTCTGCAAAACCTTTTGTGAGGAAGAATTCATGTGGACAGGTGGAAAGGGTGTGGGGGCTGGCTGGGAGTTCAAAGACAAAGGAATTGAGTGGATGAGTGAGGAGAGGGATCTGAGGCTAGATTATTGAGCATCTAGGGATCAGAGCCAGGGTGTACTGAGTGTGTGGTTATCAGAGGGAAATTGGAGTTAGCAATGAAAGGGTAGGAGAGATAAAGGATTAGAGACATGGAACAGAAAGGAAGGACGTTGAAGGCACGGAAGGTAGTTAGAAACATAGAAACATAGAACAGTACAGCACAGTACAGGCCCTTCGGCCCTCGATGTTGTGCCGAGCATTGTCCGAGACCAAGATCAAGCTATCACACTCCCTATCACTCTGGTGTGCTCCATGTGCTTATCCAATAACCGCTTGAAAGTTCCTAAAGTGTCCGACTCCACTATCACAGCAGGCAGTCCATTCCACACCCCAACCACTCTCTGAGTAAAGCATCTACCTCGGACATCCCTTCTATATCTCCCCCCATGCACCTTATAGTTATGCCCCCTTGTAACAGCTGCCTCTACCCGAGGAAATAGTCTCTGAACATCCACTCTATCTATCCCCCTCATCATCTTATAAACCTCTATTAAGTCGCCTCTCATCCTCCTCCGCTCTAAAGAGAAAAGCCCCAACTCCCTCAATCTTTCCTCATAAGACCTCCCCCCCAAACCAGGCAGCATCCTAGTAAATCTCCTTTGCACTCTTTCCAATGCTTCCACGTCCTTCCTATAGTGAGGTGACCAGAACTGCACACAATATTCCAAATGTGGTCTCACCAAGGTCCTGTACAGTTGCAGCATAACCTCACGGTTCTTAAACTCAAACCCTCTGTTAATAAACGCCAACACACCATAGGCCTTCTTTACTGCTCTATCCACTTGAGTGGCAACCTTCAGAGATCTGTGGATATGAACCCCCAGATCCCTCTGCTCCTCCACGTTCCTCAGAACCCTGCCGTTGACCCTGTAATCCTTATTCAAATTTGCCCTACCAAAATGAATCACCAATATTTTTTTTTATTCGTTTATGGGATGTGGGCGTTGCTGGCAAGGCCAGCATTTATTGTCCATCCCTAATTGCCCTTGAGAAGGTGGTGGTGAGCCGCCTTCTTGAACCGTGCAGTCCGTGTGGTGAAGGTACTTCCACAGTGCTGTTAGGTAGGGAGTTCCAGGGCTTTGACCCAGCGACGATGAAGGATCGGCGATATACTTCTAAGTCAGGCTGGTGTGTGACTTGGAGGGGAACTTGGGGGTGGTGGTGTTCCCATGCGCCTGCTGCCCTTGTCCTTCTAGGTGGAAGGGGTTGCGGGTTTGGGAGGTGCTGCCAAAGAAGCCTTGGCGAGTTGCTGCAGTACATCTTGTAGATGGTACACTCAGCAGCCATGGTACGCCGGTGGTAGAGGGAGTGAATGTTTAAGGTAGTGGATGGGGTGCCAATCAAGCGGGCTGCTTTGTCCTGAATAGTGTCGAGCCTCTTGAGTGTTGTTGGAGCTGCACTCATCCAGGCAAGTAGAGAGTATTCCATCACACTCCTGACTTGTGCCTTGTAGATGGTGGAAAGGCTTTGGGGAGTCAGGAGGTGAGACACTCGCCACAGAATACCTAGCCTCTGACCTGCTCTAGTTGCCACAGTATTTATGTGGCTGGTCCAGTTAAGTTTCTGGTCAATGGTGACCCCCAGGATGTTGATAGTGGGGGATTCAGCGATGGTAATGCCATTGAATGTCAAGGGGAGGTGGTTAGACTCTCACTTGTTGGAGATAGTCATTGCCTGGCACTTCTGTGACGCGAATGTTACCTGCTACTTATCAGCCCAAGCCTGAACGTCGTCCAGGTCTTGTTGCATGCGGGCATGGACTGCTTCATTATCTGAGGAGTTGTGAATGGCACTGAACACTGTGCAGTCATCAGCGAACATCCCCATTTCTGACCTTATGTTGGAGGAAAGGCCATTGATGAAGCAGCTGACGATGGTTGGGCCTGGGACATGCCCTGAAGAACTCCTGCAGCGATGTCTTGGGGCTGTGATGATTGACCTTCAACTGCCACAACCATCTTCCTTTGTGCTAGGTATGACTCCAGCCAGTGAAGAGTTTTCCCCCCGATTTCCATTGACTTCAGTTTTACTAGGGCTCCTTGATGCCACACTCGGTCAAATGCTGCCCTGATGTCAAGGGCAGTCACTCTCACCTCACCTCTGGAATTCAGCTCCTTTGTCCATTTTTGGACCAAGGCTGTAATGAGGTCTGGAGCCGAGTGGTCTTGACAGTACCCAAACTGAACATCAGTGAACAGGTTATTGGTAAGTAAGTGTTGCTTGATAGCACTGTCGATGATACCTCCCATCACTTTGCTGATGATTGAGAGTAGACTGATGGGGCGGTAATTGGCCGGATTGGATTTGTCCTGCTTTTTGTGGACAGGACATACCTGGGCAGTTTTCCACATTGTCGGATAGATGCCAGTGTTGTAGCTGTACTGAAACAGCTTGGCTAGAGGCGCGGCTAGTTCTGGAGCACAAGTCTTCAGCACGATAGCTGTGATGTTGTCGGGGCCCATAATCTTTGCTGCATCCAGTGCGCTCAGCCGTTTCTTGATATCACATGCAGTGAATCGAATTGGCTGAAGACTGGCTTCGGTGATGGTGGGGACCTCAGGAGTAGAATATTGAGGTGAGGAGAAGCTGTGAGGACCAGGGTGACAACTATTTCCTCTTGTTTGAGAATAAAAGCCACACAAGTGAAGAACATAAGGTAAGTTCACAGCTAGGACACCTGCAGATGTTTCTCCATAACTACATGCTATCCCACCCCATTTAATTCTGATCTATTTGACTGCAGCTATATGAATATTGGCGGCCATGTTTTAAGGAATACAATATGCTTCTTTTCACAGGTACTTTTTCAGGATGTTACTTCTTACCTGTGTTGTTGTTATTGTATGCAGCTATTTCCTCTTGTCAGCCTGAACACAAGACTTTCAATAATGACTTGCAAGCAAAACCTTTGTGAGAGGCATATTGCAAAGTATCAGTACATGTGTAGAAGACGTAACTCATGGGTGAAATATAGGACAGGATTTTAACATGGAGGCAGGTAGGGAGCCGGGATGAGTTGGTGGCTGGATTGCGGTCGGGATACCCAGGAGAACGGGTTTCCCTCAGCTCCTGCTGAATTTAACAGCAGGACCTGATTAACATTTTTATCTCTGTTTCCCCCCTGCAGCCAGCCGTATTCAGGGGCTGGCTGGCTGTCGGGCGGGTAGGCCTGCAGCACCAGGCCACAGCCGGAGAGGGAGGGAGGAATCGGAGGCCGGGATCGGGGATGGAAGGGGGGCCGGGGATCAAAGACTGGAGGGGTGGCCAGGAATCGGAAGGATGGAGTGGGGTGGGGGGGGGTGCGGGGATCGGAAGGCCACAGGGGGATCGGAGATTAGAGGCCTCAGGGTGGGGGGGTCAGAGGCCTCATGGGGGAGGTTCAAGGCATCAGAGGAGAGGTCGGGGGGTGTCCGACCGTGGGAGTTTGCGAGGCAGGGACGCTGGATCCAGCAGGTAAGTAGAAAGGCACCCACCAACTGGATCCAGCAGTCCTCGCCTTCTTTTAGCTGCCGGGTTCCCCGAGGCCTGGGAAACCCGACCAGCCAGAGTTAAATTTAAAATGGTGCTACCAAATGAGGCACGCAGCCTCATTATAATATTTACAGTGCCCACCCACCTCCTGCGAGCGGGTTGGCCACCCGCCCCTCCGTTCCGCCTCCATTAAAACCGGAGGTGGGCGGGTTGGAGGTGGGTTGGGGTCGGGATTCAGATTTCTACCACTTTAACCTCCCACCCGACCCAAACCTGCCCGTTTTTTGGGGTTAAAATTCCCCCCACAGGGCGAGTTCAGAATCCAGAAATTGGCTGATTTTCTGACTATCTATTGAACAGCACAAATGGGAACTGGCAACACTGTTCATTTTCTGAAAAAATTGAGAGGTCGCACAACACCAGGTTATAGTCCAACAGTTTTATTTGAAATCACAAGCTTTCCGAAAGCTTGTGATTTCAAATAAAACTGTTGGACTATAACCTGGTGTTGTGCGACCTCTCAATTTTGTCCACCCCAGTCCAACACCGGCATCTCCGCATCATTTTCTGAAAGGCAGACATTTGGCAACTATGAAGAAGCAATTGTAATTCTGGATAACGAAGCCGTAGATATACAAATAAAAAGGGTCACCTCAATCCCAGTCACCTCACATACTCTGAGATTGCACCTAGATGCTTGACAACTGACTCCACTCTGACCCAGAGCTGGTGCAACATGTCCCCCTTCAATCTTGTCAGGTAGGTGTGCTAGGGCCTGCAGATATGCAGTCCAGCTCTGGTGCCCACTATTCTCCCTGGTGTGCCTTTTTGCATCTTCTAACACTTTAATCAGGAAACATTGGCGCAGTTTTTCCCCTGGTGCAGACTTTGGATGGCCAGCTGCCAGTGTGTGCCCACCGGCCGCCTAACAGTCCCGGCAAGAAGCCTCCGGGTGGAGAGCGAGCACCCGGGACACCTAGCCAAATCTGGACCACCACAATATTGGGCAGCCTGGCTGGCCTCCGGGCCAGAAGATGGTAGGTTCATTGGCGGGGGTGGGGGGGGGGAGGGAGAAGGAGGGGGGTGGTTGGGGTCTGATCTCCGGGTGGAGCCCAGAGTCGCAGTGGCCCAAACTGCTTTTGTGAGGCCTCAGTGAGCACTCCCGCCCCTCCCGGCCCCACAAGAATACAGTAAAACTTATCTTTGGGCTCCTCTTCGGCTGGACTACCAGCTGATACTGTGCCCAATATTGACCTAAACTGGCAAACAGGGAACTATGAGAGGTGATCTCATTGAAATATACAAAATTCTTACAGGGCTTGACAGGGTAGATGCAGGGAGAATGTTTCCCCTGGCTGGGGAGTCTAGAACCAGGGGTCACAGTCTCAGAATAAGGGGTCGGCCATTTAGGACTGAGATGAGGAGAAATGTCTTCACTCAGAGGGTGGTGAATCTTTGGAATTCTCTACCCCAGAGGGCTGTGGAGGCTCAGTTGTTGAGTATATTCAAGACAGAGATCAATAGATTTTTGAATATTAAGGGAATCAAGGGATATGGGGATAGTTCAGGAAAGTGGAGATGAGGTAGAAGATCAGCCATGATCTTATTGAATGGCGGAGCAGGCTCGAAGGGCCAAGTGGCCTACACCTGCTCCTATTTCTTATGTTCTTATGTACATCAGAGGACCCGAATTTGCATACCTGACGCAGGCGGGCTCTCTGACCGCTCAGCAGTGGACCTGGTGTAAGATTGTCGCGGCCACAACAGCGGGAACGGAGCTTCCCTTAGGTCCACCACTCCAGATGGGCAACAGGAGCGGTCAGTTTAATCCTGTCCTAAGCAGCTGAAAAATGTGCCATACTTAATTTAATTGATTGTAATATTGAACTTGTCTCTCCCTGCCAACCCCCCAAGGAACTGCTTCAATTCTACTGGGCACCTCCTCACACAGAGGCGAGGCAATCAGATTGCAATGAACTAGTGCACTGGACTTCTGAACTCCACAAATAAATATAGTAAGCCATTGCCCATCATTGTTGGGGCACAAAGCTGCCCCATTTCCACCAGGCAGGAGGCCTCAAAATCTCCCCCATTGTATCTTAGGTGCTTTAGAACTAATCTAGTCATTAATTTCCACTTGACTGCTGAAGTCTTATAAATTCTTCAATTACAGTTGACATGGATGAAAATAATAAAGAAATAAAAAAAGAACTTGCATTTCTATAGCGCCTTTCATGACCTCAGGACGTCCCAAAGCGCTTTACAGTCAATTAATTACTTTTGAAGTGTAGTCGCTGTTGTATTGTAGGAAACGCGGTAGCCAATTTGCGCACAGCAAGCTCCCGTAAACAGCAATGTGATAATGACCAGATAATCTGTTTTTTTTTTAAGTGATGTTGGTTCAGGGATAAATATTGTCCAGGACACCGAGAAGAACTCCTCTGCAAGGAAAATAATTGTCTTAACAATGCCAAAAAATGAATAAGAACCAGTATTAAAAATATACTGTAAAACAACAATAAATGGTTAAAAATCTTGAACACCTCTAGAAGCTGTATTGCACATGGAGTTTCCCTTAGGTCCACTCCAGATGGCCAAAAGAAGCGATCAGTGTAATCCTGCCCTAACCACTGAAAAATGTGCCATACTTAATTTAATTCATTATAATATTTAAATTCAGCTCTCACTCATTTTGGGTGAGAACACTTTAGGTTGGCCTAAAAGCTCGATGCAAAAGTGGTACAGATCTGTCTCCACCCAATTTTTGCAGGGCTCCATTGTCCATTCATATCCTGTACCACCAGCCAGGGGGACCAGAAAATCTGCCCTCCCAATGCTCAACTGAGGCTCTAACCAGTGGAAAAGAAAGTCTTGCATTTATATAGTACAAGTCTTCCCTTAATATTCTTGAGTCAGCTGCTTTGTGAGAGCAACAAGGACACACCCTCTGAACTTGTCTTGCCCCAAGGAAATGCTTCGATTCTACTGGGCACCTCCTCACACAGAGATGAGGCAAACAGATTGCAGTGAACTAGTGCACTGGTCTTCTGAACTCCACAAATAAATATAGTGCTTGAGCTGCAGTTTTTATGTCGTCCCTTACTTTAGCTGACGCCCTTTGTTTTCAGAACCTTTGATTTAGCATAAAATGAGAGAATGCTTGGTTTTTACGATAATTAATGACTGCTCACAAAATCACATTCTGAAAAATTCTATCTTTCGAAGCAATGCATTCCTGCAAAGTTTGTGATTGGGCCTTTTAATAAACTGCTGCCTGCCTGTTTCTTACTGAAACATTCTATACCTCTGCATATTATATTCATTTCCATCCTCCGGATGAAGCCATGTCTTTGATATTCTCACCACATCATAGTTCCCTAATGCCGTGACAAACTCCAGTTCTGACATCCTATTTCAAAATTTTTCTAACATTCATATATCTACATTTTATTATAGATTTGCCTCCTCTCGCCTTCCCCCACGTCAGCCTATTCCTGGTTTCTGGTCCATGCGTCTCTCTCAAGGTATCTGTGTCTAATATTACTATGGGCTGGATTTTGTCTTGGGGTCGGGTTGGGGTCGTGTCATCTGCATTTCGTGTTATCCACCCACCTGAAATTGGATGTGGCGATTGATGCAATTTTCACTTAATTGGGCAATTGAGTTCCAGCATGTGGGAACCCATGAACCAATTAGTGGTTTCAGTCTGAAAGCCGCCTCTGATGATGTCATCATTGCTGCTGCATTGCAGGTCAGAGACTGCCTGGCTTTTGCTGTGAGTGGACCTGGATGCAAAATGAGCAGCAACTCAGAGAGAGAGAGAGAGAGAGAGAATTTTTTTTGCAACCAAGTCCTCCCAGGCAGTCTCTGAAGACATTCAATGCAGCAGCATCAGAGGCGACTTTCAGATCTAATACTACTACTACCTTCATCACATCTCCGTTGTAATAGTGGACCTGCAGCTGATAGTCAGCTATCCACTTGTGCTCCCGCCAGGTTTCACTGGCGTGTTTCACATCAGGCGTACTTCACGTCGGAAAAGGGTTAAACTAGCTAAAACATTTCAAAATGGCATTACAGAGCCAATTTAGGGCTTGTTAAGGGCTTTAATGGCCTCTCCCGCCTCTTGGAGGCGGGACGGAGTCGGGAACCCCGCGACCCATTTTGTCAAAATTGCGTGGAGGCGTGTTGGAGTCGGGATGGGGTTGGCACCCCCGAATCTACTACTTTAACCCCCCACACGCCTCCAAACCCGACTCCACAGGGCATTCAAAATCCAGCCCATAGAATTTACAACACAGAAACAGGCCATAATAGGATCGACTAACCTTCAATTATCTAAATTGGACAAAGTTAAAATGTTAACCAGAAAAAAGTCCATTCAGGTCACTTCTGTTATGAAACTGGCTTGACCCCTAGATTTCAATCACAGAGCAGCACACAGATTCTCACCTATACTGAGAGTGCAAAGTAAAAAGAGAATATTAAAAATCTAAATACAGATTAATGTTGTGTATCCAGGAGACATCAATAGAGGTCTGCGTTGATGAAATGGTTAAACACTGCCTGAGACTCTGCACATAGGCATGAGTGCTCAGATCTTGTTATCTCTGCAATTTCTTCAGCTTTAAAAACTGTACTGAAACCACAGTTGGCTTTGTGGTATTAGTAACGTGGTTTTTCAGGAGTTAAAAATAAAACTCCAAGAAGACAACTGAAACAGAAAATTACTGACTGATAAAACTACTATAAGCCCTGTAAAACCAAACTGCTCCTTTCTCCATTTTCCTTTTAGTTCTATGCAGGTTTTAGCAATTACAGTTTGTCCATCATGTAGAATAGAGATGGGGAACAGCCTGTAAGTAGTAAAAGTGACTGAACGCCTGAATGAATTAATTTACATTTACTGTGCTTTGGGGACGTCATTCAATCGATTTCACTTTTTACTTTCTGTGACCTGCACAGTCTACTCTGATTGAATCTGCTTTCCCCCAGGACCTGCCCTCACCATTGTGCCATTGTGACTGCCTTAAGTATCAGATAACTCTTTAGCAAGAGTGAAGTGCACACGAGCATCCAATCTGAATCCTCACAATTTGAACAGAATTTATTCCTCAAAGATTTTCTTTGTATTATACATTCAGTGGCGTGTTGTTGTAAAACCAAGTCAATGCTGTGAAATATTTAGCCTACACTAGAAGTGGCACTGGATGTTTTCTATCTAACCAGGCCACCTACCCTCCATCCAATATTCACTTCCACTTCTACCAGTACCACGGTATTCCCTATCACAGAATGCTAGTAGCCAACGATCCCTCAAGGTCTTCAGCCTCTGTCCATCTTTTTTTTTTGCTTTCCTTAACATCCTGAGCATGATTCTGTTACACAGCTACACTGACACACAACTGCCTGCCAATAAGAAGGTCCTTTTATGAGCAAATGAGAGAACCCAGGTGACAAATTTTAAATCTTTGAATGAATCTTCAGTGGATGTGGAAACGTTTTCTCATACTAAACCACATGAAGAAAATTAGGGCACGTGGTTAGTTATTACAATTCAGGCAACGGCAGTAATAGCAACAGCAACAGCAACAAATAACAACAATAGCCACATAAACAGTAGTAGGAGACAAATTATGGGAGGTAATTGAAGGCCTGGTTGAAGAAAGTGGGTATGAGAAGGCTTTTGAAAGTGGGACAAGAGACAGCAAGGCACTTCCATGTTTCACCATCCTCAACCAAAATTTCCCATTACTCCAGGATCATCTTGGAGGATAAGGATAACCCCAGGCTCCTTTTCCTTACAATCAACCCACCCTCTGCTCAAACACCAAATGCAAAGAGCTGATGAATTTGTCACCAAGATCAAGATCATCCATCCAGCTTCCTGCCCCTTCCCCTTGACGCAAGAGCCCAGCACCCCCATCGCTCCAACTCCAGCGCCAAAACACTGCCCCTATCTCCCATCCCACCCTCTTCAAGCCCATCTCATCCATGAGTCTTACCTTCTGCTCTCTTGATTTCCTTCCCACTTGTCGTCTAACCACTCAACTCCTTTTGCTGACTCCTATGCTAGTTAACATTGTCAATGGTTCCCTCTCCTACAGCACTTCCATTCCCCTTTCAAATGTTCTGCTATCACTCCCTTCTCAAAAAGCCACCCTTGCTAATTACCACCCCACCTCCAATCTCGCTTTCCTCTGAAAGGTCACCTCCCAGCTTTGTGGCTATATCTTCCATAACTTCCTGTTAGAATCCCTGCAGTTTGGCTTCTGTCTTTTTTACAGCACCAAACCAAAGTAAGGAACTCTGCCTCTCCACCACTTCTCTCGACCCGTCATAATCATAACTACTTTGCACTTTCTTCCCTTTATTTGACAGACGCTAGGTGGCTGTGTACATGATCCTGCTCCAATATACAAGCCATGTGCCATTGCCAATCTGGATTGACATTCCTGTCTAGTTCCTTCTATCAGCCAGATAATTTGTCCCAGCAAAATTGTCTTGCTGAAGTGGCTGCCTTTTGCTCTAGCTATATGCTCACTGGATTAAAATTTGGAGTGTCACCTTCATGTTTAAGCATCGTACTTACATTTGTTAGCCTTCCAAACAAAAGCAATCATTTATGCAAGGAAGCAACAGGATTCTTTTATACTTTATATTTGTTAATTCATGGAAGGAACTATCACCAAGCACAGTGAATATGAACTCAGTTCAATAGTGCAGTCCTGATTTTGGTCACCCTCAAATACAAAGTTGGCTGCAAATTTACAAAATGACAGAAACAAGGCAGAACAGCACCTTTTCCAGATGCTCTTGTCAAGGCCCTTCTGCAGAAGATGTTACAGAGAAGGGTGACTTTATTTGGGGTAGACGGATACTCTTCAGTCAAGATCACCACTACAGCAAACTGGATGGAGGTTGCTGAAGGGGCTAATGCAGTTCCTCCTGTGCCCTGCACCAGGAAGCAGATGAGGAAGACATATGCCTCAACAGGACCGGAACCAATATCCTTGCAGCGGGGTTTGCTAGTGCTGTTGGGGAGGGCTTAAACTAGCTTGGCAGGGGGATGGGGACCTGAGAGTAGATTCAGAGGAGAGAGAAGCAAAGCTGGAAATGGAAGGCAGAAAATTAGTAAGCGAGTTTGGTAGGCAGAGGAAACAAAGGCTAGAAATTAGACAACAAGGGAGTTTGGCAGTGCTAAATGGTATATACTTCAACGCAAGGAGTCTAGAGAATAAAGCAGATGAGCTGAGGGCACAGATAGTCATGTGGGAGTATGATATTATAGCTATTTCTGAGACATGGCTGAAAGTAAGGCAGGAATGGCAGCTCAACATTCCTGGTGACGATGCTCAACATTCAGACGAGATAGAGAGGGGGATAAAAAAGATGGGGGGGGGGGTCGCAATATTGATTAAAGAATCAATTACAGCTGTGAGGAGGGAGGATATCTTAGAAGGATCATCAAATGAGGCCATATGGGTTGAACTGAAAAACAAAAAAGAGGCAATCGCACTGCTGGGATTATACTATAGACCTCCGAACAGTCAGAGGGAGATAGAAGAGCAAATATGTAGGCAAATTTCTGAGACGTGCAAAAATAGGGCAGTAATAGTAGGGGATTTTAACTTCCCTAATATTAACTGGGATAAAATTAGTGTGAAAGGCATAGAGGGAGCAGAATTCTTAAAATGCATTCAGGAGAACTTTTTTAGCCAGTACGTAGCAAGTCCAACAAGAGACAGGGTGGTTCTGGACCTAGTTTTAGGGAATGAAGCTGGGCAGGTGGAAAGAGTATCAGTGGGAGAGCATATTGGTGGTAGTGATCATAATTCAGTTAGATTTAGGGTAGTTATGGAAAAGGATAAGGATGGACCAGGAATAAAAGTTCTCAATTGGGGAAAAGCTAATTTTACTAAGCTGAGAGGTGATTTAGCCAAAGTGGTCTGGAGGCAGAAACTTGAAGGTAAATCAGTGTCAGAGCAGTGGGAGGCATTCAAGGAGGAGATAGTGAGGGTTCAGTGCAAGTATATTCCCTTAAAGAAAAAGGGTGGGACTAACAAATCTAGAGCTCCCTGGATGTCAAGGGGCATACAGGGTAGGATAAAGAAAAAAAGGGAAGCTTATGACAGATGCTGAGGACTCAATACTGCAGAAAGCTGAGAGGAGTATAGAAAGTGCAGGGGTGAAATCAAAAAGGAAATTAGGAAAGCAAAGAGAGGGCATGAAAAAATATTGGCAAGTAAAATCAAGGAAAACCCAAAGATGTTTTATAAATACATTAAGAGCAAGAGGATAACTAAACTAAGAGTAGGGCCTATTAGGGCCTATTAGGGACCATAAAGGTAACCTGTGTGTGGATGTGGAAGACATGGGTATGGTTCTTAATGAATACTTTGCATCTGTTTTCACAAAAGAGAGGGACGATGCAGACATTGCAATCAGGGAGGAGGAGTGTGAAATATTAGATGAAATAAACATAGTGAAAGAGGAAGTATTAAGAGGTTTAGGGGGAGAAATTCGGTATTGCCCCGCTTGGGGCGCAATTATCGGCCGGGTGCAAAGTTTAGCGCCTGGCGCTAATTATCGCCTCCGACTGCAAACTTGGCTTCTATCGCCCCTGGAGGTGATTGGAGCGCTAAATCAGGCGCTACACACCTCTCTTAAGGCGCTAATGCCGAGGAGCGAGGCACTACCTCAGAGCGCTGGCGAAGTTCATGTGATGTCAGTCAGCAATGGAACACAGACACACTGGCGCCAGTCAGTTCTTAAAGGGGTGGGTCGATCTTGCTCTCCATCTACACCCTGCTCATTGCAGCCTTGAATCTCGGCCTGGAGAGACCTGTACATCAATTCTGCTGGAAAGAACAATGGAGAGTACCAGGGAACGAGCTCAGAGTGCAGCCCCCATAATCTCTTCTAAATCGATGCAAGGAAGGTCAAATCAAAATGAACCTGCAAAGTGCTGCTCAGTACCCAAAACTCTTTCACACAGTGTTGAATCTCTCCAGAAGTCTCTCTCTCTCTCTCTCAGAATGCGTGGTGCAAAAATATCGCCAACAAAAAAAGGCAGGAAGCGGTTGCCTTTAAATAGCCCTCCCCCAGTCCCTTCCCGACTGCAAAACGCTCCCCTCAACCTGTCGTTGCTAGCGGCAGGCGGTAAGGCAGGGGGTGCCACTCAATATCTGGTCCGGGGCGCTACCGGGGGGCTGCACGCTCGACTGACGTCACGATCTGCAGGCGCAGGAGATCATGGCGGTAGTGTTCAGCGCCGCCGCAAAATGTCTGGTCAATTTCATGAGCGATGAAAACATCGCCGCGCCCGGGGCGCAAAGCAACCGAATTTTTCCCCCTTAGTATCTTTGAAAGTGGATAAATCTCCAGGCCTGGATGAAATGTATCCCAGACTGTTAAGAGAAGTAAGAGAGGAAATAGCAGAGGTTCTGACCATCATTTTCCAATCCTCTCTGGCTACAGATTTGGTGCCAGAGGACTGGAGGACTGCTAATGTGTTTAAAAAGGGAGAAAGGGATAGACTGAGTAATTATAGGCCAGTCAGCCTAACCTCGGTGGTGGGAAAATTATTGGAAAAAATTCTGAGGGACAGGATAAATCTTCATTTAGAAAGACACGGATTAATCAGGAACAGTCAGCATGGATTTGTCAAGGGAAGGTCGTGTCTGACTAACTTGATTGAATTTTTTGAGGAGGTAACAAGGAGGGTCGATGAGGGTAGTGCGTTTGATGTAGTCTATATGGATTTTAACAAAGCTTTTGATAAGGTCCTGCATGGCAGGCTGGTCACAAAAGTAAAAGCCCATGGGATTCAAGGCAAAGTGGCAAGTTGGATCCAAAATAGGCTCAGTGGCAGGAAACAAAGGGTAATGGTCGAAGGGTGTTTTTGTGACTGGAAGGCTGTTTCCAGTGGGGTTCTGCAGGGCTCAGTACTGGGTCCTTTGCTTTTTGTGGTATATATCAATGATTTGGACTTGAATGTAGGAAGTATGATTAAGAAGTTTGCAGATGATACAAAAATTGGCCGTGTGGTTGATAATGAAGAAGGAAGCTGTAGACTGCAAGAAGATTTAAAGTAATTGGTTGGAAATTTAGAGGGGATTTGAGGAGAAATCTTTTCACCCAGAGGATACATAGATACATAGAAGATAGGAGCAGGAGTAGGCCATCCGGCCCTTTGAGCCTGCTCCGCCATTTAATGAGATCATGGCTGATCCTCCAATTCAGTATCCCGTCCCCGCCTTCTCTCCGTAACCCTTAACCCCTTTTGCCTGTAGAAATATATCTAATTCCCTCTTAAATATATTTAATGAGCTGGCGTACACTGCCCTCTGTGGCAATGAGTTCCACAGGTTCACCACCCTCTGAGTGAAGAAATTCCCCCTCATTTCTGTCCTAAATGGTTTAGCCCTTATCCTTAAATTATGTCCTCTAGTTCTGTTCTCACCCGCCAAGGGAAACATTCCTTCTGCATCTAGTCTGTCTAGACCTGTCAGAATTTTATACACTTCTATGAGGTTCCCTCTCAATCTTCTAAACTCCAGTGTGTACATCCCTAAACTACATAGTCTCTCCTCATAGGTCAATCCCGCCATTCCTGGTATCAGCCTGGTGAATCGCCGCTGCACCCCCTCCATGGCAAGAACATCTTTCCTCAGATGAGGCGACCAAAACTGTACACAGTACTCGAGGTGTGGTCTCACCAGTGCCCTGTACAGCTGCAGCAAGGTATCCCTGTTCCTGTATTCCAACCCTTTTGCTATGAAGGCCAGCATACCGTTTGCCTTCTTGACCGCCTGTTGCACCTGCATGCTCGCCTTCAGTGACTGGTGTACAAGAACACCCAGGTCTCTCTGTACTTCCCCCTCTCCCAATTTATTGCCATTTAAATAATAATTTGCCCTCCCGTTCCTGCACCCAAGGTGGATAACTTCGCACTTGTCCACATTATAGTGCATCTGCCATTTATCCGCCCAATCACCCAGTCTGTCCAAATCGCTCTGGAGCGTCCTGGTCTCCTCCTCTGAGCCCACCCCCCCTCCTAGTTTAGTGTCGTCTGCAAATTTGGAAATGCTGCATCCGACTCCCTGATCCAGGTCATTAATGTAAATTGTGAACAGCTGGGGACCCAGGACAGATCCCTGTGGTACCCCACTTGTTACTGCCTGCCATTCAGAAAATGAGCCGTTTATTCCAACTCTCTGTTTTCTATCGGACAGCCAGTTCTCTATCCACGTCAATACTTTCCCCTTTATCCCATGAGCTTCAATTTTCCATGCTAATCTTTTATGTGGGACCTTGTCGAAGGCCTTTTGGAAGTCCAGGTACACCACATCTACTGGCTCTCCCCCATCTATTTTACCAGTTACTCCCTCAAAAAATTCCAATAGATTAGTCAAGCACGATTTACCCTTTGTAAATCCATGTTGACTCTGTCCTATCCTGTCCCCATTTGCTAAGTGCTCCGCTATTTCATCCTTAATGATGGACTCCAGCATTTTGCCCACAACTGATGTAAGGCTTACAGGTCTGTAATTACCTGCTTTTTCCCTACCCCCCTTTTTGAATAGTGGGGTAACGTTAGCTACCCTCCAATCCATGGGCACTGTTCCCGAGTCTAATGAATTCTGAAAAATCATACTTAGTGCATCCGCTATCTCTAGGGCCACCTCCTTCAGTACCCTAGGATGCATGTTATCAGGCCCTGGGGATTTGTCCGCCTTCAATCCCTTTAGCTTCCTTAACACCATATCCTTAGAGATATTGATTTGCGTCAGTTCCTCCTTTGCCAATGTCCCTATTTTTCCCGATATCCCAGGGAGGTTTTTTGTGTCTTCCTTCGTAAAGACTGACCCAAAGTATGCATTTAGTTGGTCTGCCATTTCCTTATTTCCCGTTATATATTCCCCCGTATCTGACTGCAATGGACCAACTTTGGTTTTCACCAGTCTTTTCCTCTTGATATACTTATAAAAGCTTTTGGAGTTAGTTTTTATATTTTCCGCCAGCTTGCTTTCGTAAGCTATTTTGCCCCTCTTGATTAAGCCCTTTGTCCTCCTTTGCTCTATCTTAAACTGTTCCCAATCTTCCGCTCTGGCGCTTTTTTTGGCTATTTTATACGCCCTATCTTTGGATTTTATGCTGTCTCTAATTTCCCCTGTTATCCACGGTTGAGTCACCTTTTTAGATTTCCTTTTATGCCAGATTGGTATAAACAATTTTTGCAATTTTGTCATTCTATCTTTAAATGCTTGCCATTGTTTATCTACCTCCAGTCCTCCCAGGAACGTTGTCCAATCAGACCTACTCAGTTCCCGTCTAATGGCATCATAATTCCCCTTGTTTAAATTCAGGACCTTAGTCTCTGAATCAATTTCTTCGCTCTCCATTTCGAGTGAGAAATCGATCATGTTATGATCGCTCTGACCCAAGGGTCCCCGTACAACAAGATTACTAATTAGTCCCTTCTCATTGCACAGTACCCAGTCCAATATAGCCTGTTCCCGAGTTGGTTCCTCGACATATTGATCCAGATAACCATCCCTTAAACACTCAAGGAATTCCTCCTCCTCATTATTTTTACTGATTAGGCTAGTCCAATCTATATGTAAGTTAAAGTCACCTATGATGACAGCTGTGCTCTTATTGCACGCTTCTCTAATTTCCCTCGTGATGCCCTCCCCAACCTCTATTTTACTATTTGGAGGCCTATATACCACTCCTATTAATGTTTTTCGCCCCTCGCTATTTCTTAGCTCCACCCATATCGATTCTGTATTAACTGAGTTAATATCCTTCCTTTCAATTGCATTTATCCCCTCTTTTACCAGCAATGCTACCCCTCCTCCCTTTCTTTTTTGTCGATCCTTTGATGGTGGGGGTCTGGAACTCACTGCCTGAAAGGGTGGTAGAAGCAAAGACCCTCATCACATTTAAAAAGTACTTGAAGTGCCATAACCTACAAGTCTACGGACCACGTGCTAGAAAGTGGGATTAGGGTGGATAGCTCTTTGTCAGCCGGCAAGAACAAGATGGGCCGAATAGCCTCCTTCTGTGCTGTAAACTTTTGATTCTATGATTCTATGGTTACACAAATTTCTCACAGTGTCATGTTTCAAGATTTTATTTTAGCAGTTTTTTCACCGAAAGGTTTTGGAAAAAAATATTTTTTTAATAATAATACTTTTAAAATATTGGGAGAGAAATTCAGTATCGCCCCGTTTGGGGGCGGTAACTTTCCAAAGCTGGGAAATTTAGCGCCAAGCGCTAATGGATCCCAGCTTTTGGAAAATTTGCTTTTGCGCTCCAGGAAGTGGAGCGCTAAATCAAGCGCTCCACTTCATTCCTGGTGCGCAACAGGCAGCAGGCAGGGCGGTAGTTGTGCAGCGCTGCACAATGGGCCGTGCAGCACTGCCGCGTTGGAAGGCTCCTTCCCTCCCTTAAAGGGAAGGGCCATCGCTGCAGGCTCTGCAAGAGGGAAAGCAACTTACCTGGTCCCCGACGGCAGCCGTGATCCGGCCCTATCAGTCCGATGCACTGCAGCAGAGTGCCGGGCTGATCGATGGCTGGCGAAGGAAGAAAAAAAAAAACGGAAAGAGCGTTTCAGATTTTTTTTCACCTACCTCAGCCACCTCGCCTTTAATTATCACCCCAAAGCGCCTGGCCTCCCGATCAACACCTCCTGCAGCTGTCAGCGTTTTTGCTCGGCGATGCTGCAGAGGGCGGAAATGAATTTCAGCTCCGGGGCACTACCAGGGCGATGCGCAGCCGGATGACGTCACGATCACCGGGTGCTGGAGATCGTGGCGCTAGGGGTTACCGCCGCCGCAAACCGCCAGGTGAATTTCGTGGGCGGCGGGAACATCGCCGCACCCAGGTGGAAAGTCCTTAGCGCCCCATTATCGCCCCCTGGAGGCACTAACGGGAGACGCTAAGGCACCGAATTTCTAGCCCATTGTGTTTTAAAGCAACATGTATTCACACAAGTTTAGTAATAAAAAGGTACAGCCTGAAAATAAGTGGCTAAAATGCTAATGAGTTAGCTTTGATGTTGTTTTCCCATAGACTGCAATTAATAAGCAATACGTTAGCCAGTCTCAACAATTGATAAACACTCACACACATTGGGGTAGAAATTAGGTCGCGCCCCATTTGGGGCGCAAATATCGTCCGGACGCAAATATTAGCGCCTGGCGCTAATTATCGGCACTGACAGGAAACTTCACTTTTACCGCCCCGGGAGGTGAGTGGAGCGTTAAAGCAGGCGCTGCACACCTGTCTTAAGGCGCAAAGGCCAAGGAGTGAGGCGCTAACTCAGCGCGCGAGCGCAGCGCAGCTGCTGCCAGTTAGCGAGGGAACACAGACACACTGGCGCCGGCCACTTCTTAAAGCGGGGGGGGCCACTTGCTCCCCAGCCACACCCTGCTCATTGCAGCCTTGAATCTCAGCCTGGAGAGACCTGTGAATCCATTTTGCTGCCAAGCATGGAGAGGGTGAGAGAACGCGCTCATCGCTTCGCCGAGCGGGCCTTGGATGCTCTGGTTGACGCAGTGGAGCACAGACGATGTATGCTGTTCCCTGAGAGTGGCAGGAGGCCTTTGCCACGCGAGTTCAGAAGAGTGTGGAGGGAGGTGGCTCAGAGCGTCTCCTCCAGGAGCATGGTGCCCAGGACCCATACTCAATGCCGCAAAAAGTTCAACGACCTCACTTGGGTCGTCAGGGTGAGTGGCTTTTTCTCAATACCTCTCCATCCCTCCATCTCAACCTCACTCTATGGCCAGAGGGTCTTAAAACCCCAATGCACAACACTCATCCAACACCTATGGGCCTTTCATCAAACACACACACACATTCCACACTTTGCATACAGTAAGGGCTATTCACCTATGGGAGGCACATCAGGCAAGACCATGGCTGTATATTGTAAGGGCTATTCACCTATGGGAGGCACATCAGGCAAGACCATGGCTGTATATTGTAAGGGCTATTCACCTATGGGAGGCACATCAGGCAAGACCATGGCTGTATATTGTAAGGGCTATTCACCTATGGGAGGCACATCAGGCAAGACCATGGCTGTATATTTACTCAGATGCTATCCTTTTTCTTGCAGGCTAAGCTGGCTCATAATAGGAGACAGCAGCAACGGACAGGTGGAGGGCGGCTTCAGCTGCAACCCCTCAGCGATCTGGAGGAGCGCGTCCACAGGATTGTGGCAAGCCGGGTGATCGGTCCCGTCGCCACTGGAGACGCCGACCCCATTGTGGACAGCAATGGTAAGGTCATCACCTTTTTGTCCTCTGTCCTTCCACTTGTCCCTCACAACACCAGCCTTTGACACTTTCAATCCAACTTGCTAACTCGCTGCACTTATTCCTCCCTTACTGCCACCCTGTCCTCACGCTAAAGCCACTCTTGTACCTCCCTGCTTTCAGATGGTGATTCACCAGCTGAGGAGACGGGCCCTGAAGCTGCCACTGGGAGTGATGCTGCAGCTGAGGAGGAAGAGGAAGCCAGAGCATCAGTGCCACCCTCTCCCGAGGAAGCCCATGCCCACACTGGGAACACGCCTTCCCCGGAGGGGAGCAGGGGGGAAGGGGCTGATGATGGTGAAGCTCCAGGACCCAGCGGGCTGCAGCAACGCCATGGGGGGGGGTAGGGAAGAACGGGGGCCTTCTCCCCAGAGGGAGAGTATGCCAGACACTCCTACTGCAATGGACGCAGAGGAGGAGCGGCTGATTGCAGAAATGAACACCCAGGCGGTGGGCATGCACACTGAGCTCATGGGTGCAGTGGGAAGGGTGCCCGAATGCATTGAGTCACTGGCAAGGAGTGTGGAGCACTTCGCTGTAGCACAGGCGGATGCCACACTAACGCTTAGTGCTGCAATTCAGTCACTGGCTGCCGTGATCCCACCTCTGACTACTCTCATACAGACTCAGATGGAGGCCACGCGAGCACAGACTGCTGCCAACCTCGATGGTTCGTGCACATGTCCCCGGGGCTGTCACCACGCCGCAGCAGGCCAGCAATCTGTTCTCCAGCAGATTGCTCCGGATGCTGAAGTGCTGCCCCGTGGGAGTGCCAGTGTGTCGGGCGAGCAGGGAGTTGCTGGCCTCTCTCACGATGACAGCATTCCTGCTGCCAACACTGTCACTTCTCCACTGCACTTGCCACCGCCTGTAGGACAGACTGCTGCCGCCCATGCAGAGTTGGTGCAGTCTGCAGCCGGGCCCTCCAGGCCCAGAAGTGGTCGAGGCCGTCCTTCAGGGGCATCTGCAGTGTCAGGGTCTGACGAGCAGCAGCCTTCCACCAGCCTTGCTGCAGCCACTGAGGTCCCATTACGGAGGAGCAGTAGGGTTAGAAGGGGGGGAAGTGCGCAAGGGAAGGAGATCACCCTCGAAGGGCAAAAAGTAGGAGGTGTGACAAAATGCTGGTCATTTTTTTATTAAAGGCCGAGGTTCATGGTCCAACTTTTGTTTAGTGTTTTGGACATTATCTCCAGGTTGTGAGAACCAGTTATGTTATTGACTGATTTTTTGTGTTTATTTCTATGAGTTTGTCATGAGGAATTGACACACACAGAGTTTGTAAAATAAATAAGTTTCTGTATTCAAAATATACATGGCTGGTGGTTGGAATTATTGGTGCCTTGGCCGGCTTAGGGGTTGCGTGCTGGGTTGATTAGTGTTTGTAGCAATGGCAGGGGCCCTAGAAGCGGCTTGCTATTAGTCGTTGACGGACGGCCCTTGCAGTTTGACCATTGTGGGCCGCCCTCCTGCCTTGGTGCTGCTGATGATCATCGTCCTCGTCCTCTTCCTCCTCTTCCTCCTCCTCCTCTGGTGGTGCTACAAGGCCTGGTGGCATTGGCTGGGTCCTGAGGATTGCCATGTTGTGCAACATGCAGCACACGACTACGAAGTTCGAAACTTGCTCAGGCGAGTACTGCAGGGCTCCTCCGGAATGGTCCAGACAGCGGAACCGTTGTTTCAGCACGCCGATTGTGCGCTCAATAATGTTCCTGGTTGCTTGATGGCTTTCATTGTACCGCTGCTCAGCAGGGGTGTTTGGCGTACGGAGCGGTGTCATCAGCCAGGTGCTCAATGCGTACCCCTTGTCCCCCAGAAGCCAACCAACTGGCTGATGCGGTGCCTCGAAAACTTCTGCCACAGTAGTCTGGCGCAGGATGAAAGCATCGTGGCAGCTGCCCGGATAGTGGGCATTGACAGCGAGTATCACCTGTCTGTGGTCACAGACCAACTGCACATTCAAGGAATGGAACCCCTTTCTGTTCCTGAATTCCTCTGCATTCTCTCGCGGAGCACGCAAAGCCACATGCGTGCAGTCAATGGCGCCCTGCACCATGGGGAAGCCCGCTACCCTCGCAAAGCCCAGAGCACGGTCACGCTGCTTGTCTGGGGTCATAGGGAAAGAGATGAAGTCTCGTCTCCTTCTGAAGAGGGCATTGGTGACCTGCCGGATGCAGCGATGCACCGCAAACTGGGAGATATTGGCGAGGTCCCCAACAGCAGCTTGGAATGAGCCAGTGGCGTAGAAGTTCAAAGCCACTGTGACCTTCACTGCCACCGACAGAGACGTCCTGGACCTCAGCTGAGGCTGCAGATCTGGCTGCAGCAGGTGGCAGAGCTCAGTGACCACCTCCTTGCTGAATCGCAGCCTTCGCAAACACAGCTCCTCGGACATATGGATGTAGGAGAGCTGTTCACGATATACCCTGGGAGGGTAAGCTCTCCTGTACATGCGCCTGATGGCCCTCCTCCGTCTGGCCATCATTGCCACTCTCTGTCTGCGTCTCGGTATCTTCCGATTCAGCTGGAGCAGGACGACGCCCCCAATCATTGCAGCCCCCATATTCTCTTTGCCAGAAAAGTAATGAGGTACAGCAACTAAAGTAGCAACAAAGTTAGGATGAATAGGCAAAACTACCTCACAAAGCGTTGAGTCAATGTAGAAGTCTCTCTCTCTCTCTCCGAATCTCTCTCTCTCTCTCAGAACGAGTGGTGCATAAATGTCGACCACAGAAAAAGACAGGAAGAGGCCCCCTTTAAATAGCGCCCCCCCCAGCCCCACACCGATTGATAGTGTTCCAGTCTTCCGGTCGTTGGAAGCGCCAGGCGGTAAGGCAGGGGGCGCCACTCAATTTCCGCTCCGGGGCGCCCCAAGGGCGTTGCACCATGGAATGACGTCACAATCTGCGCGCGCAGGTGGTCGCAGCGGTAAGTTTTAGCGCCGCCGCACAATCTCAAGTTAAGTTCTCGAGCGGCGCAAACATCGCTGCGCCCGGGCGTTAGCGGCTTAACGCCCCATTAGCGCCCTCTTAAGGCGCTAACGGGAGGCGCAACCAAGTGAATTTTTATCCCATTGTGTTGGAAAGTCTCTGGTTCCTTTCTAACTGTGAACAAGAGGAGATAAAAAGAGATAAAAACAGAGAGGCAACACAGACATGTCATCCAGATTTTTTAAGATAGATGGGAGAAGAAAATGATCTGAGCAGATCTTTGTACAGGTACTTAAAAAGCAGGGTAAGTGAATTGAGTGATCTTTCCTTCTGCTTGTTTTATGTTCTTAAGAGGTTATATTATTCAATTCTTGATTACACTGCTTGATTATACTTACAAGACGAGATCAAAATTGTCCAAGAATGTACCAGAGGTATCATTTGC
Organism: Squalus acanthias; assembly: GCA_030390025.1. Lineage (NCBI taxonomy): Eukaryota > Metazoa > Chordata > Chondrichthyes > Squaliformes > Squalidae > Squalus > Squalus acanthias. Next base: position 43,355,932 of record CM059436.1, read on the forward strand.
TTAAATTGCTCTTTAAGAGAAAAAAATCATAGCTTGCAACTTCATAGATTTTGCTGTGTATGGACAGCAGGCTTTCGATTGGAATGATTCCTGTAAATTTTTGTCAACTAGAAAGCAGACTATAGATATTAAATTGTTAAGCTCGTTGAATAATTATTATATCCTGTCTACAATTATAACAACAAAATTGACTTATAGAGCTATGGCATGGCTGTTTATCTAAGCTAGAATATTTGTGATAGCTGGGTGAAATCTGAGCCTTGGGCATGAGTCAATAACATCTCAGCTTTCCATGAAAACTTAAATACTAGGCATTAACAGTCTCAAAGTTTTCCATGTAGTGCACAAAATCCAACAGTTACCTATGTCTTCCTCTGGAGAATATGCATGCATTTTGAGTATTTGCCTTAAAATGTATTTTGTTGTCATGTATGCTACAAAAATGGCTTGCACCATGTTTAGGCAAGATAGACACACAGCACCATCTAGTGAATGTATTTTCTCAATTCAATCTCTCGTTACAGTCTGATCTCAGCGCTGATTGTTCTATTTACATGTGGGTTTCTTAGATGACTACATAGTAACGCATAGTTAAATCTGCTTGATAAATAGGGAAAACCATTAATCTAGCCTGTTACATGTGTTTTGTCAAATAGTTTTTATCAGCAATGCAATGATGACAAGTACTGAAATATCGATTACTTCTGGAATTTCACAATATTTGGTGTACAATACATATTAACCTTAAAAAGGGTATATTTTTCACTTTATATAAAAAGTTTGAATACTTTGTTATCATTATTTATAACTGTTTAAAATGGTGTGTACAAGTATTTTGTAATCACGCAATTTTGCTAACTGGAGTGATAAGAAAAACGGCTAATCACAGCTCACCTGTAATAATGATCCTTTAACACTTCTCAAGCATCTAATGAGTCATCCATTAGGTGTAAATGTCTAAAAGGTTAGTAAACCAGATGTGGAGTCAGCAATATTTGTACAAATGGCTGAGCAGCAAGTTTGAAAAGCCCATTGTACCTATGAGGCTCTACATGTGTATATTCACTGTTTGAGTGAGAGTCACAACCAACACCCGTGGGGAGGGTGGGGCGAGTCTTTTACCTAGAAATTCGATCGCGTCCAAATGCAGGTGCGCAGTGGGTGGTGTGCACACAGCACGCACCTATTCACATGGTCGCAAGGACCACCCGATATTGGTGCACCTACCTCATTATACAAAAACAGGCATACAGCCAGCTCTACCTATGCTGCTTATTGGCTTCCTGACTGTTTGGGGGGGGGGGGGGGGGTCAGGAAATAGGGCATCCCTGACACCATTTAAAGACAGCCTGCACCTCTTAAAGGGGAGGTGCACTGTGGCTGTAGGCTACAGGAAACATACTGAAAGCTCAAAAATGGCTGGATGAGCTGCAGAAGCAAAGGCCCCCAGATATCTGGATGCAGCATTGGAGGCCCCTGTCAAGGAAGTTGCTAGGAGGAGCCAAACTGCCACGTCCTATGCCAAGATGCTGCAGTCTGCCAAAGGGGCAAATCTGCTCGAGGTCACACAGCATGGCCATCTGAAGTGTCCTCAATGGAAGCTCAGCAACCTTCCACCTCCAAAGCTGTAGCTACTGGGGATTGATCTCATATGAGCAGTAGAATAGTTAAACAAGCACACAAGATAGGCACTAGGGTTTTGCACAAGAGTGATTCTTAGTTTATGTTCAATATTATCAATTCTCAAATGAAGAGGAATGAATTATGTTGGTGTAGTAAACTTTTTTTTGTGTAATTGGTGTTGGTCTTAGTATTCTTTGTAATCTAAGGGCAAGACCCCTGAAGTTGGACTGTAGGTGAGTATTCAGATGGTGGTTGTAAGGACTGTGGTAATATGGATGGCGGGACTGTTGGTGTATTGGAGATGGTTCAACTGAAGCGCTTTTCTATCAGTTGTCTGAGATTTCTGGCAGATGGCGGGACTGGTGGGTGAAGCTGTTCCAGTGCTTCCTTCACCTCCATTCCTTCCTTCCCAGGTGGGGTAAGGACTGGTCCCTCTGGAGCGCAAAATTATACAGCATGCAGCGCACCTTGTGCTGGCATGGCTCTCAATGTCAGCCAGCTCAGTGTCTGTGCCCGGGTTCCTGACATGACTCATGAGCCACATGTTGAGACGATATCCCTTTTCACCAAGTAGCCAGCCTGTGACCTGACCGTGTGGCTGGTGTCTCGCTGGAATAGAGGACTGGCTCAGGATGAAGGCATCATGGCTTCTGCCAGTAAGCCGGGCACAGACCTGCATTATCTGCTGCTTGTAGTGACAAATGTGCTGGACGTGGAAGGAGTAGTATCACTTCCTGGTCACATAGATGCCAGTCTCCTCATGTGATGCACGCAGGGCAATGCGTGTGCACACTTTCACCACTTGCGTCCTTGGGAAAGCTGCAATCTGTGCAAAGCCTGCTGCTCTCTCGCCCTGTTTCACTTGGTCCGTGGGGAAAAAGATCGTGTTTGACTAATCTAATTGAATTTTTTGATGAAGTAACAGGGAGGATTGATGAAGGGAATGCAATGGATGTTGTCTACATGGATTTTCGGAAGGCGTTTGACAAAGTACCACATAGAAGGCTGGTTAACAAAGTTGAGGCTCATGGAATAGGTGGGTCAGTGGCAGCTTGGATAAGGAATTGGCTTAAGGACAGAAAACAGCGAGTTGTGGTAAATGGCTGTTTTTCAGACTGGAGGTCGGTAGACAGTGGTGTTCCCCAAGGGTCAGTGCTGGGGCCACTGCTTTTTTTGATATATAAATGACCTGGATATTGGAATACAGAGTAGAATTTCTAAATTTGCCGATGACACCAAACTTGGGGGTGTGGCAAACAGTGAGGATGTTACCAATCAACTGAATCAGGACATAGAAAGGCTATCAGAATGGGCAGACAAGTGGCAGATGGAATTTAATACAGAGAAGTATGAGGTGATGCATTTTGACAGAAGGAACAGGGAGAGGCAATATACACTTAATGGCACAGTTTTAAAGAGTGTGCAGGGACAGAGGGACCTGGGAGTTAATGTGCATAGGTCCCTGAAGGTGGCGGGATATATTGAGAGAGTGGTTAGCAAATCATATGGGATCCTGGGTTTCATAAATAGAGGTATTGAGTACAAAATTGGAGAAGTTATGCTGAACCTTCATAAAGCGCTGGTTAGGCCACAACTGGAGTATTGCATCCAGTTCTGGTCTCAACACTTTAGGAAGGATGTGCAGGCACTTGAGAGGGTGCAGAGGAGATTTACCAGAATGGTCCTGGGGATGGGGGATCTTAGCTACAAGGACAGGTTGGAGAAGCTGGATTTGTTTTCATCAGAGCAAAGGCGGTTGAGGAGTGATTTGATAGAGGTGTACAAGATTATGGCGGGTTTGGATAGGCTAGACGGGGAAAGGCTGTTGCCACTAGTTGATGGTACAAGGACTAGGGGACACAGATTTAAGGTTTTGGGCAAGAGATACAGGGGGGACGTGAGGAAAAACTTTTTTATGCAGCGAGTGGTGAGGACCTGGATCTCGCTGCCGACGGAAGTGGTGGAAGCGGAGACACTCAATGTTTTCAAGGGGAGACTGGATAAGCACTTGAGGGAAATAAACTTGCAGGGCTACGGGGATAGTGCGGGGGAATGGGACTGACTCGATTGCTCTGCAGAGAGCCGGCACGGACTCGATGGGCCGAATGGCCTCCTTCTGTGCCGTTATGACCCTCTTGGAGTAGACAGCCTCGGTCACCTCTCTTCTGCAGCAGTGGACAGGAAACTGGGAGATATCGCTGATGTCACCTGTTGCAGCCTGAAAGGAGCCTGTGACATACCAGTTAAGAGCCAGGGTCACCTTTCCAGCCACAGGCAGTGCTGTCCACACCCTGGTTTGGGGCTTCAGCTGTGGCTGCAACAAGTGACACCGCTGAGTTACAGCCTCTCTAGTAAAGCGCAGGCACCTCACACGTTACTCCTCCGTCAGGTTGAGATAGAAAAACTGTTGTCTAAAGATATGTACTGGCCCTCCTGCACAGTGCCCACTTCTTCCCTCTTTCTCACACTGCTCCTGCGCGCTGGAGTTTTTTTGATGCTGCTGCTGCTCCCCCTCCTCCTCCAGCCCCAAAGGCAGACCCAACAGAGCACCCGCGAGGCAAATAATATAGTTACAAGGAAAACAATCACTTCTGCACCTCCAAAAAGCTGTTGGGAGAACTCAGGAGTCAGTTCTCCTGTAGACAAAAATCACCAGAAAAAGGCCCAGAAGTCCACCAGCAGCCTAATAGGATATACCAGTGACTTACCTGAATGGGGGTCATGATCCTTTAAACAGCACTCCTGCGGGCACTTCCTGACTGTTAGCCCCATTATTTGCTGGGCAAGTTGATGAAACGTTGAATCGGGCTCTGGGGCATACCAATTTTACAAAAGGGTCCTACAACCAGCATAGGACGACTTATTTACATATTACAATGAGCTCTGTGCATTTTTCCATCAGGCGCCCTGGATGACTGGAGGGCGTCTGACCCAATAATGCGTGTGACGGACCTCGTTTGATTGCGCGTGTCCAGGCGAGGGGATGGAGCTTGAGGCCCTAAAGAAAAACATTATTAACTATGTGTGATGCCTGTAATTAAATATAGAGGTAATAGGCTGGTGTGGAGGTGTGCTCCCCTATGCCACCAACCTTCACATCCCATTCCTTGAATAGAGAATTAATAAGTTAAATTAAAATTTGTAATTTTTTTTCATGTGAGCAACAATTTTGACTTCCTTGCTAAAGTAATATATGTGTAGTCAGCTTCACTAGTTCATTACCACTAGAACTGGCAGTCCACCTTTGAGAAGATCTGACACTGTTCACCTACCCAGTGGAAAAACTCTTGGTTAGTTAATTTGCAGAATGTTTCTGGAAACCAACAGGATCCGGTGGCCCATCCTCCCACTGCCCAGTTACTGGGAATGCGGCAGCTTGAATGCGGAATGGCTATGAACTGAGAGGTTTAAAAAACAAGGAAAACTTGGTGGAATAAACTTAACATTATTTGACAAAGGGCCCAATACATCCCAGTTATAACAGATTATCAGCAGACCTTTTTTACGGCTCAAAAAAAATTATATAATCATAATTATAACTATTATTCTTTCAAAACATAACTGAAATTAAGAAATTTCTTTTAGAAGATTGACCAAACTAAATGATATGACAATATTTTTATTATTAAATGTATCAAATGCAAACCTCAACTATCACAGTGTAGAAAATTTTTTATATTAGAGCACTCCATTAATAACTCTTTAGTACTTGTAGATACATGCTTAGATTCTGTCGTAACATTGCTTCTCCTTCCAAAAGTTATGTAACACGCTCGCAATAATATCCTATACAACTGGTGTAAATGCTACAGACCCGAGTAAAAGCTACAAGGTATAAGTGCCACACAGTCTCAAAGTAACAATACCATAAACACGGCTGGCATGCTGGTACATGAACTGGGCATCAACAGCAACAAAAGACAATAAAAGGCATGACGCCTGCGTCACTAATAAAAAATAATTGTGCAGCCTAATGTCAAGGCAGAGAGTAAGTAAGTGTTTTTTTCCCCCCTGTTTGCATGAGGTTTAAATGCAGCGCTTTTCCAGGTTCAACAGTTAATAGTGAAACAGAAGAAATCCATTACGCTGAAAGTGCAAGCTCTTCTGGCTAATGAACAGTCTTTCCCTAGCCGGTTAGTAATGTACTAACGTGGAACTACTTCTGTTCTTGGCGTCTCCTGGGAGACGAACTCTGTGGATCCAGGATTCATTTCCTTTATGGTTTAATTCTGTAGTGTTCCTTCTTTGATCTGTTGGATGAAAAGATTTTTCTCATCCTCTGGAGTCCTCCCATTCTGAGCCCGGACTATACATGTAGGCCTGTGCAGATTCAGCATGTAAATCAGCTGCTGTTTCTCATTTTTCAGTTCTTCTATTTGTGCTTTCAGCTCTGCGTTCAGAGATTCCAGTTTTTCTGACTCCTAGAGGTAAGATATCACATTAAGTACATTTGTCAATTCTCCTGATCTAGAGAGTTATGATTTTTTTTTTTTTAAAAGAACTATACATTTTGAGTGCAATGATTATACACCAAGATACTGCAAAACATTTTCCTCGCTTTTTCTGCTCGTCTCCATTAAACTGGGAATTAATTTACCATGAAATTTTACATTACTAGATCATTACATAAAACGCCAAGCTATTAACACACGTAAAATTCTGTACGTGCAATATTTGATCTTTAGGGCGTTAATTGGAATGTTATTCTCCATTTCAATAGTTTTAACTTTTCCGGTGATGCTCCACTTTCTTTTTTCCACTCAAACTCCCCAAAATTGCCAGTAAGTGCTTATAACATTGTGTCATTTCAGAGATATGTAGTGCCCATTTGTGATTGGCTTACTGATGGATCTGTATGACAGACCTACAAACACTGTCCCCATGACAGTGGCCTCACCTACTCGAAGCTGTTCAAACAATTCTATTGCTGTCCCAAACACGCAAGAACATGTTGAAGTGTATTTTTCCTTTGCATGCCTAAAAAGTAATTGGTGTATCTTTTCCCTCAGAATATATAAGTAGGCATATTGTTATACATTCCCACACATCTGTCCTTTTTTCTCATTGCCATATTTAACAGCCAATAATGTTAATTTCTTTGTTGACTTATTTAAATCTAAATGCTAATAAATAAGAGTTCTGGCACCTACTCTATGTAACAAAAAATTCTAAAGAGTTTGCTCATTCTTATCTTAAGGGAGTTAGAAATACCTTTAAAGCTTAATTAGTGTTGAGCTTAGAGACAGACAGCTAAAATCTTCATTTAAGTCTAGTTCACACTGGGTTATGGTAATGGTCTATCTTTTGATCCAAATGATCAAGGGAGATGGCGGGGTAGGGGGCGTGGGGGGAGGTGACGCTGAGTCTGGTTTTGTGTAACAAGCCAATGATGATTCCCAACTTTAACTTGTTCAAACATCTTGGAAACAGTTACTATAACATAATTGAGTTTGGCGTCACACTTGCCATGGGTAAGGACAGTACAACAGAGACTCAGGGGGAATTTTGCCAGCCCTGGGGAGGTGGGTATGGAGGCGGGACTGCCGGGAAAATAGCAGAAACTGGGAGCGGGTACCGAACCCGCTCCCAACCCGCCTCCGTGCCATCTTCCCGGGAGGCGGATCCCTGAGTCACGCAGGGATCCGTCTCCTCGAGGCGGGGATTACAGCCATTTAACTGCCTATTAACAGGCAGCTAAGAGGATTATCCCCATTTTATCCCTGCAAGTGCGGGCTTCCCGACGGCTGCGAACCTCATCAGGGTCAGCGAGGTGAGCAGTGGGTCTGCGGGAGTAAGAGGGATCGAAAAGTGCGCTGTGGAGGTGAGTGATGGGTGCAAGTGTGGAGAGGTAAGTATGAGAGGTGAGTGTAAAGTGTTAGAAAAAGTTTACTTACCTTTGTTTCTTCCTGCAGGCGAGAGGTGAGTGTAAAGTGTTAGAAAAAGTTTACTTACCTTTGTTTCTTCCTGCAGGCTTCAACCCTTGGGGATCTGGAGGTGCCTCATCTCAACGGCAGAGATGACAGAATGGCTGCTGCATTCTCAGATGCAGCAGTCATCTGATTTCTGCTGAGGAAAGAGGTTTGGTGAGTCTTCAGTACAAGAACTCACCTTAGAACAGAGAGCATCAGTGTTTGACAGTTTCTCTAAGCTGTCAAACGCTGACAATTCATCTGTCAAAAATTTTTGACAGATGAAACGTCATACGCTGATGTCCTCTGTCACCGGCTTTCTCTTAATTGGCTGGCTAAGCCCGCAGGGCGGGCTTAACAAGGTCAATCAAGGGAAAGTAGCGTGAGTTGGCCGGAAGTCGTTGAGGGTGGGACTAAAACCCGAAAACCAGCAATCCCGCCCCCAACGACAAAATCCAGCCCTTAGGAAAGTGAACTTTGGGGGATTGAGAAAGCAGTTAATGTAGCTGAACAGAAATAGATTGTTAGAAGGACAAAGCTTGTAGAAGTGGTATACTTCTAAATACACAATGCAGTGCTTACAAAGTCAAATTATGGCACTGGAAAAGAAAGACAATAGCAATAAATGAAACCTATGTGAACGACAAAGGAAGTGATGCAAGCAACAAGAGAAAAAGAAGGATGTTCCTCAAATATCGATCCTCAGCTTCAGTGGTAGACAGGCAGGAGTACAAGGATTGGTTGAGGACTGTTAGAAAACTGGTTAAACAGGCAAAAATAAAGAATGAGACTTGGAATACAAAGAACAAAAAAGCAAAACAAAGGACTCTGAGTACATTCAGAGTAAATAGAGTCAGAGTAGCTGTGCCTTTGAAAGGTGCTTATAGGGAGATGCTTTCAGTCAATCTGAAAAGGCAGTTAGCCTGAACTATTTTTCTGTATTAGTGTTCATGGAAGAAATCATTGACTCCGGGAAACAAAGGTTATTTTCCAGGAAATTGAAAAGGACACTAGAAATTACTGACAGGGACCTACAAAGAAGGGTACATAAGGAAATGGTCATGTTCTAGTCAATGTTCCCCTTAAGCTGCACGGCCGCGCAGCTGTCTGGAGGTCCCGCACAGGACACTTGGCGGCTTTACAGTAGGAAAAACCGCACACGCGTGGAAATTTGAATGGGCCGCACAGCCCGTTAAAGGGGCTGCTCCCCCCAAAAAAATTAAAGGGAACATTGGTTCTAGTGGGATCTTTAGGGAATCACTAGAATCAGGAGTTGTATCAAAGGATTGGAGAGAAGGGAATGTAACAACAGTATTTTAAAAAGAGAGCAAATGGATTGTCCTGTAATTACAGTTCAGTAAGCACGATATCTGTGCCGGGGAAAATATTAAGATGCTATCCTGAAATAGGGTATTGTGAAACACAGAGGAATATCGAGTGTTCAAGGGAAGTCAACATGGCTTTTAGTGGGGTGGTAGGTGAGGGAGTGAAACTGGGTGCCTTTGCGCCCCCGGGGGGCACTAACGGGACGCAAATGGCTTTGCGACCAGGCGCAGCGCTGACATCAACTCCCGCTATATTCGGCGGGAGTTTTGCGGCGGCGCTACGACGTTGTGCCCTGATCTCCTTTGCCCAGAGATCGTGACATCATCGCCGTGTGCATCGCCCTGGTAGCGCCCCGGACACAAAATTGACTTCCGCCCCCTGCAGCAGCGCCGGGCGAAAACACCGACAGCTGCAGGAGGCGTGCACCGGGCGGCCGGCCGCTTCGGGGGGGGGGGGGGGGGGGCGATGATTAAAGGTGAGGTGGCCGAGGTAAGTATTGTCTTGGAACATGATAAACTTTAACAGCATGCCTGTACTGAATTGGCTTGGTTAAGAAAAAGCCTCTTCAGCAGGAGATAACTAGAAAAGAATTGGTCATGTTTAAGCCTCTCTGTATTGGGACACCCACAAAGAGGGGCAAGTATTCTACATGTAAATACTCAGTCCATACAATAGTATTTTGTTTTAGATCATTCACTGCATATTTACATTGTGGTGCCACTTTCTGGACAGCTGCAATAACAGAACTGGGAGTTAACTGTAGTGGCAATAACACCTCTGTGTGACTAAGATAACGTGAGTCCGCAGACTGGGCCTCAGTCTAACTCATTCGAACATTTATGCTCCATTATCAACTCCTGTAAATCCCCAAATGGTCTTTCTCCTCTTCAATTTCTTTTTCATAATTTCTTTTTACTAAAAAGTTCACCCACAAGTAACTAATTATTTAATTCTTATATATTCCCTCAGTTCTGCCTCAATCAGTTGCAACCTGAGACCACAGATGTGTGAAGTTCAATGTCGAATAGTTTGCATACTATGTCCGATGCTGAGAGACTGTGAGCGTGGGAACAAGGTCAGTCTACTGTGAGGAATAACACATCTCTGACTAAGGATCAGCTTTCAGGCTTCACCCACCCTTACAGACATGGCCAACAATTAGACTGCCTGACCAAACATTTGCCCGTAATTTGCGATCAGCGGCGAAGCAAAGGCGCTCGCTGCTGGCCCCAAAGAAAGCTGCCCACAGAGATCTCTGTGGCGATAAGTTTGCCTTTTTCGACGTTCAGTTGACTGCAGCGCTACGTCATGGGGATTTCTAGTGCGATGCTGCTGTGACGTCAACAAGCTGTCCAAGCAGCCAATCACATTGAAGAATTCTCACAGACAAGAAACCAGGAAATAAATCGCTGCTTTTATCCGGACTTTTAAAAAATGTTAGAGAACGAAATAAAGATTGGGACTTTCACATGGCGATAAGGTAGAAGCTGAAATATCATGAACAAACGTCAAAAAAACATTTTTTTAATGTTTTTTAAAAAATTGTAATTTTTATCATAATGGAGAAATTTGACACTCCACAAATATGAAAATTAGGACCAGAACATTTGTTTACCAGTTAATACGCTGTTAAAATGCCAATTACACCTATTCCAACAAGGCTTAACATTTAATGAGGTATTTAACAGCGATATTACCGCAGAAAAGCCCAAGTTTTCATCAGTTTCACTGATTACACTGATTGCCGGCTATGGTTGGGCAGGGGGGGGGGGGGCGGGGGAGGCGGTGTCTATAGCGTAGCCAGTGTCGGGGCAGTGAATGACTGGCCACAACTTCAGGATTTCTGCGTTTAGATGCGCATGTGCTAAACCACAGATAATGATAGGGAGATGGCAGAAATATTAAATCATTATTTTGCTTCGGTATTTACCAGGGAGATAGATCAGGTGGACATGACATTGGATGATGAGATGAATAATGAGATAAATGCATTTAAAATAAAAAAAGGGGATACATTAAATAAACTAATCAAACTCAAAGAGGATAAAACCCTTGGTCCAAATGGATTGCATCCACGCATTTTAAAAGAATCTAGGGAAGAGATAGCAGAGGCATTACTACACATATTTAATAATTCATTAGAAAAAGGTGTAGTGCCAGAAGACTGGCGGATAGCTAATGTAATGTTATATTTAAGAAGGGGGATAGAACATGTCCAGGGAATTATAGACCAGTCAGCTTAACATCAGTGGTGGGAAAAATAATGCAATCCCTACTAAAGGAGAGAATAGAAGAACATCTAGAAATGAAAAGTATAATAATGAATAGTCAGCATGGATTTCAAAAGGGAAAATCTTGCTTGACCAACCTTATTGAATTTTTTGAAGAGGTAACAGAGAGAGTAGACAATGGTAATGCAGTAGATGTAATTTATCTAGATTTTCAAAAGGCCTTTGATAAGGTACCCCATAATAGATTAATGAATAAGGTCAGAGAATGCAGAGTATGGGGACAAGTAGAAGAATGGATTGCTAGCTGGCTTCAAGACAGAAAGCAGAGAGTGGGAGTAAAAGGTAGCTATTAACAGTGGCAGAAGGTCGGAAGTGGTGTTCCACAAGGATCAGTGCTGGGACCACTACTGTTCACAATTTACATAAACGATTTAGATTTTGGAATCAAAAACACAATTTCTAAATTTGCAGATGATACCAAATTGGGGGGGATAGTCAATACTGAGGAGTACCGCAACAAATTACAGGAGGACATTAATAAACTTGCAGAATGGGCAAATAATTGGCAAATGAAGTTGAACATAGACAAATGTGAGGTAGGAAGAATAGGGAGGTCACTTATCACTGGAGGGCGCGAGTCTAGGTGGGGTAGCGGAACAAAGGATCTTGGAGTACAAATACACAAATCACTAAAAGTTGCGCCACAGATTAGCTAGGCCATTGAAAATGCAAACCAAGCACTAGGGTTTATTTCTAGAGGGATAGAATTGAAAAGTAGGGAAGTTATGCTAAATCTGAATCAAACCTTGGTTGGACCACACTTAAGAATACTGCATGCAGTTCTGGTCGCCATATTATAAAAAGGATATAGAGGCACTGGAGAGGGTGCAGAGAAGATTTACAAGGATGATACCACAAATGCCAGGTTATACATATCAGGAAAAGATGAACAGGCTGGATCTCTTCTCTTGAAAAAAGAAGGCTGAGGGGTGACCTAATAGAGGTCTATAAAATTATGAAAGGTTTTGACAGAGTGGATACAGAGAGAATGTTTCCACTTGTGGGGAAGAGCATAACTAGAGGCCATCAATATAAGATAGTCACCAAGAAATCCAATAGGGAATTCAGAAGAAACTTCTTTACCCAAAGAGTGGTGAGAATGTGGAACTCACTACCACAGGGAGTGGTTGAAGCGAATAGTATCGATGCATTTAAGGGGAGGCTGGACAAACATCTGAGGGAGAAGGGAATAGAGGGTTATGCTGATAGATTTAGATGAGGAAAGACGGGAGGAGGCTCGAGTGGAGCATATGTGAAGGAATAAGCCATATAACCTATTCAGAAAAATACACCATTCTATGAAAGAATTCTGGCCTTATTAAAACATGACAAACTGGGTTTGGAAATCTGGAAGCCTCAACAATCTAAAGCTGTAAACAGCATACAGGCTATTGAGATAAGATAGTTGTTGACACTGAATCAGTAACCTTATTGAAACAGAAGGTTGGAGGCTCCTGACGGTCTGAATCTTTGGAAAGAAGACAATGGTGCATCCTGGTTAAGGTGTTCTAAGTTACACTTCGTAAACAGGCACATAAAATTAAGAAACATATGCCTTAGTAAAAATGACATCAAAAAGAAACACCTGCCATCACACCGTTTTTGTGTTAAGCTTAAGACACCTACACAGGAGAAATAATTCTGTATTGCAACCAGCTGAGGTGACTAAGAATTGCATAGATCACCCTAGTTAAGCTGTTCTAATTGCAAGAGCACAAACAGAAGGCCTGAGTAAAAATGACATCAAATGAAATGCACCTGCTGTTACAACGTTTTTTATGGTAAGCTTCGGACACCTAGGGTAGAGACATGATTCTTAATGCTACCAGCTGATCTCACTGTAAGAATTGCAGAAGTCAGCAGAAAAATGACTAGAGATAATTAGCTTACATCAGCAGAAAACTTCAAAGGAAATACCACTGAAAAAGGGTATAAATATTGAACTTTCAAATGGGATAATAGATTCGCTGTACAGGGGCAAAGCGATTCTCAGGCTTCAGAGTCAGCTCTGTAAGTCTACAACTCGTTGTATCTCGGGGATCAAGGTACTGTATTTGATTTTGGTGGATATCTGTAGCAAAGTTAAGATTTGAGAATAAGGATCACTGATAATAGAATTGTAAGCTTTCTGTTTTTGGAACTGTTAATGTTGCGATTGAATCACCAACTGTAAATTACATGTCGGTTCTTTAATAAATCTATATATTTTTAGAATTATCTCACACAATACTTCTGTATCAAACTCGCAAACTCAATTTCTGTACACTCTGGTGAGGAGTTGCAGAATTCTGGGGGAGTTTTCCGGACCCTCATAATATCCGGAACGTTACAGTCTAGCTAAACTTATTAAAAGTGCTATCTGGAGGACGGTAACATCTTCAGGTTGTTCCTTTCCTTTAGGGAGAGATGGTCCAGACCTTTAGACCCAATTAAGCATCTTTAGGATTCGGCTACCTCAAACTTTAGTTGAAAGTGAATGTCTGGGGAATACGCCTGATCTGGGGTAGCCCTAAAGGGGCTAGGACTAGTAATAATCCCTTCACATAAACACCGGCATGGACTGGTTGGGCCAAATGGCCTGTTTCTGTGCCATATATCCTATGTAATCCTATGTAAACCCTGAAGTTATGGTCAGTTTCAGAGGGGTAATGACAGTGAACACTGATAGTTTGCTGTCATTACCCATCGCAAATTGCAGGCCATTATTATTGTTTTGAAAACTAAAACATGCAAAAGAGCACAGTTCTTTTTTACCACAAACAATTTTGACTGTCAGTGGCCATGTAGCTGATACAAGCCAATTTCTACCAAATCAGAGCAATGCAGCTTCCATAAGCATCCATACCTCAGGACAAAGAAATGGTGTGCTTATTGTACACATCTACTTACTTTTTGCAATATGTCTGTCCTTTCCTTCTTCTTATTTCGACATTTAGCTGCTGCTATTTTATTTCTTTCCCTTCTCCGTCTTCTCCTCTCATCTTCTTGTGGTGTCACCTGTAAGAATAAATATCTAAACTCACTTTCTTGGAATTGTAAGATGGCAGTAGTGCCTCAAAATCAAAAATAAAACAAAACCATCATTTGTTTTAGGTCACAATTTAGTTTGTACTATTGTGATGTTTTAGGTTCAGAGTGTTCACACTATGGTATAGTTTTAGTATTCCAAGATATACGTGTGTTTAACATACCCGTCTTTCTACTGTCTCGTTCGAGCTCTCAGTTCCTATTAAATATTCCATGGTTGATGCTCCATTTGATATCCGTTTGCTTTGAATGGCAAATCGCAGCTCTTCTTTGACCAAAGGGGTAATGTTTGTAAACTCATCAAATACCAGAGTCATTGAGGGCGAGATACATGGAACGACTGCTGCTGTACTGACATCTGATGCAGATCCTTGTCCTATGTGTTGGAGCATCATGGTGCTGTCTGTTCAGAAGAACAATGAACATGAAATTATTTCAGGTAATTAAATTAAAATTAAAGTTTCAGATATTTGTTTCTCACCCTTTTCTTTGTTTACACTATCCCCTCTCCCCGACGCCCACACATACCACATGTCATTTACCAGTCAATCTGGAATATGCCACTAGGAAATATCCAAGTGTAGTCTAGATTGATTCTCGCTCCCCCTCCCTATGGGCAAGTGCCTCATCTCAATCCAGTCCAAAAACCCAGTTGAAATGGAAAACTCCGAACAGGAAAATCACAGGCCATGAGCCTAGATTCCACTCCATGGTGCGGCACTTCTATTTTTGGTAACTTAATTTTTTTTAAAATTACTATGGTTATTACTATATAAAGCTTACACAGCTATTTCCAATATACAAGTGGTTGGTAATTGGCAAGTGTATGGCATCTTTAATTCATTGGTCTTCCCAGGATATATCTCCAATCTGATGTGTTCTAATCCATACTACTCTCCTCCCACAGGCCCTCAGATTCCTCCACATAGCAGCACGGTCAGTTTATTAGCCTGACTGCTGAGTCTGTAGTGACTTTAAGAACTCAGCATAGCCATGCCTATTAATGTCACTCCATGTTCAGCCAACAGGAGATTTGCTCACTCCAAGTAAGGGCAATGACAGATTCTTCCCTACTCAAGGTGAGACACCCTTCTTTAGAGGATGCTTCATCCAGTGGCCTGAACAAAAACTATTGAGATTCATTACAATGGCTTGGGTTGGTTGATAATGCTTGTTTCTCTGGCCTTGATATTATGCAATGGAATACTGAAATTCCTAACTCTACTATTTTGAGATGATCTTAACCCATTTATTTTGAACAGATTAACATCTCTGCTAAAACAGTCAGCAGTTTGTTACTACCTAACTTCATGTAAATAGGGTCATAGATTCAAATGTTAAATAACTCAGTAACTTGAACCTGTTACATGACCATCGATTCATAAGACAAATGACTTGATTGATGTGCCAGATAGCTGCTAATCTCTTAGCAGCAATACACATTCTGCAGCCTTTATCTCATTTATAATCCAGGTGATAGGATGATGTCAAAACCAGTGGGATAAATGGCCCACTGGTATCCCACTTGCACAAAGTTGAGTAACGGTAACACAGCTGGCAGATTTGTCCCTGGTCTATATGATGGTGCAACTCCTGTTTTTTCTACTGAATTTAAGTAAAGAGGACTCCTTCCTTCCCACTGTCCGGGGCCCCAAACACTCCTTCCAGGTGAAACAGTGATTTACTTGTACCCCTTGCAATTTAGTATACTGTATTCGCTGCTCACGATGCAGTCTCCTCTACATTGGGGAGACCAAATGCAGATTGGGTGATCGCTTTGCGAAACACCTCCGTTCAGTCCATAAGCGTGACCCTGAGCTTACGGTCGCCTGTCACTTTAATTCTCTGCTCCACTCCCACTCTGACCTCTCCGTCCTCGGCCTCTTACATTGTTCTAACGAAATTCAACGTAAGCTCGAAGAACAACACCTCATCTTTCGATTAGGAACTTTACAGCCTTCTGGACTCAACATCGAATTCAACAATTTCAGACTATAACCTCTACCCCTATGTTCTCTCTCACATGGCAGCTGCTGATGATTCTGCTATTGTCATTTACACCTCATCTAGAGTCATCTTTTGTTTTTTAACTTGTCCCATTACCATCTCTTTTTGCCTTGCACCATCATCCCTTTTGTCTTTCAATCTCTCCTGCCTTCCATCCTATCACAAACCTTTCCTTTGCTCTTTCCTCCTCTCCCCCTTTCCCTGCCCCACACTTGCTTAAATATCTGTCACTTCTCCAACTTTTTCCAGTTCTGACAAAGGGTCCCAGACCTGCAACGTTAACTCTGTTTCTCTCTCCACGATGCTGCCTGACCTGCTGAGTGTTTCTGTTGTTGTTTAAGTAAAGAGGATTTGGAGAAATTTGCAAGATTTGTACAGTTTGGTGAAATTACCAAGAAAATGGGGCACAGGTTCAATCCTTCACTTTATTGAGTTTACAATCTCAGCCATGCTGTTGTGCATCAAACTCTCTCCATTGGGCAGGGAGTGAGGAAAGAGAAGAGGAGGAGATTTGTGACCAAACTGCCCTCACCCATGTCCTTGGAGCCTCAGGGGCCACATCCAAGTGCCGATTCAGGAATGTGCACTTCTGGCAGGAAGCCTCGTCCACCAGGAGAGCATGTTGGGAAATCAATGACTTTCCATCCATTAAAATGAACACAGTTGGGCAGTTTCCAGTCTTGTGCTTTCATGGAGTGAGGCTGCCCATCAGAAGTGCATATTCATAAATTGGCTCTATAATGATTAAAGCCGTATTCCCATTAATTTGCATACATATCTTAAAATGTTGAGAAAAACAGATCTTGGTGTTTGGATGTATTTATCTGCCAATCAAGCAACATTGTTAAAATCAGCCCTAGGCTGGTCTTCAAAAAATATATTCTCAGCCTCTATTATCAAGTGTGAGCCTTAACTTTAAAGGTCACTCACCTTTATAAGTATGATTTTTGCCTTCTATAACCTAGGTGACTGAGGCCAATTGTTCCACCTCTTTCAGTGCACTGGTTGAAATCAGCTAACTCCTCACAGACTGAGGACCAACTCTGGTTTCTATGACTCAGCTGCTTATTAGATACAGTAATCTCAAACAACAGGCTGACACTGAAACAATGAAACTGGTGCAAAGATGGAAAAAAGTATGAAATGATTTTCATGTTGTGAACTTGTTCTATACCGTCATTTCCCCCCCCCCCCCACCCCCTGCCCCCCCTGACTTAGGGCCCTTATCAGAAAGCTATTCAGTACATCTTGACTAAATTGAAACTCAGTTTCTGGAGATGAAATGAAAGTGTTCTAACCCACTGTGTCAAGCAAACCTTCCATAGAGTCTGCTCTTATTGTGAAACTTGTGTAATACTCTGCATTAAAAATCCCTGTGTAAACACTGCAGTTGGCTACCCTTTATTCACTAGTGAATGAACGTCCTTCTCCTGCAGGTGGTGTAACTCAAGAATGAATCTGGAATTGGCACCATGTAAAACTACCCAGAATCACTTCAAGGCCAATTTTGAAGAATGTTGTACATATCCAGGCAACAGGGAGATGTCAATGTATGGATGTGACGTCACACCACAAGTGCTTTTAAGAAGATCTAATATAGCTATGAGATTAGGAGACAGCTGTTCCTTGACTGCTCAGCATGAACACTTGCTCAGTGTAGCCCTGTCATCACCTCAGTGATCAATTATTTATTACTGTTACATAAGCAACTAGGAATGCTTTATGTTAGATCTCAGGGTTCCATTCTGTACATAACACTTCCGCCTTCATTCCTAACAATTCCCACCATTAGGAATATTTTTTTTAGTAGTTAGGACAGTATGATGCAAAGGCATATTTGAGTTTGAGTATGCTATGGGTATGTGTCAGCTATCCCCCATATGCTAAGCTCTTGACCTCACTGACAGGCAGTGAGTGGAAGCGTGGATACTGGGAAAAAAGAAAGGGAAAAAGAAGGGAAAAGTCATCCCTCGAGTGCCCTTGCGCATTTGCTCACTGCTTATTTCAAAGTAGCTGTACAGCCCAATTAGGTACAGGCTATATCGGTAGACATTCATAATTTCTGTAGTGTGTCACCAGAAACATTGGCCCGTATTTTCCGATGCCTATGGGTGTGTACGACCCGTAGGGACATCGGAAATGCTGGTTTCAGGCATGCAAAGCACATGCGCTGAAAACCAGCATTTCCGATCTGTCAAGAATGCTCTTGACAGATCGGACGCCTGCCCTGGAGAAGTTCCGCTTTCTGCAGAACCTCCGCCCGCTGAAAACCCTTAGAAATCTTACGCCTGGTAAGGCCTGCTTTTACCAGCATAAGAGTTGAAAAAAAAGTTTTAAAAAATAAAATTTTTCACTCCTTTATAATTTAAAAATACTTTTAAAAAAGGTAAATTTATTTTTAGCCACGTAAAAAACTTTAATTATTATTTTCAAAAAATTAATTTTTGTTTAAAATATTTAATTTAATGTAATTTTAACTCATTTTAAAAATGTGATGTTTTTTAAAAAATGTATTTAATGTTTTAGCGTGTTTTTGGGGTGATCTCCATTCATATATTTGACAGGTCTATCTGTCAAAAGTATGACGGGAGATTCCCTTCTCCTATTGGCTGGCCTGGCCCACATGATCCCAGGGACGTTTGCGAACCGCCTGCTCCTCTGGGATACGTGGGCCCTGCGCATTTCGACTGTGGAGAGGCCCAGGATCGGAAGTGAACGGACATCGGGAGCCCTCAGGTAAGTTCGTAGATTTTTTTCTGATAGGAGGCCTCCGCACGCAGGAAGCCTCCTATCGGAAATTACGGGCCATTACCACGCTGATGGTGCACGGAGATCAGAAAATGGGGAATTGAAGAAAATTCCATGAAAAGGGAGAGGCCTGCTATTAACTGTAAGTGTGTAGCTTATGTGGGTTGTCAATATTAAGATCCTTTGATGAAATTACTGCCTCTTATTCGCTGTTCATTATTTTATGTGATATAAACTGTATAGTATCATTTTTTTTGGTGATATTCATTTCTTACCAAGTAGAAGGTGTGTTCCAGCTACTGACTAACGGTTTAAGGAAAAGCAGTGGATCAGGAAGATACCTTGATGATTGAGTGCTTCAATAGTCAGGAACAGAGATGGATTGTTACAAAAACACAAGTATTGGACTGAGTGAGCGGAAGAAGCCGCAAGACATTTTGGGTTTCTGATTACATTATCAACTTTTGGCTCGGTGTCAATTTTTGTTTGATTACGCTCCTGTGAAGCGCCTTGGGCCATTTTACTACGTTAATGAGACTATATAAATGCAAGTTGTTATTGTTGTTGGTCCTTAAAATCGGCTCATTTGATTGGGCTGTACCTGAATAATCAGTGGCATTACATAGAATTTACAGCACAGAAACGGGCCATTCAGCCCAACTGGTCTATGAAAATATGAATATCTTACATATGTAAAGGCTGGCTCCCACCCATACCCGGCAGGAATGACGTTAGCAGGTGGGAGTGGGAAATCATGGTGGGGCGATGGGGGGGGGCAGGCTGCCACCAGAGACCCACGGAAATGTCGTCGGCAAAGGTAAGGAAGGGAGGGGTGCCACCGGGCAGAGGAGGCCCAAGCTTTCTTGTGCGGCCAGGAGGAGCACTACTGCTCCTCATTATAATCCCACTGGAGGGTTTCCTACAGAATTGGCTGACCATTCTGGGGCAGGATTTTTGGTGGGTCAACCAGAGGCCTATTCAAATTGGCAATTCACCTCTTAAAGCGGGATTGCATTCCATTGTGGCTGATGATAAATGAGTAGGAGGTAGGTGCTAAGGTTCACAGAAGCCTCTCTGCAGGAGCTTCTGGAAGAGGTGAGGGTGAGGAGGGAACTCCTGTTCCCCAGCAATCCCAGGAGGGTTGCCAAACACGTTCACTGGGCATGAAGAGAGATTGGAGAAGTCGTCAGCTCCAGGAGTGTCACCCCCAAGTCCTGGAAACAGTGCAGGTAGCGCTTGAATGTAGGGAAGTAGAGTACTGCTCTTCATTTATCCCTCTCTCTCTAGAACACATAGTAGCAGTCCTTCACCTTCCTCCTCCAATACTGAACAATTCCCATCCTCCACCACCCAGCACAAGGTCACACTACACCACCTCTTATTCTCATTACATACACACACTCACCTCTTCCTTGCTCCCTTCACAGAAACCACTACATCATTCTCCTCTCACATGGTAGCCGTTGCACAATCGCCAACTCCTCTCAGGCCTCCTTCCTCATTTTACACTCCCCATACTACTTTCCTAGTCAACACCTCCTCATCCTGCTTACATCTTGTTTCTTCTTTGTCTCAGCATATGCACTACCAGCATAAGCCCCACACATCTGCACTTTCCTTTTCAGTAGCCACTTGCTTACTGTTACTTTCTCTTTTGCAGGACAATAATCGTGAGAGGAGCAAGACCAAGGGAGGACCAGCCAACCTCATGATCATGAGCGAGCTGGAGCAGCAAGCCATGAAAATTTGTAGGCCTGCCGGAGCTGTGAGCATCAGGCATTTTGAGGTTGGGGGCTCCAGTGGGTCCTCGGTGGTGGCCTCCTGCCGCCTGAATTCCTGTTCCCGCCCGCTGGCCAGGTAGTGATTCATCCCTGGTTCAGGCGGGAGTCAGATCCTGAATATGAAAATTAGTTTTTTTTCATGATCATGGAAATAAAATCAACATGCGAGTTTGTCACCCATTCAGGCCCCGACCCCACCCAGAGTTAAAATCGAGGCCATAGAGTCATGGAAATCAGGCACTGCAGTTTTAATTTTTTTAAATGTGACCAATTTGTATAGTCTTGTTTCCAGATGTACGTATCTCTTGTAGCAACTTCCTCGGAAGTTCACCCGATCAACCGGCATACCTTCATCGGAAGATCGGCGGAAACCCCATTTATCTGTCTATGCAGAGTTTCCGCCGATGTTCCAAAGGCCAATCTGGAGAACCCCGAGGAAATTCTCAGCGTGTGTATATGTCAGCCTTGGCTTGGTATCAGTACTCTCAGAGTCAGAGGTTGTGGGCCCAAGCCCCACGCGAGAGAGACTTGAGCACATAATCTAGGCTGACGCTTCAGTGCAGTACTGTGGGAGTGCTGCGTTGTTAGAGATGCCATCTTTCAGATGAGAAGTCAAATCAAGAGATCCCAATGACATCATGCAACCCTGATTTGAATTTATTCATTCAGCACCCGCCTGTTCCCGACGGATGCGTTTCCAACCTCAGTCCGACACGGTTAAATTCACGATCAGGGAGTTTCTGCTGTTTTAACCATTCACTTGCTAGCAGGGTGGGTAGGGTTAAAATCATGGCCCTACGGTTCTTCTGCACTAGCCATTTCTTTGTTGTCATGAGCACAGAACACAACAGATATCCGAACTTCCACTCCTCTTTAAGAGATGTATTATCATCTTGTAAAGCACCATGGAGGGGCCAGGGCTTTAAATAGATGAGTACATACAGTAACAGGTTGCTGATGTAATCACATCACCCTGTCACTGACTGAGTTTACCCCAACCAATGTACTAACTTCCTGTAAAAGCAAAGACAGAACAAATAAAACACTGCGAACCTTCACACTGTAGCAGATATTCAGCAGTTGCAGTGCAAATGTCCCAACACACACTGGAGAAGACATACAAAACAAACTACATAAACTTACTGGAAGGATCCATTTGCAAACTGTGCTATTAGGTTTGCCCACAGGCACTCACACAGCAATGGGTCAACAGCTGTAGGTCTTGTAGCGCTAGTCAAGATCCAACAACAGGAAGGTGACAATTTCAAACATGCATATAATGTGAGTGACAGTTAATTAAAATGTCTACCATTAAAGGGGTGTGAAATCAACAGCCATTCATTTAGAAGACTGCTGTCCTATATTGGGCTTGGCATTCAGAACCAAGATTGATAGAAATGAGCCCTGTAGCAGTCTATAATACTGTAGACTGAAACACATCCCTTACAGTATAATATATAACAACTCAATATGTTTTTCAACAGATGCCTAGTGGTTTAAAAGTTGAAATACCAAAGATTGAGTTTATTAAATAATCTGGTTTAAACTGATGGTTTGGGCTAATGCCTGTGACCTCACTTTAACATGCAGGCGTGAAACCTTTCTGATGAGAGACTCACAGCTTCTGGGCTTCCAACACGGTCGTGCACCACTTCATTACAGAGGCACAGTAAAAGCACTTGTGAAAGGTCAAGTCTGTAGTTTTTCTCTCATTAAAAAGTCTTACACTCCATTTATATTGGGAATTTGTGTCAATTGCACTGCTGTGGTCTTTGGCAAACTACAGATTTAAACACAGCGATTACAGTGGAGGTGGTGTGATGGGTTTTGGCTATTCTTCTGATGGCAGCATTACATTAACCGCCAATGCAAGCATTAATTCCCACTACTGTCACAGGAAGAAACCACCAAATAACATGGCACCCAGACCAAGAGAACTGCTCCCGAACACTTCCATATAGGCAGGGAAGCAGCCTTGCTATCACTGGCTCTATAAAAACCGTTCTTAATGACATACAAGTCTTCAACAGAATAATCATGAACATCAACTTTAAAATAATGACATATTTGACTGCTGCAAACTATAACTGCATAAAAATAAACAGGGCTTATTTTAATACCCAGAAGAAAAGCAGAAATAGCAAGGAGACAAAGTAGCTGGCTCCAAATTCAAACATCATCACATCTGTATCAAATACAAAGCAGGTGAGACAGAGCAGGCAGTCCCAGAATGCAAAGGTTAAATGGAATCACCTTACTTGTCAGAGACTCCATTATTAGATTTATAAACAGAGAACATTGCAGGAAGAAAGAGTTAAATGCTACTGTGCAATTCTTCGCTGGAGCTAGGATAACTGACAGATAGTGGGGTAGGTTGTGTATTAAAGGGGGTGCCTAAGGGAGCTACTGTTGATATCCATGTGGGGACGAATGATACAATGGAAAAAAGGTCCAAACTCATGAAACATAGGCATAGAAAGATGGTGCATAACTTTAAAGAGCATGGTGTTGAGGTTATTGTTTCAGATCTCCTACAGGCCATGTAGGATGCTACTGAACGGAACAGCAGAATTACGAATTTCAACACCATACTACAAAGCAGGGCAAAGAGGAAGAAGATACTATTCATTGGGAACTGAAGTCAGTTAGTTGGAAGACTGAGGCTTTTCAATAAAGATAAGATTCACCTGAGCAAGGTAACTGAAACTTTTCACTGCTAATGCGGAGGAAACACTCAGGGTTTCTTTAACCTCATCAGGTCGGCGGGGGAGCAAAATAAAATAGCAGTGTGATTCCAAACAAAGACAGCATAATTTAAAACAATGTCGGCATTAGCTCTCCTGTCCAGTTGGAGCCGCCACAAAAGAATGTAATCAGGGGACAAAATTGCATCAAATTGTCAGGGTATTTTATTAAATGCTTCTATACAAATACTGGAAGCTTTAGAAATAAATTGACAGAACTATAACTGTATACTGCAACTGAAAACCTTGAGCTGATAGCCCTCGCCAAATATGGCTGGGCCCAAATTTCACATATCTCAATATGTGTTGTTTAGAAAGGATAGCGTAGATATGGCAGGGGGAGCGGTGGAGTGGTCATCATTGTTAGGAATAGAATAAATAATGGAACAAGGTGTTATTCCAAGTGGAGAAAATATTGTGGCTCCAACTAGGGCTTATCAGAAATACCAGAGAGCTTCCAGGTTTGTGTTCTGCCTGACACAACAATTTACTTCAAATTCAGGAGATTGGTGACATCCAGATACAAATGCAGTAAGACACTGGGGGAGGGGGGAGGTGGCCAAGGTGGAGTCTTAAGCTGAAACGCCGGTTTACCCCGCGTTTAGTGCAAGACGCCATCTTGGTAAAGGAGTTGAAGCTTGCGCTAGGAACGGCTGCTCGGAGGATCGTTAAACAGCTGGTTGCCACTTAAAATGCCTGCTAGCGCTCATTAAAGAGGCTGCACGGCATTTTGGTTCCTAGCGCTACAACTAATGCCCTTCTCCTAATAGCCACCAGCTGTTTGGGAGTAAACACGGCGTGGATGTCGATTTCAAGCGCTACTTAAAGGGATACTCATCGTTTCATGTTCAATGCTGCTGAAGCTGTGAAGAGGACCTCTGAAACACATCAGGAGACTTTCTGGGACACTTTGTCAAAACTTCACCAACACTCAAGCAACATTTATTCCAGAAATTCTCTGAGGACTTCACCTAAAAAGAGTGAGTGCTGTGCTACTCCACTTTATAGGAGTCGCTGGGAGAAAGGGAATGCTTGGTCATGGGCACCTTGCTAGGGGGCCCCCTTGGTCTGGACGAGGAATGGGAGGAGAACATGAGGCCAGGTAGAGCAGCACCAACTGCTGCAGGAGAGAGGGCGAGGAGGGCGAGGAGGTATCCTTCCCCCCTGCAGGTACAGGACATCCCTCCTCCTCTGGACCTCCCCCACCAGGACCTCCAGTGACGCATCCGAGAACCTGTGCGCCCTCTCCCTCGGTCCCTGAGCCATCCTGCAAAGTGTCGCTGTGTGACAGCCAGAGTACTCCACACCTTCAGTGGAAGTGGGTGTGAGGAGCCCAAATATATTGCTCCACGAAAATTGCTTCTAATCAGCGCTTGAGTGCTAAACCTGCAGATTTCTGGTTTAGCACCTCCAGGCAAGTTCAAATTATGGTAATCAGCAATTAGGACCAAAATTGTGTGCTAAAACTAGACTTTCAAACAGACGAGTCTTATTAGCACAGCACCCATTTAGTGCCATTTTCACCCTTTGGCCAAAATAACCCCCAGGATCTATCAATTAATAGTTATTACAGTTCCAGCATGGTTCTCACATGGATGATATTTTTTTTCAAACCGCTTTAGCAATTCCTATTGTTGTGCAGTTGGCTGCCCTGAAATACCTGGACTTGGACAGATAGGAGGACAAATAGTGCAAATGCATCCCATCGTGGCTTGTTTGCAAATACAATTAAAATGTGTGATACAATTGTGCAATAATTGCAGACAAAATAAATTAATTTATTAAGATTCTGGCATTTTACGACATGCTTTATAATTTACATTATGTACTATAATGGAGAATTAAAATGTTAAATCGCAAAAATCAGGAAGAGTAAAGCTCTCACCAGGGCGTTCCAGCACATTAAAACTAAAAAAAAATCCAATCAGTTACTAACAGGTATAGGTGTAAGGCTAGTTGGAACTAGCCAATACTTGCATAAATTATGTTTAATAAGATGAGAAACTGAAACAAGTAACCTTCTAAATTTCCTTTTCTCTGATCTGGAATTACTGAGGCTAGAAGCAAGACTGAAACTGAAAGCAACAGGGTTTATACTTTCGAAGATGTTTGATCTCACAATTTCATTATTCAGTTCTAAAGCACTTTCCTTTCAAATACCACTAACTTTGGGGAAAGAGCCTCTAATTTAATGTAATTACTGAGATAAAGTAATATAAAATTAAGATTCAGAGCTAATCAGTCAGCAATGTGGGTGGGACAAAATACACAGGCTGAACGTCTGGAGCCTTTGATCGTAATGTCTAGATGGCTGGTGGACAGCTCTAGAGAAACACAATTGGCATTAAATTAATGCAGCTTAGTAATTAAATATTATTAAAGGCTTATTTATTTTCAGGTTAGACATGTCTGAAAATGTTTTAGAACTGAGTAAAGTTGTTAAGTTCTGTCGACAAGTTACATGAATTCCAGATATAGACGTTAAAAATCTTTGGCCCCACTTAGCCAGCAAAAGTGCACTGGATGAGTGCTAGTAACCTCCACTCCTAATTCCAGTGGAATATCTGGGGTCACATAACTACTATGTGTGGGTGCCTGCGCCACTATGGGCGCAACTTTGGTTCCCATTGGAGTGAAAGACAGCAAATGCAGCACTAGCAACCCACTGATGCATTGGCCAGCACCATCAGCCAGGAATGTTTTTTTTAGCAATTAGCCCAATTGGCCCCCATTCATAAAGGGGTCACCATCAATAACAAAGGCGATATTTATACAAGGGTCAAAACCTTGGTCCCAGGCCTGCACCATTAGCTTTTTCCCACTTGCGCTGCTGAGCTAACTTGTCTGCCAGGTTCATCCCGGCGCCTAGATCGCTCGGCAGCAGGGAGGCCAGATCTAAGAAAATTCCTGGCCTGGGAATTGTCTCACATTGGCCCCGCCCCTCTCATGTCTGGGACAGATGGAAGCGCCACCTGCTCCAGACCCCGTACAAGTTGGAGGCCAGTGGGATTACAAGCACAGACCCAGTGCCCCTAGTTTCCGCAAGAAACCCTGACTCTGTCAGGCCTCTTAAGCCTGGCTTCTGCCATCGAAGCACCATTGAGACCGAGGAATTTCGGCCCCATAGTATTTAATAAACAGATTTTCAAGCTTGAAGTGTTTTCAGGAATTATTTTATAGCCGAAGTTAAAATCTTCAGTTATGTATACTGTTCACAAACGCTGTGGATTCTGAGACAAGTGTGTTCGTAACAATGCCTCTTCCCAATGTGTGGCCGGATAACAAAAGAGAAATGTTATGACTGATGTATTTGTTGAATACAAATATTCTGAAATAACCCCTGATTAACAATTTTTTTCTGGAACTCATGGTGGATTCCATTTCCATGAAGTTTAAGTAGACCTTCCCTCCTCCTTCAGCCACTCTTTTACTGTTTGACTTTAGCATTCTGCTTGCAAAATTGCTGGAATCTCATACAATATCAATTCCCAGAAAAATAAATCTTTTAAACCATCTAAAAACAGTTTTAACAGACAATTGGCATGATTCATTTCTTTTCCTGCTGTAGACATTAACAACATTGTATTTAGCTAGGCTACATGAGCTTTTGAACTTTATTAACCTTAAGTTTGCTATCACAAGTTGGTATTTCAGGGAGTAACCGAGTTTACTTCAGCTGTGGATATTAGATGTTAAACGTATAGAACATTGGTTGGACCACCTTTAAAGTACTGTGCACAGTTCTGGTCTCCATATTACAAAACGTATATAGAAACACTGGAGAAAGTGCAAAAAGATTTACAAGGATGATACCATAACTGAGAGGGCACAACTATCAGGGAAGACTGAACCGGCTGGGCTCTTTTCTCTAAAAAAGAGGTGCCTGATAGAGGCCTTTAAAATTATGACGGGTTTTGGTAGGGTAGACATAAAGAAGATGTTTCCAC
This sequence comes from Squalus acanthias, assembly GCA_030390025.1. Classification (NCBI taxonomy): domain Eukaryota; kingdom Metazoa; phylum Chordata; class Chondrichthyes; order Squaliformes; family Squalidae; genus Squalus; species Squalus acanthias. The sequence goes on from CM059436.1 coordinate 43,383,335, forward strand.
ATATGGGGAGTCCAAAACTAGGGGCCATAAATATAAGATAATCACTAATAAATTCAATAAGGAATTCAGGAGAAACTTTGTTACACAGAGAGGTGAGAATGGAACTCGCTACAAGGAGTAGCTGAAGCGATTAGCATAGATGCATTTAAAGGGAAATTAGGTAAGTGAGGGAGAAAGGAATAGAAAGATATGTTGATAGGTGAGAAAAAGTAAGGTGGGAGGCGCTCATGTGGAGCATAAACATTGGCATAGACCTGTTGACCAAATGGCCTGTCTCTGTGCAGTACATTCTATGTAGTCTTTCTCTGGTACTGCAACATTCCTTTTATTACAGCTGCAAATATATCACTGGGTATTTACATCAATTTATTAAGTGGCCAGGGATTTAAAGTCCCTGCATTGTTCATTTTCTTGCTTAGAAGCAAACAAGTTGCATTATTAAACAATGTTATGTAATGTCACTGTGTGTTGATGTCATAGCGTTGTTCCACCATTGCCACACCACTTACATGCCCTCAACTTGTAGTGCTGTGGATGGAACACAAATGATGCTGTTGGTACTAAATATAATACAAATAGAACCATATAAGTTTACAGCACAGAAAAGGCCCTTCTGCCCATTGTCTGTATGGGCTCTTTGTTAGATTCAAAACTATTCCCACTGCCCTAATCTCTTCCCGAATCCCTGTTTATCCACTGATTAGTATTTGCTTCAGTTACTCCCTGTGGCAAAGCATTCCATGCTCCAACAACTCTCTGATGAAAGTAATTTCTCATAACCTCTCTTCTCACTCTCCGTGACCATTTCAAATTAATGGCCCCTTGTCAGTGACTCTCCAACTAGAGGAACTAATCTTTCTCTGTTCATCCAATTGAAACCCTCCATAAAATTATAAACCTTTATGGAATCTCCTCTTACCTTCTCTGCTGCAGTGGAAATATTCCCAATATCTCCAGCCTCTCTTCATAACTATAGTTTCTACTCCTTGGTATCATCCAGCAGAGCTACATTTTAATGGCTTTAATGTCCTTTCCACCATAGGGTTCCCAAAACTACTATAACTATAGCCTAACTATTGCCTTATACAAATGTATTATTTCTTTGCTCTTGTACTCATTGAGTAGATTAGGCTATATTGAGTAGATAGGGCCTATACTCTCTGGAGTTTAGAAGAATGAGAGATGGTCTCATTGAAACATATAGGGGGATTGAGGGGGATTGACAGGATTGATGCTGAGAGGTTGTTTCCCCTGGCTGGAGTGTCTAGAACTAGGGGGCATAGTCTCAGGATAAGGGGTCGGCCATTTAAGACCGAGATGAGGAGGAATTTCTTCACTCAGAGGGTTGTGAATCTTTGGAATTCTTTACCCCAAAGGGCTGTGGTGCTGAATCATTGAGTATATTCAAGGCAGAGATAGATAGATTTTTGGACTCTAGAGAAATCAAGGGATATGGGGATCGGGCGGGAAAGTGGAGTTGAGGTCGAAGATTAGCCATAATCTTATTGAATGGCGGAGTGGGCTCGAAGGGCCATATGGCCTACTCCTGCTCCTAATTCATATGTTCATATGTCTTATGACCCTATTTATAAAACTCAGATCTCAGCACTAGCTCATTAAAAGCATTATGGAAATGTTCTGACCATATCACTGAACTGCCTCTTCTCTCCAAAAAAAATTCTAGACCTCCTACTTATGTTTTTCATGCATTCTCTTTGTGCATGTGATCTTCCATGGTAAATTTCCCATTTAGTTTATTTCTGCATTTTTTTAAATTTAGCTATGTTATTCTCTATTTTCTTTCCTCTATATTTTGTCTTATCTGAATCTATACTGCAACGTTCAATGCTGTTTTAAACCTTTGCATAGGACTGTGCATGTCTGGCAGGGCAAGCCAGCACAAGCAAACAGCATATTTCCTCAAGTGCAAAGTCAAGAGGCAGGGCAGGTCAGTTTCAGGCAAAAAGTGGTAAGTGTTCTCATGAAGGGTACTATCTAAAATGCTAACCTATATATCTCCGAGATCATGAATGACCTTCTGTGCATTTTTTAATTTTATTTCTGATTTCCAGTATTTGTGGATTTTATTTTTATTTTAATGCCAGAGGCTTATTGTAGCATCACAAATATTCCAGGTGGCTGCAGTAATCACATTCCTTCTCTCATTTTCATCTATCACACACACACGCACACCACCAGCACCCCTTCAGCACAAGCTGTCAGGAGAAACTTTGGCAGTGAAGGTGATGTGGCTGTGACAGTTTTTAAACTTAATCACAAGTGAAATATAAACTTTAATTTGTGGAACATGTTTGGCAGGTATACAGCAGGTTTCACCAAATCCCAAAAGAGGAAAATAAGGCACTGTAACTAGCTAATTTAAATTACTATCATAAAGTTCATTTTTCACCTTCAAATTCAGTGTTACTAATTAACAATGACTCAGCAAATTGTATTTTTCCCCTCCCACTTTTACTCATAAAAAGTTAATGACTACATTTTGTGGAATTTCCTGTACTGAACACATCAGCAATGTAAAATGTTGGTAGTAGCAGAGGCACTGACATTAATCCCCTTTAAGATCATATTTAACTTAGAGGAAACCTACCCTAAGATCAACTTTGTTGAGAGCCCCACTCCAACAATAATGTACTAGAACAACCAGCTTTGTGATTTTTATATGCAAATAGTCCCATAATGGAGATTCAAACTAGAATGAATGCCTTATTGATAATGCCATTAGATGATTATTATGGGTATATATTTTTTTCTATTCTGGTGATCTTTAAAACAGGTTTCATTGTATTTTGCATATAATTATATTAGGCTCTTGGTTCCCTAGACGTTCACTTTACAATATTCCCCTATAACTACCACAAGATAATCCCTTGTTTATAACTTTCTCTGAAATATGTGATGTAATTATTCTGCAATACCAAAGGCACAGTAGCGTCTCAGAGATTCTCAGATAGCCCAGCCAATGTGGTCATTCAAGTATTATTGGCCCATTTATCTTCTTCAACAAGTACCAGATGATAGTGAGGAAATACAAGACTACAATTAAAGGGATGCCATAGCCATCAAAAGATTGTATGGGAAGACTTTGGTTGTACTTGAATACATGTACTGAAAATATCATCAGTGGCATCGATAACATCTTTGCAAGATGCAAGTTATCATTCACCTGCAAAAATCACTTGGAAAATACGTTTACTAGTCTCAATATATATTAGAATGAGGGGTCACTAGAACAAGGGGTCACAGTCTCAGGATACGGGGTAGGACGTTTAGGACTGAGATGAGGAGAAATTTCTTCACTCAGAGGGTGGTGAACCTGTGGAATTCTGTGGAGGCCAAGTCACTGAATATATTTAAGAAGGAGATAGATAGATTTCTAGACACAAACGGCATCAAGGGGTATGGGGAGAGAGCGGGAATATGGTATTGAGATAGAGGATCAGCCATGATCATAATGAATGGCGGAGCAGGCTCGAAGGGCCGAATGGCCTACTCCTGCTCCTATTTTTCTATGTTTCTATTGAAGCTTTACAATTTTTACAAGCATTAGTTTCTACATTCAAATTCTCCAACTTTGGTGTGACATTAAATCTAACAGAAATAAAATTCAAATAGTATTCCAAATATAAACCAGATACTATTTTGTCGGATATTAAGCACAAAATGATTTATTATACCAAGAGTGTGGGCTTAACAATTATGGGATACAGGTATGTTATCAAAGTACTTTGTAATGTTACTTTTCCATTACGGTATTGTGCATGATTATTTCATATTTATAAATGTATACGACATCACAAACAGATTTATACATGTACAATACCACAATGGATAAGTGACATTACAAAGTACTGTAAATTAAGTGGGGTGGGAAAGTTAGAAAACTATAAAACTACTGTTATTGTTTTCAGTGTTTAACTGTCTACACACTAGAAAGTAATGCCGAATTCAGTTTAAGTCCAGTTTTGCCTTGTGAAGTACACAGAATGCTCCAGTTATTCATCCTACTAATACCACTGTTACTGTTGTCATGGTGGAAGTTCTCTGCCTCTTGTTCAAAAACCAAGAAACAATAAGACACAATCACCAAATCTCTACTTACAAATATTGGTGTCTGATTCAGAGGATGTGGAGCATTGCCGGCAGAAATGGAAAGTGGTCTCTGGAACACTGTGGAACATTCTTCTGGTTCTTAAGCAAAAGCAAAATTGTTCCTCAGCATTCCAGCCCATTCACCATTCAAAGTGAAACCTCCATTTCCCTTTCCCACTGGGATCTCATCTTCAAATCACTTAAATTAATTATTTGAGCCATTCATATCTGAACTCAAACATTCAGAAATTTTATTTATGTTCCTTTCTTTAGTGAATGTCTTTCCCTTATAGTTGCTCTCTTTATGCACCATGGCTTTGGCATGGAAACTTTTGGACTATCTGTTAAATTCTCCATAGCACATATGGTGTCACCACTGGGAGTTTCCAATGACAATACCCAGGACTACTGAATGTGTGAAAAAACACAATCGGTCCAGAGGCAACATTAACCCTATATGTTAGGAGTGCTCACAGATAATCAAATCAGAATTCAGTATCTATCAGCTAAGCAGTCACCAGCCCCATCTGTGTGAAGAGACTCAGTTACATGGATGGGATAACTTGGTACTAGTACACCACTATTCTTATTTTTCATGATGCGGAGATGCCGGTGTTGGACTGGGGTGGACAAAAGTGAGAAGTCGCACAACACCAGGTTATAGTCCAACAGCTTTATTTGAAATCACAAGTTTTCGGAGCGCTGCTCCTTCATCAGGTCACCTGACGAAGGAGCAGCGCTCCGAAAGCTTGTGATTTCAAATAAAGCTGTTGGACTATAATCTGGTGTTGTGCGACTTCTCACTTATTTTTCATGGAAGCTGTGAGTTCTGCATTCACTCAGAATTTCAAGTCCTGTCATATACAGAATTAAAACTACATAGGCCAGTTATGCAATGCACTGTGCTGATACAAAGCAGTTTCAGTTTTGTATTGATGCAAAGTCTGTAGCATAACTCAGGTGCGGTGTCACAACTGAATTTGAGCAGAAAATGGGGAAAGCATCTCTAGGATGTGTTCTCACACTGTCTCAGCTTTGTAACCTCTATGGAAAAGGAATTCCACACATGATGTACAGTATATCCACTTCTACATTTGCCACTACACCACTGCCTGAGAGCTATTACAAACGTATTTCAGGGGACTTTATTTGATCAAAGGGGAGTATTTATCTTAAATGGGGAAGACTCTGTACTATATGGATTCAAAAGGACCTGGGCAAGGGATCTTTTAGGGAGACCAATATATTTCATGAAACTAGCCTTGCTTGCCACCCTGTTGATATTGCTGCTGCTCCCCGTGGTCAAGGAATTCAGGGGTCCATTGCAAAGTCAGGGTCAAAGGTATACAAGTTTCCCTTTCTAACAAATTCCACTTTAATGACTGCTGATTACAGCGGCAATACAGAGCCTGCAGTATAACTCTGCTCTGACAGTTTAATGTCACTGGCTCTGATACAAAACGAACACACTCAAAACCACTCCGGTAACAAGCTGAGTGAAAAAATGGAACATAACCAACAACTGGGACAAGAAGGAGTCAATTCTTTAACCCCGTGCACGTCCAACGCCTTCAGATAACATCATATCCTCAGTGTTTCCATCATGTGTGCAAATGCAGGTACTGCAACTTGTGAACTTTGGAACTAACTGCAGCAAGACAGCGATTGGGAAACTTCAGCCCTTTTTACAGGAAACTCCTCCGTGTCATCTGACCAGTGACGCCGCTGCTCGCTGCTCTGACTAAGCAGATCTGGGGCCGCTGGTTACTTTGTACTGTGGCGGGGGGATGTGCTCACAATAATCCGCACAATAACAAGTCGACGGCCTGAAGCCGCTGACTCCGGGTTAAAATGATGACTTGTTATTAATCGGGTGAAAGCAAATGAAAAGCCCGCTGACAACCTGGCGCTGAGTGAACTGTCACAGCGAAGAGTCACCGTGATCAGTTTCATTCAATGAACTCAACCGGCAAAATAAAAAGTTGTGGCGATTCAGACAGATCTTGCGCATCACAGCAATGTTTACAACAGCCTCCTCCTTATCCCCCCCCCCCCCCCCGCCGGAGTTACAGCAGCCCGTGAGTTGTGGCGGATCCCAGGTAGTAAACTCGCTCTGGTCCAGGATGAATGAACCGTCCTTGTCCCAGAGCGAGCTGGGATTACAGGAGGATCGGCGGCGCTCGGTGCTTTACAGTTACCATCTTTGGAATTGGGCAGCGAAAAGAAGCGTGACCATTCCAATTTATCAAATGTAATACAGGCTTCCCCCAGCTCGCTCGAACTGGCCTCGGGAGAAAGAGGCTCAAAGACCCGAAAGGTTCGAGCTAAATGACTGGACCTACCTCTTGTGTTGATTCGCTCAGCCCTCGGGGAAAAAAAGCCAGTAAAGAAGCGACACTTTCTGTGCTCAGCAGCCCGGCCGCTCCAGTTTTTCGAAAAGTTGCGGAACACCGCTCGAGGTTGCATCACTGCCTTTATATAGTGAGTGTGAGCTCTGGTATTTACAAGCCCAGTCAACTGACGTCATTCTATTTATAGAGCGGGGAAGCTTTCTTTGTGATGATGCAACCAGCCCCAATCCAAGGGAACTGAGCTCCACGCACCATAAGAGGACCATATCAGTTTGATTAAACCTAGGGATGGCATAGTAATGAGGAAATGTGCCCCCGAACAGCTAAATGACCGTAGATAGCAGGCATCTGATGAGAAAGGAGCTGAACTTTGATGTTTGTTTAAAATAGACAAGACGCTTTCAGGACAACAATATTGTTTTCGAAAATATGTATCTCATTCTGTGAACCACAAATAACAATAGATTTATTCGTGCTGACTGCGCGGGTTTTCTTTTACATTGATACTTTTTTTTTTACAAAAAGTGTATCTAATAAAGATTAAAATTATAATTCTATGGAGTTAGACAAATCGAAGCCTGACAGCCCGCTGTAGAAACAGGTATTCCGGGGCACACTGGTTTTATTCTTCGAATAGAAAATTCCGGCAAATTGAGAGAAACAAAATCAAAAGTCTACCTCGACTTTAAAATTACAATTAGTCCTAAAGGTCACAAAGTTCTAACCGTGATGTTTATTCTAGGGAAGTAACGAACTGTTACTGAAAGTGTGGAACAACACTTTAAAAACTTCGTAGCCGAATATCTCTCACGTTTAAATAACATGAACATCGCTTAAGAATTATTACATTATTAATGTTAAATCAAACCTTTAAAGTATATTATAGCCTATAATCGGATGGTTTCGATTCTTGACTACACTGAAAACATCGTTCTCAAAAGTTGTTTCAATTTTTTTCAAACACCCAACTTGAAATAATTATTTCTTAAATATAACAACTGACTATGTAATTCAATACTTCATTTAACAACACCGTTAACGTACAAGTATATCTCCAGGCGCTTCGTGGAGGCGCTAGGTAAAAGCAGACTTCATAAACTATCGTCTAACGATAATCACCGAGTATCGTTGGGTTTTGACCTTTACGCTGATTCGAACCTCCTTACCCTCTTATTCATACATTTTAAAACATGCCAAAATATTTCAAAACAGCCAGATGACTGTAACCGGCATCTGATGGTCAGTAACGTATTATGCCATCACTGAATTGACTTATTTTTGATGACTACAAATAAAGGAATTTGTTTCCACGGTGTCATGCCCTCAATCACTGCCCTTTATTAGTACATTTATTCAGCGGGTAGATCCGAGTCCCACAATAAATTCACCAGACTCTTGGTTAGGACTAGCGAGGTCTCAGTTCTTCTACGTGGACCAACAAAGCTGAGAAGGTATTTGGTCATCTGGATGCTGTGAGGGCGGTAGGTAATGTTTCATTGTCTTTACATGGATGTGAACAGCACACTTTGAAGTTCCCCATCTCAGTCAGGTCCGAGAAATCTTACCCAAACTCGGCGAAACTGGCCATTGACGTCTTGGAGCTACGTAAGAGATGCTTAAAAAAGGGAAAAGGAACTCGAAACTTTCACCTTTCGGGGCTATCGTACGTTCGGTTCTTGATTCGTTTCTTACTAACTTGCAGTATATGTCATCGACCGCCCTGAACTTTAGTGACTCCTTTATATACATTTTGTATGGTATTTTCAATTTGTATTTTCTGAAAGGCATGGTCACGATCCTTAACCACAGTTCAAATTTTCCTGGTGTAAATTTGACTTTAAACGGCAGAGGTTATAAATAGAGGTTTTATTTTAGTTCACATCGGGCAACAACGTTGAAGGCAATAACGCCAGGCTAGACTCGAGAACAGTCCACATTCTGATTGGTGCTTCCCAGTAGTAAAATGTTGTTCTTTTCCTATTTAAGCCTGTTTAAAATAATGTCTTAAATGTTTGTTTTTAACGTACATGACTATGGAATACAACTTAAAAGTTTTTATTTGTGTCCAGTAGCAAGATAACGTAAGTTCTTGGTTGATCGATGTACAGTTGAATATACGGCAGAGGAGAAGTTCAATAGGTTGGTTTCCTAATCAAGATAAACAACAATATCTAAATGTTTTGGAGCAGATTGGATTAAGGAGTCCTCAGTGTATAGTAGATCGTGCATATATTAAATGAAATGTCACTATGCTTTCTAGCTATTGAGATCCTTTGACATTTACATCAGGTGGACTTTGTCACAGAGTCAGTGATAAAAGCAAAAACAAATTATGTGGAATGAAATTGGAGGGTTTCACAACACAAGTAACTCCCCACCTCCACCCTTCACAAGCTTCAGCTAATCCATAGCTGAGTGGCTTGAATGTTCTTCTAGGCAAAGTGCTGCACATGAATCATTCTAATCCTAGCCTAGTTTCAGTCTTTTTGTTCCCCAACAAAATGATTTGATCTTCATCGCCATTTTCAAATCCTACTACAATCATACCTTACTCCATATGGGTAATGTTCTCCAAGCATATATCGTAACCACCCATTCCTCTGACTCTGATTTCTCCCTGTCCCCTACCTCTTCCACTCCACCACGAGAGCACAAACTTTCAGCCATAACACTGCGGTCTTCTGAAACAATCTTCCAAGACTACTTTGCCTTGTTTCCTCTCTCTGCTTTCACAAGTCTTTTTAAAACCTATATTTTTGATTGTACCTTTCTCAATGTTCCCAGTGCAAGCAGTTCTAAGAAGTTTCGTTATGTGAGCAGCACTAAATAAATGTAAATTGTTGTTGTAATACTTTACATCGTTTGTCTTTATGACAGAATTTCTTAAGGACTCCAAAAACGAAATCCATGCCACCTGTTAGAAAGCCCTTTCCACAAATACAAGTGGCAGAATCTATGTTCTATGTTGTTGGGTATGATATACATTATTCAGTAGTCAATGGGTTGTCAATCAAATGCTTGTGTCTACTGAGCCCACTCAGGTTGGTTTCATTTAATTTATATGTAGAGTTCCTTACACTCACATTGTCAGAACGTTAATATTACAATTAATGTGTATAGTATAATAGGTGATCCATTCTGAAGGTTTATATCCTTTTGTGGAGGCTAATCATGTTGACTAAAAGTTCACTGAAGGGCATGATTACCTATAGTAGACCCTCAATGTAATGATAATGTACGATATGTATTACACTGTAATGTTATGTCTTTTGGAGCCAGTGTGTGTTAAAAGAAGAGACATGTTATAGCTATGCATTCTAAATGGCCTTGGGTGTTTTTTCAATAAATGAGACAGCCACAAGCAGTTACAATGCATGTTACCTAGGGTTATGCAAATTGCCTGAGGTCCAAGTTTAGATTCATTACAGACCAAACATATACTAATGCTGGATAATTGGTGTGCTTCAAGGGAACTCTTGGGTGATGTTACCTAAATACAGCTGCTTACCAAAAAATACAGTTATGCACCTTCCACATTAATCGGCACATTAAATTAGGTAGTTTTATGTCATAAGAATTACTCTGCTAAAAGATTCATACTGGACAGTGTAGAGTTCTAGGTCAATGTTTAACACTTCCCTATTGGACAGTTAAGTAAAGGCGAAGAAATATTTTCAATATAAAATTTTGGGACAATTTTAACCCAACCCATCCGTCGGGAGACTGATGGGATTGGGGGCAACACTGGTTTTACACCCCGTTTGATTTTACACTCCATTGAAGTCAAAGGAGATTAATATTGGACCGACACTCCACCCGACCCTGTGGGTTTCCTGCCCAGCGAGTTAGCTTAAAATTCCCCCCAAAACTCCATTCTAGGTAATGTAAATACTGGCTAAAAAATTTCTACTTTGTAGGACATATTATAATTTTGGTATTTTTCTTCCCTGTAAACATCATTTTGGATCTTCCCCTCAGCAGGAAGCTACTTTACACATCTGTATGGGACCATCAGTGAGCAGCTACACTGGAAATCTTATAAATCTATACCTTTTCTGGATACACATAGGGAGACCCCTGCACAAAGAAAATTCAGTATCAGCTTAGTGTGTACTCAAACCTTGCCAGTACTAAATTGATTTGACCCAAATGTCCCACAATTGACAGCTTGGAAAAAATGCTAGTTTATGGGCTTTCCAATCAAACTTGATGATAATCTCATTGGTCATTCCAATAAAGTAACTTCCTGTTGAAAGGGATGACCTAAACTGACAGATCTCTACAGGAAGGGAAAATAAAACTACAACCATTTCCTGTAAGGTACAGGATTATAACTCATTTTTTGACATTGCCTCGATGGGGGGGAATACTTCATGTTAAGAGTTACATACGCACCTCTGTGCTTTTCTGTTAGAATAGAGGGGTCTCAGTCTACAGGATAGATTATCTGAGTCCTCTCCTCTGTGAGCTACCCTGCCACTGTGTCATTTGTATAACGTGTATCACAAAATCATGGTCATGTTGCCCACAATTTTTGAATAAGTGTTGATGACAGATAGAAACATAGAAACATAGAATCTAGGAGCAGGAGTAGGCCATTCGGCCCATCGAGCCTGCTCCACCATTCAATACGATCATGGCTGATCATCCAAATCCAGTACCCTGTCCCTGCTTTAATCCCCACAGTACACATATCCCACCCTACCCCCGTAACCCCACGTATTTAATTCCCCCTAACATATCCCATCCTATCCCCGTAACCCCACATATTTAATCCCCCCCTAACACTAAGGGTCAATTTATCATAGCCAAATCAACCTAACCCGCACATTTTTGGACTGTGGGAGGAAACCGGAGCACCCGGAGGAAACCCACGCAGACACGGGGAGAATGTGCAAACTCCACACAGACAGTCACCCGAGGTCAGATTCGAACCCGGGTCTCTGGCGCTGTGAGGCACCAGTGCTAACCACTATGCCACCGTGATGTACCTTTCAATGGGTATGGACTCAGAAAATCTACCATTACATCTAAGTCATGGTATACTTGCAAGAGTGTGCTATTTTTACTTCATCCACCATCTACGGGGAAATTTTCCAATTTTCCACAGTTGTGCATATATCTGCCAAGTGTGGGGGTGGGAGCAGGAGATCTCCAGAGGCGGCTTTGTACCTACTCTATACTGAGATCATGAAGCCTACTGTCCAGGCGGCCCGGAAAGAGATGACAGAGCAGTTGAACACCATTTCAGATGTGAGGAGAGCATGAGTAGATACAGGAAAACTGGCCATTCTCAGACATTCTCAGAAAACTAAAAGGATTATTCCTTGAATTCTGAAAAGTTGCCGACTTAGAGTAAGAACTTATACATCCTAGTATTATTAGGGTTTCCAGCATACAGCTACAATTGATTTTATATTGAATAATTTCAGCAAGCAAATAGAGGAGACTTTCAACCCATTAATTTGGTCTTAATCTCAGTTTCCAGAGGTGAACCAGACCCCCAGTATAAAACTTTGAAAGGCAGCATTTGATTCTGACTCACTTGAATTGAAATACCCAGGGTTTTCCATATTTTGCAATCGATTTTACACCACCCCTAGTGTTATTAGAGCTACTGACATATCAGAGATTTTTATAATTTCTACAGCAAAATTTCCAGTGGGATTTTTTTGAGAAAAAAAAGTTCCATAAGAATTCACTGAGCCAGGGACTTTCCAACACTATTTGCAGAAGGTATTCGGTGATCAGGTTATCAATATTATCAACTGTGAATAGATTTGGCAAAGCAAAATTGGCCCGTATTTCCTCCAGTGTAGTATTACATTGTGAACAGAGAGCTATAGAAGTCATATTATAGAGGTTACCTATACCACAATGATTGTTGGAAGGGCTTGCAATATCAACATTCATCTACTTTCAAGTTAGTAAATTAATAGTTATGCTTCCAATAATTTTAGAGAATAATAGTTTGTTGCTGTTTTATGAAGTAATAGGGTTGTCACATTTCAGGATTTCTTGACCATTTTTACACAGAAAATATTTAGATATTTTAAAATGTGCTTTAAGTTAAGGCTTTCTTCTAAGAGATTCATTTATCGGGATAGACCCATGGGATGCGGATCAGAAGTCAAATGAAAGGAGGTGAATATACTAATTGGAAGTTGTTTTTCCCAGAGTCTAAACAATAAGCGATTTGTTAGCTTACATGAGTAATTGGAATCACTGTCTGTGAGAGGGAGAGTAGAAAAGAGACAGACTTTTTGGCAGAGAGAGAGAGAGACCTTTGCAAGAGCATGCCTAAACAGGCAGTCAGGGAATAAAAGGCTGCAAAAGGCAGGGGACTGGAGGGAGAGGAGGTTCTGTGTTGGAATGTAGGATAGAATGTAGAGGGGAATTCGTTAAGTAAGACCACCCACTGAGGTGGTGTAGTGCAGCACGTTCGTTATTTTCATGTGATCACTCAGAGATAAGTTGGCCGCGATTTTGCCGACCAAGGCAGGTCCGGTGCAGCCGGGGTCGGTGGCGGGGTGCGACCCCATTGCTGGTTCCAGCCCGCTCTGTAGAATGATCTTACGTTCATTGGGCTTGTTAAGCCCGCCCAGCACGTTTCCCGACCAATTGAAGGAAGCAGGTCTAATGACATCATTTGATGACGCGTCATCAGCCGGTTTCCTTAAAGGGACCTTGCGCAAATTGATTTTGACAGTTGTGCTGTCAGTGTTCTACAGCATTGAGGTGCTGCAAACACTGACAAGCACTGCACAGAGGTGCACGGCTGCACCCATATGCTTATGGAGGGAGTCACAGCATGCAGGGAGGTCCTTTTCCCTTCCTATGGGCAGAAGAGACCTCCTCAGGAGACCAAGGCAGTCTGGTTGCACATTGCACGGGAGGACACAAGCAGGGATGTGGTCAGGGGGACAAGGCTGCAGTGGCGCAAACCTTTTAATGATCTCAGTAGATCACGAAACGTTACTACAAAGCCACACTCAACCTCATCCTGCTGTGCCACTCATCACATCCCCATCACTCTGCCTTCCCTACCCTACTCCTGCACATCCTTACTCACACCAACTTACCTTGCACCTCCACCCATCCCTCTCTGTCTACATTATTACTTCCCCATCTCACTAGCCACTAGCCACCCCTCACACTCACCCTCATCCTAGTCCAATCATACCAACTAACAACACACAAGGGTAGGCACTTGGGTGTTTTAGCCAATGTTCATGTGAAGTTTCTGTTAATGTGCTGTCAAACATTGAAATCTTTATTTTCAACACTTTGCATTCTTGGATAGATTTGTGTGCACCTTTGGAAGTGGCTGAATGAGTTGCAGTGAATGGTGAGACATAATGGTACCCCCGCAATAATGATGAGTGTGAAAGGAATGGCTTGGGAATTGTAGGGATGCTTTATGGTGCTGGTGTGGGGTGGTGCCAACTTGGAACATCATGTGGCAGCCAGGGTGTAAAGCGTCAAGTGAAGTAAATGTGGCCATGGTGAGGCCGTCCCTGGCGTCCCGGGCAGCAATGTGCTCGGGTGCTGATGCTCTGTGTGTCCTGTGCAGTATCAGTTGATTGTTGTTGTTGTTATTGTTGATGCTGCTGGTGTGCCTGGTGCTGCTGGTGTTGGGGCTGATCGTGGTGGGATTCTGAGGACCAAGGTGAGATAGTTTCAAGGACACCGATGCTGATGGAATAGATGTCAGGTGAAGTTGAGATGACAGAAACAAATCTGTCAATGGTCAGAGAGGTTGTTCCAATGAGGTGGCACTGGATAGAGAGTTTACTCCAAACAATTGCAAGCTGCATAAAGCTCAATCTGTCTTCCAAATGCAGAAAGCAACAGTTTCTGAGCTTGAAAAGTGAACAGCTGTGAGATGGGAACTTTTATACCACTTTTGCAACTGTCAAGTAACCAGATAATTCAATGCTGACACAACCCCCGACCTGCTGAGCTGACGTGATCCCTGAGCAGCGTATAACCCGTGGAGGAACTCGTAAAATTGAAAGGTAAGCTTAAAATAGTATTTAAGTGCCTCTTAACAATCTCTTAATGATCTAAATTGCCTCCCCCCGCCGCTTGGTGTCGGGTCTGTTCAGTGCTGCCAGACCTGACATCTGGGAGACTAGTGTGGAGGTGGGTTGACAGCAGGTTCCTTACCCGCTGTCAAAAAAAATGATTTTCCCACCCGACCCGCCACCGATCGCGCCTGCTGACCCCCCAAAAAACTCCCCCCATTGTTTCAATTGAATTAAGCAAATTTGATCATAACTATTGCTCTGTACATTTGCCTTACTGTGGAACAAAGCAGATAAATGATTAGAACCAAATCTCAACTGATCCAGTGTTGCATCAGTCTCACTTTCAGAGAGATTGAAGAAATATCTGGTCCAGATCATGAGCGGGTTTCATTATTGCACCCCTAGGTTTCACTACTGCACAAGTCGATATCGGGCAATGTGAGTTAACTCCCATAAAAGTAAGATGCTCAGCCCACTTATGGGAGTGACTGACACCACTGAATCTGAGCAGACCCAAATTTGTAACAAAAAGGTTGCTACAATCTTTGTAAGAATTTCAGTTTAAGTACCTTGTGAAGCCAATATTGTATGTATAGCCACCAGATTTGGGGCTCTGGGTTTTGTTGTTTCAGTAGGGTTTAGTACACAGAATAATCCAACTCATTAAATAGGCCTGGGCAGCCTTGCACCTGGCTAATACAAATCAGTTGATGTCTTCAGCTTTGTTATATGGTTATACATGGGGAACCAGAATCTCTTCTTCAGGTTGTTCTCCCATAAACTTCCAGATTTCGGAGGAGACAAAAAGCTGGAGACAGCTATAAATTGGAGAAATATCTCTCCAATTTGGACCTTTGTTCAGAGCACAAAAAGACTTGGAGAATTTGTATTGAGGTACCAACAAACAAATCAGAGATTTCGCACAACCTAATGCATGCTATTGAAACCCTGGCTTAGCAAATAATGGTTAATTTTACATTAGAACTTCTGCATACAAGAGAGTTCCAGACAGTGCCACTGTCTGAGAGTTCCACAGGCAGGAAATGTGTGTGTATGCCATGCTGTTTCACTTCTGGCATTCTGTAGAGACTTTATAAAAATGTTTTTTTAGTAATTGCAATTTTATTGAAGAGTATTTCTATATACACATAATTTGGAGCACGATACAAACCATAAGCTATCCTATACAGAACAATACAAGACATCATAGCAGAAACATTAATCAATAACAGCAATAACATGTCTACATATATGTTCATTATGTAGTTCATAAAACAAATTAGATAGTGTGCAAGGAAAAAGAAAGCCCCCATGAAACCCTGTAGCATTCACAACTAAATTTCTTGTGCAATTACAAAATATAAATTGAAACAACAACAATAAAGCTCCTCCCTCCCAAAGGGCTGTATTGTAATAACAACAGAAAACGCTGGAAAAACTCAGCAGGCCAGGCAGCATCCATGGAGAGAGAAACAGAGTTAACGTTTCAGGTCGAAGACCTTTCGTCAGAACTGGAAAAAAGCAGGAAATGGAACAGATTTTAAAGCAAGTTTAGGGGCTGAGAAATGGGGGAGGGGATGAAAGAACAAAAGGGAAGGTCAGTGATAGGATGGAAGGCAGGAGAAGTAAAGAGGCATTAAGAGATATTCAAGGCAAGAGGAGGTGGTAATGGGACAAGTTAAGGAACAAAGGATGGCTCCAGATGAAGTGTGAATTGTGCTGGCAGAATGAAGGACAGCTGCCAAGTGGGAGGGAAGAAAAAAAGGCACAAACAAAAAGTGTGGATAAAAAATATATATATGTGATAGGGGCCGAGGTTATGATCTGAAATTGTTGAACTCTATGTTGAGTCTAGAGGGCTGTAAAATGCCTAATCGAAAGATGAGGCCTTCCATCCTATCACTGACCTTCCCTTTTGTTCTTTCATCCCCTCCCCCATTTCCCAGCCCCTAAACTTGCTTTAAAATCTGTTCCATTTCCTGCTTTTTTCCAGTTCTGATGAAAGGTCTTCGACCTGAAACGTTAACTCTGTTTCTCTCTCCACGGATGCTGCCTGGCCTGCTGAGTTTTTCCAGCGTTTTCTGTTGTTATTTCAGATTTCCAGCATCCGCGGTATTTTGCTATTGTATGACTGTATTGTAATGTTGTATATCGGCAGGGGTTTAGTTATGCAGAGAGAAAGTATCAGTGTGTATTTATATAAAGTTCATGTACCACTAACTGTGATCCTGTCTCCATCCATCATTTTATTCCTGATCTAACACACTGTACTCTTGGATGCAGCAGCTTTTGTATTTCTGTCACAAGTACGGAAGTATGGTTTAACACTACCAACTGCTGTGGTGGTGTTTCAAGTGAGCTCCAGTGGACTTCTTTGATGTCAGAGAGGAAGGATTCATCAAATCCCTTGGTTTGCATGGCTTTGGACTGTACAGTGTCGTGGAGCACAAGATTTTTTTTCTTTAGCCTGCCAAACAGATCTCCATTTTCCATCTCTAGGTAGATATAGCTTTTGTTGAACACTGGCGTTGCCAACAGTGGCATGCTAAGCTTTCCTTCAGGATTCCCAGTCTTCTACCAACTTTTACAATCATCTTCAGCAGTATGAGATATCAATGTCCTGCTCAATTCTGAGCTGATGTTCAGGCCCCACATCCACTTCTTCACCAGGACTGCCTATTTCTACCTGTGAAACATTGTCCGTCTCTATCCCTACCTCATACCCAACTGCTGTTAAAATCTTCATCCATACATTTGCCACCTCCAAGCTTGATTTTTCCAATGCCCTCCTAGCCACTCTCCTGAGTTCCACCCAAAACAAACTCCAACTGATCCAGAACTCCAACACTCATATCCTATCCCCGGACTAAGTCCCACTCACTTGTCGCCTCAGTCCCCACTGATCTCCACTGGCTGCCATCCCTCACTGCATTGATTTAAAAATCCTCATTGCGATTTACAATTCCCTCTGTGACCTGATTCCACTCACCTATGCAATCTCCTCCAGGCCTATGTCCCAGCTTGCATTTATTATGTTTTAGATTTTGGATTATTGTGTCTCCCTTCTCTCCACTCCACTATTAATGGTTGAGCATTCAGCAATTGTGCTCCTGCACTCTGGAATTCTTTTCCGAAATCCCTTCACTTTTCTACATCTCTTCTACCTTCTCAAAACCTATCCTTTGGGCCACGTCTTGAGTCTTCACCCATTAAATCTTCTCCCAATTCCAGCTCAGTGTCCCATCTGCTCCTATGTGAAGCACCGTGTAACATTTTGCTACATTAAAGGTGCTATATAAGTATAAGTTGTTATTTCAAACCTTCCATCCGCTAGCTGTCCTAAATAAAATGGTTTGAGCAGTCATCAATCCAGTTCCTAGTAGGCAACCCATAGCACAAATCTGCCTGTAGCACAGTAATTTGGCACTCTCACAGAAAGAGGCCACAAGATGGCTGGCACAGTAGGGGTGCTCTTCTGAGGTTGTGGTATGGCGCATTGTTGGGAAAGAGTAGAGAGATCGTAACTGTACACCTAACCGTGCTGCACCACTAGACCTGGGAGTTGCTTCAGTCTGACACTAGGGGCTGGATTTTCATTGACCCGTGGAGGTGGGTTTGGAGGCATGTGGGGGGTTAAAATTGCGGAAACTGGCGGGCGGGCACAAGTCCGCCTCCATCCCGCCTCCACCCAATTTTCATTAAATCGTGTCTGCTGGTCTAAGAGGCAGGATAGGCTGTTAAGGCCCTTAACAAGCACTAAATTGCCTCTATTATGCCATTTTGAAAGGCCTTTGTGATTTGAACCCTTTTTCTACATGAAGCACGCCTGTTCTGAACCACGAATGTGAAACCTGGCAGGAGCACATTTGGCTGGCTGGCTGGCTGGCTGATATCTGGGAGTGGTGGTGATGGATGGATGAGACATATTTGGGAGTGGTGGTGATGGATGGATGAGACATATCTGGGAGTGGTGGTGCAAAAATATCTGGGAGCAGACTTAGAGCTGCTGCTGCTCATTTTGCATCCAGGTCCTCTCACAGCAAAGGCCAGGCAGTCTTTGCAGACCTTCAATGCAGCAGCAATGATGACATAATTAGAGGCAACTTTCAGACTGAAAACACTAATTGGTTCATGGGTTCCCACATGCTGGAACTCAATTGCCCAATTGGGTGAAAATTGCATCAATCTCCCACATCCAATTGCAGTCGGGTGGATAACACGAAAAGTGGATGACACGACCCCAACCCACCCCAGTATCAAAATCCAGCCCTAGGTGTTCCATCACCCAGCATTACCATCCCTCACCTTAATGAGTGCAAATAAAAAGATACTACTTAGGTAGCACAAATCATCACAGCCCCAGGACATCGCTGCAGGAGTTCTTCAGGGCAGTAACCTAGGCTCAACCATCTTCAGCTGCTTCATCAATAACCTTCCCTCCAACATAAGGTCAGAAATGGGGATGTTCGCTGATGACTGCACAGTGTTCAGTGCCATTCACAACTCCTCAGATAATGAAGCAGTCCATGCCCGCATGCAACAAGACCTGGACGACGTTCAGGCTTGGGCTGATAAGTGGCAGGTAACATTCCCGCCACAGAAGTGCCAGGCAATGACTATCTCCAACAAGCGAGAGTCTAACCACTGCCCCTTGACATTCAACGGCATTACCACTGCCGAATCCCCCACCATCAACATCCTGGGGGTCACCATTGACCAGAAACTTAACTGGACCAGCCACATAAATACTGTGGCAACAAGAGCAGGTCAGAGGCTAGGTATTCTGCGGTGAGTGTCTCACCTCCTGACTCCCCAAAGCCTTTTCACCATCTACAAAGCACAAGTAAGGAGTGTGATGGAATACTCTCCATTTGCCTGGATGAGTGCAGCTCCAACAACACTCAAGAAGCTTGACACCATCCAGGACAAAACAGCCCACTTGATTGGCACCCCATCCACCACCTTAAACATTCACTCCCTCCACCACCGGCGTACCGTGGCTGCAGTGTGTACCATCTACAAGATGCACTGCAGCAACTCGCCAAGGCTCCTTCGGCAGCACCTCTCAAACCCACAACCCCTTCCACCTAGAAGGACAAGGGCAGCAGGCGCATGGGAACACCACCACCTCCAAGTTCCCCTCCAAGTCACACATCATCCTGACTTAGAAGTATATTGCCGACCCTTCATCGTCGCTGGGTCAAAATCCTGGAACTCCCTCCCTAACAGCACTGTGGGAGTAGCTTCACCACACGGACTGCAGCGGTTCAAGAAGGTGGCTCACCACCACCTTCTCAAGGGCTATTAGGGATGGGCAATAAATGCTGGCCTTGCCAGCGACGCCCACATCCCATAAACGGATTTCAAAAAATGGGCGATAGTGAATGGAAAAGAAAATTGGGCAGGGTTTAAATCGGGCTGATGATTCGCTATTGCCTTATTTGTGCTACTATCAAAGACAAATTTTATTCCCTTAAGTGTTTATACCTAGGATTTTATTCAGCAAGTTATATCAGGAGTAAATTATGGAGGCATTTGTTCCTATCTACTTTTTCTGACAATTTGATTCCCTCCCTTTCTTCGTTCCTGAAGGTGTTGATTCCTTACTAGGTTACAATGCCATGTTGGTTTCCCTCTGGTACTTCTCCCAAATGGGCAGTCTTGTGTCAATCCAGACAGTGAGTGTTGGCAGGCTATTTAACTGGAGAGGGCATGTCACAACTGAAGCTGTTCCTGACTCCATCAACATCCACGCATGTACATTTTCTATCAGGGTCACTGGATTGTGATCAGGAGTGGAAACCCTGCTTGATTTTCTCTCCATTAACCCAGAATTACTGAGGCCAGGTGTAATGCTTCTAATGCTCAGCTAACTCGGGACAAATCAGGGATTAAACCTAGTCCATGGGGCTCTGCTACTCACTGCCTTTACCAGCTGAGCCACTGGTGAGCTTGGGCATCATGTTTATTGATAGAATATACTACAAAAACACTCGTACTGACACTAACGCAGGGAATTTCCTCAGGGGTTCTCCCAATCGGCTGCCACAACTTCAGCGGATATTCCTGATAAACCGTGTAATCAGCTTTTCAGCTGATTCGGGTTTTAGGTCATTCAATGCCTGGGGAAATTGGATTTGGATGCTCTGCACTTTCTCCAAGAAAAGTGCTTAAGATCCCGATTTGCATATTTAAACAGCCTCCCGCCTGTTTTGGGCGAGAGTGCTGGGTGTCCATGTAAAGGCCGGCCTGAAGATTGAATCAGGTGGACAAATGGTTTTCAAGAATCCCCACCAGATTTTTCTCTGATGGTCACCCGTTTTTCAGGCAAGAAGCAGGTGGCTGGCAGTTGAAAACCCTCCCCCCACCCCCAGTGAGTGGTGGTCAGCTATTTGACCATGAAGACTTTCACAGTTCAGATCAATCAGGCCCTCCACAAGGTCCCACTTAATACATTCTAGCAGGCATTTTTGGATAGTGGTCAAGAGTGGGGAATTCTGCTGAATTTCCCCCTCCTTAGCCTGGGGACACCAAGTACCCCACTACTACATGGGTGTGATAAACTAATTTAGGGATTGAACCAAGGGCC
The DNA here is from genome assembly GCA_030390025.1 of Squalus acanthias. Taxonomy (NCBI): domain Eukaryota; kingdom Metazoa; phylum Chordata; class Chondrichthyes; order Squaliformes; family Squalidae; genus Squalus; species Squalus acanthias. The sequence continues at coordinate 43,404,415 of CM059436.1, forward strand.
TAACTTACCTGTACAGCTCAGTACCACAACATACAGTGCAAAACCTACTTGTCCATATTGGAAGCTTTAAACACATCTATTGTTACCTACATTTAACATTTAATGGTTATTACTGCTAGCTATGGGGAGGTGGAATTAGAGTCATAGAGTCATATACAGCACAGAAAGACGCCCTTCAGCCCATCGTGTCCGCGCCGGCCATCAAGCCCTGTCTATTCTAATCCCATTTTCCAGCACTTGGTCCGTAGCCTTGTATGCTATGGCGTTTCAAGTGCTCATCTAAATGCTTCTTGAATGTTGTGAGGGTTCCTGCCTCTACCACCCTTTCAGGCAGTGAGTTCCAGATTCCAACCACCCTCTGGGTGAAAAAGTTTTTCCTCAAATCCCCTCTAAAGCTCCTGCCCCTTACCTTGAAACTATCCCCCCTGGTTATTGACCCCTCTACTAAGGGGAAAAGTTCCTTTCTATCTACCCTATCTATGCCCCTCATAATTTTGTACACCTCAATCAGGTCCCCCCTCAGCCTTCTCTGCTCTAAGGAAAACAACCCCAGCCTGTCCAGTCTCTCTTCATAGCTGAAGCGCTCCAGTCCAGGTAACATCCTGGTGAATCTCCTCTGCACCCTCTCCAATGCAATCACATCCCTCCTATAGTGTGCCGACCAGAACTGCACACAGTATTCCAGCTGTGGCCTAACTAGCGTTTTGTACAGCTCCATCATAACCTCCCTGCTCTTATATTCTATGCCTCGGCTAATGAAGGCAAGTATCCCATATGCCTTTTTAACCACCTTACCTACCTGTCCTGCTGCCTTCAGGGATCTATGTACATGCACACCAAGGTCCCTCTGATCCACTGTCCTTCCTAGGGTCCTACCATTCATTGTGTATTCCCTTGCCTTGTTAGTCCTCCCAAAATGCATCATCTCACATATTTCAGGGTTAAATTCCATTTGCCACTTTTCTGCCCATCTAACCAACCCGTCATAAAAACATAGAAACATAGAAGATAGGAGCAGGAGTAGGCCATTCGGCCCCTCGAGCCTGCTCCGTCATTTAATGAGATCATGGCTGATCATCCAAATTCAGTACCCTGTCCCTGCTTTCTCCCCATATCCCTTGATCCCTTTAGCCTTAAGAAATATATCTATCTCCTTCTTGAATATATTTAATGAATTGGCCTCAACTGCCTTCTGTGGTAGAGAATTCCACAGGTTCACCACTCTCTGGGTGAAGAAATTCCTCCTCATCTCAGTCCTAAATGGCTTACCCCTTATCCTTAGACTGTGACCCCTGGTTCTGGACTCCCCCGCCATCGGGAACATCCTTCCTGCATCTAGTCTGTCTAGTCCTGTTAGAATTTTATAAGTTTCAATGAGATCCCCTCTCATTCTTCTAAACTCTAGTGAATACAAGCCCAATCGTCCCAATCTCTCTTCATACGTCATTCCTGCCATCCCAGGTATCAGTCTGGTGAATCTTCGCTGCACTCCCTCCATGGCAAGAACATCCTTCCTCAGATAAGGCGACCAAAACTGCACACAATACTCAAGGTGTGGTCTCACCAAGGCCCTGTACAACTGCAGCAAGACATCCTTGCTCCTGTACTCGAATCCTCTCGCTATGAAGGCCAACATACCATTTGCCTTCTTAACCGCCTGCTGCACCTGCATGCTTACCTTCAACGACTGGTGCACAAGGACTCCCAGGTCTCGTTGCACTTCCCCTTTTCCCAATCTATTGCCGTTCAGATAATAATCTATCTTCCTGTTTTTGCCACCAAAGTGGATAACCTCGCATTTATCCACATTATACTGCATCTGCCATGCATCTGCCCAATCACCCAACTTGTCCAAATCATACTGGAGTTTCTCTGCATCCTCCTCACAACACACACGCCCACCCAGCTTTGTGTCGTCTGCAAACTTAGAGATATTACATCTAGTTCCCTCGTCTAGATCATTAATATATATTGTGAATAGCTGGGGTCCTAGCACCGATCCCTGCGGTACCCCACTAGTCACTGCCTGCCACTTGGAAAAAGACCCATTTATTCCAACTCTTTGCTTCCTGTCTGCCAACCAGTTCTCTATCCAAGTCAGTACCTTACCCCCAATCCCATGTGCTTTAACTTTGCACGCCAATCTCTTATGCGGGACCTTATCGAAAGCCTTCTGAAAGTCCAAATACACCACATCCACTGGTTCTCCCTTATCTATTCTACCAGTTACATCCTCAAAAAATTTCAGTAGATTAGTCAAGCATGATTTACCTTTTGTAAATCCATGTTGACTTTGTCCGATCCGGTCACTGTTTTCCAAATACTCTGCTATTACATCTTTTATAATGGACTATATCGTCCTGTAGCCTGAGGCTTCCCTCCTCGCTATTTACCTCTCCACCAATTTTCGTGTCATCTGCGAACTTACTGATCATACCTCCTACATTCATATCTAAATCATTAATATACACTACAAACAGCAAAGGACCCAGCACCGATCCCTGCGGTACACCACTGGACACAGGCTTCCAGTCACAAAAACAACTTTCGACCATCACCTTCTGCCTCCTGCCACTAAGCCAATTTTGGATCCAATGTGCCAAATTGCCCTGGATCCTATGGGCTCTTACCTTCTTGACCAGTCTCGCATGCCGGACTTTGTCAAAAGCCTTGCTGAAGTCCATGTAGACCACATTAACTGCACTACCCTCATCCACACACCTAGTCACCCCCTCGAAAAATTCAATCAAATTGGTTAGACATGATCTCCCCCTGACAAAGCCAAGCTGACTATCCTTGATTAATCCTTGCCTCTCCAAGTGGAGACTAATTCTGTCCCTCAGAATTTTTTCCAATAATTTCCCTACCACTGATGTTAGGCTCACTGGCCTGTAATTCCCTGGTTTATCCGTACTACCCTTCTTGAATAATGGTACTACGTTAGCTGTTCTCCAGTCCTCTGGCACCTCCCCTGTGGCCAGAGAGGTTCTAAAAATTTGTGTCAAAGCCCTGCAATCTCCTCCCTTGCCTCACACAGCAGCCTGGGATACATCTCATCTGGGCCTGGGGATTTATCCACTTTTAAGCCCGCTAAAACCGCTAGTACCTCCTCCCTCTCAATACTAATTTGTTCAAGTATATCACAATCCCCCTGCCTGATTTCTATGCCTACATTGTCCTTCTCCATAGTGAACACAGATGCAAAATATTCATTTAAAACCTCACCTACCTCTTCCGGCTCTACACACAGATTGCCACTTTGGTCCCTAATGGGCCCTACTCTTTCCCTGGTTATCCTCTTGCCCTTAATATACTTATAAAACACCTTGGGATTTTCCTTTATTTTGTCCGCCAGTGTTATTTCATGCCCCCTCTTCGCTCTCCTAATTTCTTTTTTAAGTACCCCCCTGCACTTTCTATACTCCTCTAGGGCTTCCACTGTTTTTAGTCCTTTGTATCTGCCAAAAGCCTCCTTTTTTTTCCAAATCCATTCTTGTATATCCCTTGAGATTCAGGGTTCCCTGGGTTTGTTGGTCCCACCCTTGACCTTTACGGGAACATGTTGGCGTTGTACTCTCTCTATTTCCTTTCTGAAAGACTCCCACTGCTCTGATGTGGATTTTCCTACAAGTAGCTGATCCCAGTCCACTTTGGCCAGATCCTGCCTTATCATATTAAAATCGGCCTTCCCCCAATTTAGAACCTTTATTTCCGGTCCATCTTTGTCCTTTTCCATGACTACCTTAAATCTCACCGAATTATGGTCACTGTCACCAAAATGCTCTCCTACTGACACTTCTACCACTTGCCCGGCTACATTCCCTAGAATTAGGTCCAGTGCCGCCCCCTCTCTTGTAGGACTTTCTACATGCTGGCTCAAAAAGCTCTCCTGGATGCACTTTAAGAATTCCGCACCCTCTAAGCCTTTCACACTCTGACTATCCCAGTTAATATTGGGAAAGTTGAAATCCCCTACTATTATTACCTGACTATTTCTACACTTCTCTGAGATTTGCCTACATATCTGTTCCTCTATCTCAATTATGCAACTATACTACAAATAATAAAGTGAGCTTATAAATCTGAACAAACCCAAGAATCTGATACTTGGAATAAAAATTTAAAAATGAATGACTTTTTCACTAAATTCGTCAACAGGAAGCATTTCCAACCGCCTCATAACTTTCAGTTGAGTTATCAGAAACAGGACACTTTTGAAAATGAGTCAGTGAGCACAATTCATAATTAAAAAAAATCAAGTCTTTAAGATGAATCAATTGATGGGGGGCAGGGGGTTGTGAATTTTACAGCTGTGGTTTGTGGGCTGAGCTGTGTGAAGAGTCCAACATGATGATTGAATGATGGGGGGCAGTCTAAAACTTTGCTGCTGGCTCATATATTCACCACATCAATACTCCTGGCCACCACCACTTAGAAAGCCACAAAGAACTAGTGCCAACGAGACTCGCACGTGAAAAAATATTTCGGGCTAACTATAGGAATAGTTTTAAACCAATACTTTTTGGCCACCAGTTTTTAGATGCCGTTGATCCACACATTGTATGATGACTTTTTGAATTATACCACAAAAAAGGCCTCCACTGTAAAATATATTTGATGACTAAAATGTCTGGTGATGAAGGAAAAAGACTAAGAAAAACAATTATTTGCATGGTGGTTTATTAACTCTGTTATGAGGAAAGGAAAAGTGGCGTTGCTTTGGGAGCAAAGATTCTAAGTTCCAGACTTTGTGGAGGGCATTCACTTTCAGCAAATCAAAGTATGAACATTAAGGAAAATTATTTTCATTGTCTTATTTTACTTTGCCAAAATTACTCTGCTACTTTCTTCCTCTCCCTCATCACCTCTCCTGGAGGTGTTAAGTCCTTCCGAGGGGTCAGTTTCACAGGTACCTCAAGTACTTTACCCAAGTGACTATTATTGATTTCTGAACCATGACCATGTGTTTCACCAGGCTACATTACAGCACTGAATATCACGGCCAACCAATCCTGTCCTCACCCACATTGCCCGTATGTACATAACCTGTAGGAGTTGCCAGAAAGCATTCATGAGCGGAAACTCTAGCTGACTTTTCACCTACGTAACTCAGGGCTACTGAGACCAGTTTTAGTGCAACTACCACAGAGAAGGTCAGCTACCTTAACACAAGGATTGAAACTGGAACCCTACTATTCTATAGATCTCAGTAACACACTGACCCATCGGGGAGCCACTGTATTTTTTAAAATGTGGTTTCTATTTCCTGTAGTAGGAAAAGGAAGACTTAAATAACTACATTACAATTAAATGATTCTTAGATTTATAGTACAACATTTATATACTGGCTTTCTTTCATATTAGTCAGAGCTGAGTAATTTATCAGAAGTTAGCTGTCAATATTCAATGATTCAGAATAACCAGCTCTTTATGAATCATAAATAACGTTAATGTAAACAAATAATATGACACCAAAATAGAAAACAGTACAAGTAATACAGAACAATGAACCAGACTCTTTGGGTAACTGAGCCAACAAATGTCAGACACAACACATAGAATTACACTGCATTTACAGCACAGAAACAGGCCATTCAGCCCAGCAGGTCTATGCCGGTGTTTATGCTCCACATGAGCCTTCTTCCACCCTACTTCATCTAACCCTATCAGCATAACTGGCAGGAGAACCCACCAGAGGTGGTGGCAGAATGGTATGCAGTCGGAAGAGAGTGACCCTGGGAGTCCTCAACATTGACTCCGGACCCCGTGAAGTCTCATGGCATCAGGTCAAACATGGGCAAGGAAACCTCCTGCTGATTACTACCTACCGCCCTCCCTCAGCTGATGAATCAGTACTCCTCCATGTTGAACACCACTTGGTAGAAGCACTGAGAGTAGCAAGGGCACAGAATGTACTCTGGGTGGGGAACTTCAATGTCCATCACCAAGAGTGGCTCGGTAGCACCACTACTGACCGAGCTGGCTGAGTCCTGAAGTACATAGCTGCCAGTCTGGGCCTGCGGCAGGTAGTGAGAGAACCAACACGAGGAAAAAACCTACTTGACCTCGTCCTCACCAATCTGTCGCAGATGCATCTGTCCAAGACAGTATTGGTAGGAGTGACCACCGCATAGTCCTTGTGGAGATGAAGTCCCGTCTTCACATTGAGGACACCCTCCATCGTGTTGTGTGGCACTACCACCGTGCTAAATGGGATAGATTCAGAACAGACCTAGCAGCTCAAAACTGGGCATCCATGAGGCGCTGTGGGCCATCAGCAGCAGCAGAATTGTATTCCACCACAATCTGTAACCTCATGGCCTGGCATATCCATCACTCTACCATTACCATCAAGCCAGGGGACTAACCCTGGTTCAATGAGGAGTGTAGAAGAGCATGCCAGGAGCAACACCAGGTGTAGCTAAAAATGAGGTGCCAACCTGGTGAAGCTACAACATAGGACTACATGCATGCTACACAGCGGAAGCAGCATGCTTTAGACAAAGATAAGCAATCCAACAACCAACGGATCAGATCAAAGCTCTGCAGTCCTGCCACATCCAATCATGAATGGTGGTGGACAATTAAACAACTAACGGGAGGAGGAGGCTCCATGAACATCCCCATCATCAATGATGGTGGAGCCCAGCATGTGAGTGCAAAAGATAAGGCTGAAGCGTTTGCAACCATCCTCAGCCAGAAGTGCTGAATGGATAATCCATCTCAGCCTCCTCCTGAGGTCACCACGGTGGCATAGTGGTTAGCACTGGTGCCTCACAGCGCCAGAGACCCGGGTTCGAATCTGACCTCGGGTGACTGTCTGTGTGGAGTTTGCACATTCTCCCCGTGTCTGCGTGGGTTTCCTCCGGGTGCTCCGGTTTCCTCCCACAGTCCAAAAATGTGCGGGTTAGGTTGATTTGGCTATGATAAATTGACCCTTAGTGTTAGGGGGGGATTAAATATGTGGGGTTATGGGGATAGGATGGGATATGTTAGGGGGAATTAAATACGTGGGGTTACGGGGGTCGGGTGGGATATGTGTACTGTGGGGATTAAAGCAGGGACAGGGGACTGGATTTGGATGATCAGCCATGATCGTATTGAATGGTGGAGCAGGCTCGACGGGCCGAATGGCCTACTCCTGCTCCTAGATTCTATGTTTCTATGTTTCTATATCACAGAAGCCAATCTTCAGCCAATTCAATTCACTCCACGTGATAGCAAGAAATGGTTGAGCACACTGGATACAGCAAAGGCTATGGGCCCCGACAACATCCCGGCTATCGTGCTGAAGACTTGTGCTCCAGAATTAGCTGCACCTCTAGCCAAGCTGTTCCAGTACAGCTACAACACTAGCATCTACCCATCAAAGTGGAAATTGCCCAAGTATGTCCTGTCGACAAAAAGCAGGACAAATCCAATCCGGCCAATTACCACCCCATCAGCCTACTCTCAATCATCAGCAAAGTGATGGAAGGGGTCGTCGACAGTGCTATCAAGCAGCACTTACTCACCAATAAACTGCTCACCGATGCTCAGTTTGGGTTCTGCTAGGAATACTCGGCACCAGACCTTATTACAGCCTCGGTCAAAACATGGACTAAAGAGCTGAATTCCAGAGCTTAGGTGAGAGTGACTGCCCTTGACATCAAGGCAGCATTTGACCAAGTGTGGCATCAAGGAGCCCTAGTAAAACTGAAGTCAATGGGAACCAGGGGGAAAACTCTCCACTGGCTGGAGTCATACATAACACAAAGGAAAATGGTTGTAGTTATTGGAAGCCAATCAGCTCAGCCCCAGGACATCACTGCAGGAGTTCCTCAGGGCAGTGTCCCAGGCCCAACCATCTTCAGCTGCTTCATCAATGACCTTTCCTCCATCATAAGGTCAGAAGTGGGGATGCTCACTGATGAGTGCACAGTGTTCAGTTCCATTCGCAACTCCTCAGATAGTGAAGCAGTCCGTGCCCGCATGCAGCAAGACCTGGGTAACATTCAGGCTTAGGCTGATAAATGGCAAGTAACATTTGCACCACACAAGTGCCAGGCAATGACCATCTCCAACAAGAGAAAGTCTAACCACTGCCCCTTGACATTCAACGACATTACCATTGTCGAATTCCCCACCATCAACATCCTGGGGTCACCATTGACCAGAAACTTACTGTGGCAACAAGAGCAGGTCAGAGGTTGGGTATTCTGTGGCGAGTGTCTCACCTCCTGACTCCCCAAAGCCTTTTCACCATCTACATGGCACAAGTCATGAGTGTGATGGAATACTCTCCACTTGCCTGGATGAGTGCAGCTCCAACAACACTCAAGAAGTTCAACACCATCCAGGACAAAGCAGCCCGCTTAACTGGCACCCTAGCCAACACATTAAACATTCACTCCCTCCACCACTGGCGCACCATGGCTGCAATGTGTACCATCTACAAGATACACTGCAGCAACTCACCAAGGCTTCTTTGACAGTAGCTCCCAAACCTGCGACCTCTACTATTTAGAAGGACAAGGGTAGCAGGCGCATGGGAACACCATCACCTCCAAGTTCCCCTCCAAGTCACACACCATCCTGACATGGAAATATATCGCCGTTTCTTCATCGTTGCTGGGTCAAAATCCTGGAACTCCCTCCCTAACAGCACTGTGGGAGTACCTTCACCACACGGACTGCAGCGGTTCAAGAAGGCAGCTTACCACCACCTTCTCAAGGCCAACTAGGAATGCGCAATAAATGCTGGCCTTGCCAACAATGCCCACATCCCGTGAATGAATTTAAAAAAATAACATTCTATTCCTTTCTTCCTCATATACTTATCTAGCTTCCCCTTAAATGCATTTATGCTATCATCTGAACTATTCCATGTGGTAGCAAGTTCCACATTCTAACCACTCTCTGGTTAAAGAAGTTTTTCCTGAATTCCTTATTGGATTTTTTAGTGACTATCTTATATTTATGACCCCTAGTTTTGGATTCCCCCACAATCAAAAACATTTTCTCTACATCTACCCTATCAAACCCCTTCATAATTCTCAGCCACTCTTTTCTAAAGAAAAATGCCCCAGCCTGTTCAGTCTTTCCTGATAGTTATAGCCTCTCAGTTCTGGTATCATCCTTATTGCACCTTCTCCAGTGCCTCTATATTATTTTTATAATATGGAGACCAGAACTGTTCACAGTACTCTACGTATGGTTTAGCCAAGGTTCTATACAAGTTTAACATAACTTCTCTGCTTTTCAATTCTATTCCTCTAGAATTTAACCCCAGTGCTTTGTTTGTATTTTCTATGGCCTTGTTAACCTGTGTTCCTACTTTTAATGATTTGTGAATCTGTACCCCTCGATCTCTTTGCTCCTCTACTCCATTTAGATTCTTATTTTCCAAGGAGTATGTGACCTCCTTATTTCTCCTACCAAAATGCACCAACTCACACGTATCTATACTGCAATTCAATGTTGACAACTGTAAAATAATTAGCATGGGAGAAGGAATCAAAAAGAGGGAGTATATGTTAATTGTAACAGTGGTACAGCATTTAACCAGAAAAGAGATGTAAGGATTATGGTGGATATATCTACAAAACTGTGAGCCCAGTGCTTAGCTGTAGTAAAAACGCAAATAAGGTATTGGGGTGCATTCTCAAGGGGGATAAAGTACAAATCAAAGGAAGTTGGTGGTAAATTTCAACAGTAATTCACCCTCTTGTCTGCTGTAACTTTGGTGGAAGAACCACGGAAATCCCAGAAAAGTGGCATTGCTGTTCCTGGGAGTTCTGCAGCTCTTCCACCGGAGTTTTTTTTTATTCATGTATGGGATGTGGGCATTGCTGGCAAGGCCAGCATTTATTGCCCATCCCTAATTGCCCTTGAGAAAGTGGTGGTGAGCCGCCACCTTGAACCGCTGCAGTCCGTGTGGTGAAGGGACTCCCACAGTGCTGTTAGGGAGGAAGTTCCAGGATTTTGACCCAGCGACGATGAAGGAGAACCCTGGTGGAAATTCACCACCCAATATTATTACTGTATCAAACACTGTGGAGTACTGTTTGTAGCTGTGGTCACCTAATCATAAGAAGGATACAATTTTCCTCGAGATGGTATAAAGGCAAGCAACAAAGATGATAACATGAGTGTTTCATTGTTGATGTGCTTGCATTTCTTATTCTTCAATAGTGCTCTTATTGACCCCACAATTTTTTTTTAAATCATTAGTACCAGGAAAAACTGATTTATTTCCATTTAGCTTTTGTAATAATAAAATATAAAGTTAGTTGAATTGAATATAAAGAAGCCAGACTCAACATTTTCAATTGTCCCCAAGTTCCATCCACCCAAACAGGGTTAATAGCCACTTGGATAATTTAGAGGACTTATCTGACAGGACAGATGATTAGATGCAAAGTGAGGAATTACAGACATAGGGATATGGAGAAGCCAGGACCAGAGACACAGAGGAAGCTGTGGGGAAATTGATAACAAGTTGACACTATTATTTGCTATTTCTCCTAGTGAATTAAAGAATGAGTGGCACTTGCAGGGAGCGTGGATCAGAGCATCAGGGCTATGATGTTGTAGCCCTATCGTGGGCTCCTCACGAGAGCATGGCATCACAGAATGACTCCTTAAATTCATAGTCCATGTGCAGACTCCCATTACAAGTCCTCTGCATATGCTGTAGTCTTGTAAAGCCTATGTTCAAATCTAGTAACTGCAATTACTGCACAATAATGGGAAATAATGATTGCAGATACTAGATTCATACAGAACACCCACCCATGTTTGACATGAACAGTCAGGGTTTTAAAGGCACTGTCTGCACATCTGCATTTGTGGACAAAAATCATCATTACTCTTGAGCTCTTTCCTCAGTGCTCTCCAGGGCTCTTACCTTCTGTTGTTGCCGCTCTGATTTTGAAGACTGCTGCACACTGTCTTGGGAACTCTTGCAACATTAGACGATCTTGCCACAGTGTGCGGCAGCGTTCACAGTTGAAACAGCTGCAACAACAGAAGGTAGGAGTCCCAGGGCAGCACTAAGGAGGAAGTCCAACTGCTGCTTCGGGGGAGAAAGAGTAATGCTGAGAAAAGCGGAAGTGAAGAAAAGAAGGCGGCGAGGCTAGAAGAAGAAAGGGAAGAGAAAAGGAAAAGAGAGCTAATCCAAGCGAACCAGTGGGAGCAGGAAGATGAGGAGCATGTCAGTATTAACTGGGGAGGGGGTGAGACAGTGGCAGCATGAACTGAGGGCAGGAGGAGCAGAAATTAAGTACAAACTGTATGAGTTGGAGGAAAGAGTAAACTAGTGGGATGTTCAGAGAGAGACTGCCTCTGTGAACCCCCCTGTGGGGGGTGGGTATTGGATGGGGAGAGTGTCTGAATGAAAACAAGGAGCTTACAGGGATGGTCTATAAATGGTGGGAAGGGGGGGAGGTTAAAGGGAGCAGGTGCCTCTATGAAGGCGGTGGGTGACTGTTGAGGTAAATTTGGGGAATGGTTGGTCTGTTAAAAATCCAAATGTCACTTACTTTTACTATTTGTCTTAAATTAAAATTTTATCAATTATAGGTTAAAAAAGGGGCCCAGAATTCACTGGACTGCATCATTTTAATGTAAAAATTCTTACTCTTCCAATGAAGATTACCAAGGACCCCCTAGAAATGTGTCACCAGCTTACACAGGCCAGCGTATACAGATCAAACTTGCTGCCTACAGCCCTCGCTTGAATGATCCTATGGTCAATTAAATTTGGTTCAAATCTCCTAGTTGCTTTTAGGCAGTTTAAGAAAAAAGAAAATTAACTAAACATTTGTTCTCCCCTTAATAGATTATTTGTTACTGCTGAAAGAAATTTTAAAACAAAGAAAGGTATCAAAATCCCAAGTGGCAAATAGAGAGTAGTTTACAATATGCAAATATTCCTTCCTATTTAGATTTTTTTTGATGAAATGCCATTGTTCACTGTAGAATCCAAACTGCTCAAAAATGCACCAAATAAAGCATCAAAAAAGAACCACCTAGTTCATGAATTTTATGCCTTCAGTACTTGTTCCACCACATCATAATTTTTTTAAAATCATTCATGGGATGTGAGCGTCGCTGGCAAGGCCAGCATTTATTGCTCATCCCTAACTGCCCTTGAGAAGGTGGTGGTGAGCCGCCTTCTTGAACCGCTGCAGTTTTTTTTTATTTGTTCATGGCATATGGGTGTCGCTGGCAAGGCCAGAATTTATTGCCCATCCCTAGTTGCCCTTGAGAAGGTGGTGGTGAGCTGCCTTCTTGAACTGCTGCAGTCCGTGTGGTAAAGGTACTCCCACAGTGCTGTTAGGGAGGGAGTTCCAGGATTTTGACCCAGCGACGATGAAGGAACGGCGATATATTTCCAAGTCAGGATAGTGTGTGACTTGGAGGGGAACTTGGAGGTGGCGGTGTTCCCATGAGTCTGCTGGCCCTGTCCGTCTAAGTGGTAGAGGTCGCGGGTTTGGGAGGTGCTGTCAAAGAAGCTTTGGTGAGTTGCTGCAGTGCATCTTGTAGATGGTACACACTGCAGCCACGGTACGCCGGTGGTGGAGGGAGTGAATGTTTAAGGTGGTGGATGGGGTGCCAATCAAGCGGGCTGCTTTGTCCTGGATGGTGTCGAGCTTCTTGAGTGTTTTGGAGCTGCACTCATCTAGGCAAGTAGAGAGTATTCCATCACACTCCTGACTTGTGCCTTGTAGATGGTGGAAAGGCTTTGTGGAGTCAGGAAGTGAGACACTCGCCGCAGATTACCCAGCCTTTGACCTGCTCTTGTTGCCACAATATTTATGTGGCTGGTCCAGTTAAGTTTCTGGTCAATGGTGACCGCCAGGATGTTGATGGTGGGGGATTCGGCAATGGTAATGCCGTTGAATGTCATGGGTAAGTGGTTAGACATTCGCTTGTTGGAGATAGACATTGCCTGGCACTTGTGTGGTGTGAATGTTACCTGCCACTTATCAGCCCAAGCCTGAATGTCGTCCAGGTCTTGCTGCATGTGGGCATGGACTGCTTCATTATCTGAGGAGTCCATGTGGTGAAGGTACTCCCACAGTGCTGTTAGGGAGGGAGTTCCAGGATTTTGACCCAGCAACAATGAAGGAACGGCAATATATTTCCAAGTCAGGATGGTGTGTAACTTCGAGGGGAACTTTCAGGTGATGGTGTTCCCATGCGTCTGCTGCACTTGTCCTTCTAGGTGGTAGAGGTTGCGGGTATGGGTGGTGCGTCGAAGAAGCCTTGATGAGTTTCTGCAGTGCATTTTGTAGATGGTATACACTGCAGCCACGGTACACCGGTGGTGGATGGAGTGAATGTTTAAGGTGGTGGGTGGGGTGCCAATCAATCGGGCTGCTTTGACCTGGATGGTGTCGAGCTTCTTGAGTGTTGTTGGAACTGCTCTCATCCAGGCAAGTGGAGAGTATTCCATCACACTCCCGACTTGTGCCTTGTAGATGGTGAAAAGGCTTTGGGGAGTCAGGAGGAGAGACACTCGCCACAGAATACCTAGCCTCTGACCTGCTCTTTTTGCCACAGTGTTTATGTGGCTGGTCCAGTTAAGTTTCTGGTCAATGGTGACCCCCAGGATGTTGATGGTGGGGGATTCAGTGATGGTAATGCCGTTGAATGTCAAGGGGCAGTGGTTAGACTCTCACTTGTTGGAGATGGTCATTGCCTGGCACTTGAGTGGCGCAAATATTACTTGCTACTTATCAACCTAAGTCGGAATGTTGTCCAGGTCTTGCTGCATGCGTGCATGGATTGCTTCATTATCTGAGGAGTTTCAAATGGAACTGAACACTGTCCAATCATCAGCGAACATCCCACTTTTGACCTTATGATGGAGGAAAGGTCATTGATGAAGCAGCTGAAGATGAGTGGGCCTAGGACACTGCCCTGAGGAACTCCTGCTGCGATGTCCTGGGGCTGCGATGATTGGCCTCCAACAACCACAACCATCTTTCTTTGTGCTAGGTGACGTAAGAAAACTACTAGGCACTTGGTCTAAGCGTTAAACAAAGCTTTAATCAACTGTTTTTCAACATGGAGGTCTAGTTGTGTCCTTCACTTGTTCCTGTTAAGAATGTCCTGCGCAAGCTGGGCCCGTGACCGAGAATTTATACTCTCCCTGGACAGCACCACCCGCAGGCCACTCAGTATTATTTCATAAGTCATGAATGACAGATTCATGTCAGTAGGTATGGCTCAAGCCAGTGGAGAGCTTTCCCTAATTCCCATTGACTTCAGTTTTACTCGGGCTCATTGATGCCACACTCAGTCAAATGCTGCCTTGATGTCAAGGGCAGTCACTCTCACCTAACCTCTGGAATTCAGCTCTTTTGTCCATGTTTAGAACAAGGTTGTAATAAGGTCTGGAGCCGAGTGGTCGTGGCGGAACCCGAACTGAGCATCGGTGAGCAGGTTATTGGTGAGTAAGTGTCGCTTGATAGCACTGTTGATGACACCTTCCATCACTTTGCTGGTTATTGAGAGTAGATTGAGGGGTCGGTAATTGGCCGGATTGGATTTGTCCTGCTTTTTGTGGAGAGGACATACCTGGGCAGTTTTCCACATTGTCAGGTTGATGCTAGTATTGTAGCTGTACTGGAACAGCTAGAGGTGCGGCTAGTTCTGGAGCACAAGTCTTCAGCATGACAACCGGGCTGTTGTCAGGGCCCATAGCTTTGCTGTATCCAGTGCGCTTAGCCGTTTCTTGCTATCACGTGGAGTGAATCGAATTGGCTGAAGACTCACTTCTGTGATGGTGGGGACGTCAGGAGGAGGCCGATATGGATCATCCACTTGGCACTTCTGGCTGCAAACACTTCAGCCTTTTCTTTTGCACTCACGTGCTGGGCTCCACCATCATTGAGGATGGGGATATTCCTGGAGCCTCCTCCTCCCGTTAGTTGTTTAATTGTCCACCACCATTCACGACTGGATGTGGCAGGACTGCAGAGCTTTGATCTTATCTGTTGGTTGTGGGATCGCTTAGCTCTGTCTGTAGCACACTGCTTTCGCTGTTTAGCATGCACGTAGTCCTGTGTTGCAGCTTCCCCAGGTTGGCACCTCATTTTTAGGCATGCCTTGTGCTGCTCCTGGCATGCTCTTCTGCACTCCTGATTGAACCAGGCTTGGTCCCCTGGCTTGATGATAATGGTAGAGTGAGGGATATGCCGGGCCATGAGGTTACAGATTGTGGTGGAATAAAATTCTGCTGCTGCTGATGGCCCACAGCGCTTCATGGATGCCCAGTTTTTAGCTGCTAGATCTGTTCTGAATCCATCCCATTTAGCACAGTGGTAGTGCCACACAACACGATGGAGGGTGTCCTCAGTGTGAAGACGGGACTTAGTCTTCACAAGGACTGTGCGGTGGTCACTGCTACCAGTGCTGTCAAGGACAGATGCATCTGTGACAGGTAGATTGGTGAGGACGAGGTCAAGTAGGTTTTTCCCTCGTGTTGGTTCTCACCACCTGCCACAGGCCCAGTCTGGCAGTTATGTCCTTCAGGACTTGGCCAGCTCGGTCAGTAGTGGTGCTACTGAGCCACTCTTGGTGATGGACATTGAAGTCCCCCACCCAGAGTACATTCTGTGCCCTTGCTACCCTCAGTGCTTCTTCCAAGTGGTGTTCAATATGGAGGAATACTGATTCATCAGCTGAGGGAGGGCGGTAGGTGGTAATCAGCAGGAGGTTTCCTTGCCCATGCTTGACCTGAAGCCATGAGACTTCATGGGGTCTGGAGTCAATGTTGAGGACTCCCAGGGCCACTCTCTTCCCGACTGTATACCACTGTGTCACCACCTCTGGTGGGTTTGTCCTGCCGGTGGGACAGGATATACCCAGGGATGGTGATGGAGGAGTCTGGGACATTGGCTGAAAGGTATGATTCTGTGAGTATGACTATGTCAGGCTGTTGCTTGACTAGTCTGTGGGACAGCTCTCCCAATTTTGGCACAAGTCCCCAGATGTTGGTGAGGAGAACTTTGCAGGGTCAACTGGGCTGGGTGTATCGTTGCCGCGTCTGAAGCCGATGCCTAGGTCGATGCCGGGTGGTCCATCCTGTTTCATTCTTATTATTGCTTTTCGTAGCGGTTTGTTACAACTGAGTGGCTTGCTAGGCCATTTCAGAGGGCAGTTAAGAGTCAACCACATTGAACATAAGAAATAGTAGCAGGAGTAGGCTATTTGGCCCCTTGAGCCTGCTCCGCCATTCAATAAGATCATGGCTGATCTGATCTTGGCCGCAACTCCATTTTCCTGCCCGCTCCCCATAACACTTGACTCCCCTATAGCTGTGGGTCTGGAGTCACATATAGGCCAGACCAGGTAAGGACGGCAGATTTCCTTTAGTGTCCATTTGTCCATTAATGAACCAGATGGGTTTTTACGACAATCCGATTGTTTCATGGTCACTATTACTGATACTAGCTTTTTATTCCAGATTTATTTAATTAACTGAATTTAAATTCCCCAGCTGCCTGTGGTGGGATTTGAACTCAAGTGTCTGGATCATTAGTCCAGGCCTGTGGATTACTAGTCCAGTAACATAACCGCTGTTGCATCTAATTCCCTATCAGCGCACCTGATATCAAGATATTGCTCACTAATATATTTCAATTCCACTGATACTGTACCGTTTGTACTCTAATGATTGCTGTCAAAGTGCTGCAAAGAATGATGACTTTTGCTGCCAGTTTCCCATAGTCTCATGGTAAATCTATTATCCCACTTGAAATGATTGAAAGTGCTATTATATTGGCCTAATTAATTCAGATTGGGGTGTTTGATTCCCTGAGGCAGTTCCCAGAATTAACATTGCTAAATACACTGTTCATATTCCAGTGGCAGATTTATAGACTCCGTTTTTTTCATGGGTGCACTGCTTTAAGGGAGCTGGATCGCAAAAATGCCTGTCTCCTGGAATCTGAATTAAAATCAGGCCAATATAAAATGAGCTTTACTCAGCCACGCATAAAACTTTGTAATGTAAGGAATTAACTCTGTGGGAGGCATGATGACTCAGTGAATCGGTGCTCCACTGTTCTGTGCTATGGACCAAAGCAGGGGTCTCTGATCTTCGCTCTGTCATCAAAAGGAAGGAATGAGCAGAGGACAGGATTCCTGGCCTTAAGGAAGGGGAAACAAACAGGTGAGTTGAGTCACCCAGACGGCTCTATTGCAGATCTTAGTGGTTGATTTCAGAGCTGACTGGCAAAGGAGCAGACCCCCTGATCATCCTGCCAGAATGGCTTAGGGGGATATAAAGAGAATGGGTGAAAATGTCAAACAAAAGATTCTTTTTAATCAATGACATTTTATAGAGCAGCACAAAGCCTTCTTTTCAACAGGCAGAGGAAGAACTCCTGTTAGAGGTTAGGGGTACTTAAAATGTATATGGTTACGCAAATGAAATTGTGATGAGAATAATAGTGTTTAGATGATTGTATTAGAGCTTGAGATAAAGTGTCTTCAGACTAGCACTAGAGTAGCTGGATAGATGCTTAAAATTTGCCTATGTTTTTGGTTCCCTGCGGATGTTATAACATTCCACACAGTGGCAGTCACATATGACCTTGCTTCCCAGGCTAGCTGTCTGCTGTTTGTGTGCTAGGAAGGCTGCTAACTGTATCTTTAATTTGGCCAACCAAGGCCCAATGCCTATGTTTCTTCCATTACCACTAATAACCATATTATAATACTAAGTTGGGATTTTGACTTTGTTAAACAAAACTGCTTGCTAAGATGTGTAAGTTAACCAGTGTGTGAGAATAGAATAGAGGATATCTTTGGGAATTTAATGATTCATTTCATGGTACAATAGTCTGATAATGAATTGAAATAGTTAGTTGCACAGCTAGCTGCATGAACAGCTTTGAACAATGACTGGAGAAGTCTGAGGCCGAACTTGGTATGTCTGAGTTGCTGACTCTAGACTGGGGAGGACAAGGCAGGATGAGATAAGAGACTCTAGCTTTGGAGAAAACAGGGCCGGATGAGGTAAGGGGAAAACAGTTCTCAGCATACTGTAAGGCCATTATTGGTTAGGTACAGAAATCATGTGTAATGGCTGCGAGCACCCCTGACAGGTGGAAGATAACATGAGGGTTGGCCTTTTTTCCATGGCTTAAACAAAGAATTTGACATACCATTGGGCACCTTGTTTTAAGGGGAACCTCTATAGGTTAAATGGTCTTGTCCATATTCTACCCCAGGTCCACCCCTAAAAAGAGTATAAAAGACCTGAAAAGCCGCTAGCACAGAGAGTGGAGTGGAGAGTTCCTGAGGGTGAATCCATGCTGACTCTGGTATAACACTCTTGGGTAGTTCAAAGAGAGAGAGAGAGAAGAGCTGTTTGTGCACACCAGCCATTCTATCCGACTTGGACCAGTATCCACTACTTGTCACAGTCGTATGTTTTTGCTGTATAACTAGTGTGTTATATTCGTTTTAAACTCCGATTAAACACAACATACCCACCATATTGGTTGCTGATTATTCGAAAGGACCAGAGATAAGTTAATTTCATACATTCCCTCTTGCTGCCACTCAGCTAATCTCTCAGACCAAAAACACCAACCGCACATGACACTGCTTTGTTTATACATCCTAAAGTAAACCTTAACCTTTCACTTAGATGGTGTAACTTTCCTTAAGGTCAGGAATCCTGTCCTCTGCTCATTCCTTGTTTTTGATGACAGAGCCAAGATCAGAGATCCCTGCTTTGGTCCCTGGCGCAGAACAGTGGAGCACCGATACACTGCGTCATCATTCCTCCCACAGAGTTAATTCCTGAGAACTGTGAAAAGACACTTGTGGTGCCATAGAAACACCAACCAGTTAAAATATACAGGGAGAACAATGGACGGGCTATGAATGATTACAAGAAAACAATGAAGTCAAGAGGCATAGCCACATGAACTGAAAGCAAACCCTGAGATAAAAAACGTCAATGTAGTCTTTCCATCCCATTCTTGAAATGAATATTGCTGCAGTGTTGTTACTAAAGATGAAAATGGAGTCTAGCCTCTTGTTGTCATGTGCACCTGTCTGTGGAAGTTGTTTCTTTCCAACACCAGCCGAGGCTGATGTCAGGACACGACAAACAGGAGCTTCTTAGTCTTCGAATGTTACAGAGCAGAAACAGCTCATTCATCCTTTTAATTCACATTTTATGATTAATAGTCTTCTCACTGTCAAAGCAGTGATTCATACCAGTGTAGATAAAAATCATATGTTACACATGGGTAAAAATGTCAACTTATTGGCAGTATTGCTGTGGTGACATCGCTAAAACAATCAGCAGTGAGTCCTAAGAATGCATCATCCACAAGAGTTAGTGGAACAGGCTACAGGGGTAAGTCATCAAAGTAACATTAGAAATGTACACTTTAGTGTTCTTGGTGTGTTGTTCCTGCTTCAAATCGTTGAATCCAAAACTCTGATTGTAAGAAAGAAAACCACTGTCTCAAGTTGAACCAGACTGTTTGCAAGCTCAGCATCCTACTTGACCCTGAGCTGAGCTTCCGAGCCCGTATCCTCTCAATCACAAAGACCGCCTACTTTCACATCCGTAACACTGTCCACCTCCACTCCGACCATAGCCCATCTGCTGCGGAAACCCCCATCCATGTCTTTGTCACCTCCTGGCTTGATTATTCCAATGCTCTCCTGGCCGGCCTCCCATCCTCCATGTTCTATAAATTCAGCTCATCCCAATTTCTGTTGCCCGTATCCTATCCTGCACCAAGTTTTTTCTCACCCATCACTCCTGTCCTTGCCCAGGCATCAGCTTCCTGTTTCCCAATACCTCCAATTTAAAATTCTTATCCTTGTGTTTAAATCCCACTCTCTCTCTATAATCTCCTCCAGCCATAGACCCCACCCTCAGAACTCTTCATTCTTCAGACTCTGGCCTCTTATGTATCCAACCTCACCTCCCCCTTTCCGATTGTCTGGAATTCCTTCCTTAAATCCCTCTGCCTCTCCACCTTCTCCCCTCCTTTAAGACCCTCCTCAAAACTCATCTCTTTGACCATGCTTTTAGTCACCCCGCTTAATTTATGCTTCCGTGTGCCATTTTGTCTGAAGCGCCTTGGCCACTATATAAATGCAAGTTGTCTTGTTTAAACTCTTATGTGACTATAAGAGTAGCTTTGAAAGCAACTGTAAAAAGCAGAAACATACATGCGTAAGGATAAAAACTACACTCTTTAGACGGTCTGACGATTCTGCGAATTTGCAAATATTTCTTGTTTGAAGCACCTTGGGATGTCTTTCTTTGTAACTCTCCACGTGATAAAGTTAGTCAGTTCAAGTTCAGGGTATGATGTTGTTTTCAATTTCTGTATTTTCCGAACCGATTGCTAATACATGAACAGTCATGACTACGATGATTGAAAGGTCTGAAAATGATGAACTCCCGCAATCGTTCGTCACGTCACGTTTGTGTTCCGGGAATAGGATGCGCTCGCTCGTTTGGGGTAATTGTTATCAATTCATCAAATGGCCGGATTTACGATGTTAATCAAACTGCCACTGCAATCACCATTGGATATTTACAAGTAATGAAACTGACAAGAATGCAGGCAGCGCTCGGAGATACAGTGAGACAGGGCAACAATACTCTTTCACTTTGGATACGCCGCGCTGATTCTCGTAAAACCGATTACTCATTTTGCACCTAGCCCTTGTTTAATGTTAAAGCCGATAAAAGCTGACGTCATTTCTTCCAGTGAAGGCACGAGGACCTGTTGAAAGATAATAAATTGCATTGATCCCAAGACAAGGCCGGGAACGAGTGTTGTCATGGATCGAAGGGAAAGTAACAAGTAAAACATTAAAATGCAATTAAAAAAATGACGTGCTGCAGTGCGACTGTGTTTACTGTAATCGGACACTCTGCACTATTGCAAATATACCGAGAAAATTCAGAGGTAGGAAAGTCAATAAACTGGAGAAGTTTAAACGAGAATGGTCAGTAACAATGCAGATTTAATGTCGAATTCACATTATTGCCACATTTGCAATTCTTTGTCCATATTTATCATTTGTAAGGCAACAACGTCCATTGGATTCAGAGACCACTTTTATATAAAAATTGGAATGTGGAAATTAATACTGTTAGTATTGTGACAACTATATAACATGACTCAGATCATCCCAAAGGTGTACCGGTATTAACTGTTGCCGTGCAGATTGCATCAGAGGCTGCTGACTCACTGTGTTTGCGTTTCCACGTGATACTGACATAAGCCCCGAAACCACGAAATATCAGATGACCCGCTGATAAGTAAGATTAATCACTCCAGCGCAAACATGTTGATTTTCGAGTGAGATCGGAGCATTGTTTTAATAGAGCTTTAGGATCATATTGAAACTAAGAAAATATATTTCAATTTGATTGGGATTAAGAGAATGTTCACTGCAAATTGCTGTGACTTTTGTTTTTAAACCTGTATTTAAATTTTGCAGAGTACGAGAAGCACGTGGTTTAAGTAATGTAACAACCCTTGAAAGGGAGACTCATGTTATTTTCTTCTTCTTAGGCAATCCCTCTGAAACAGAGGATAACTTGCTTCCACATTAAAAATGAGTTCGCAGGTGACTGATGAGTCCAATGCAGGACCTACAGTCTCTGTCACAGGTGGGGCAGATGGTGGGTGGGGTGCTTGGGTTGACGTGCGCTCCTTGCGCTGCCTGCGCTTGGCTTCTGCTTGCTCCCGGCGAAGAGACTCGAGGTGTTAGGCGCCTTCCCGGATGCTTCTCCTCCACTTTGTGCGGTCTTGGGCCAGGGATTCCCAGGTGTCGGTGGCGATGTTACACTTTTTCATGGAGGCTTTGAGGGTGTCCTTGAAGTGTTTCCTCTGCCCACCTGGGTCTCTCTTGCCGTGCCGGAGCTCCGAGTAGAGCGCTTGTTTTGGGAGTCTCGTATCAGGCATGCGGACAATGTGACCCATCCATCGGAGCTGATCGAGCGTGGTCAAAGCTTCGATACTGGGGATGTTGGCCTGAGCGAGAACACTGACGTTGGTGCGCCTATCCTGCCAATGGATTTGCAGGATCTTGCGGAGGCAGCATTGGTGGTAGCTCTCCAGTGCTTTGAGGTGCCTGCTGTACATGGTCCATGTCTCTGAGGCATACAGCAGGGCGGGTATCACTGCTGCTCTGTAGACCATGAGCTTAGTGCCGGGTTTGAGGTCCTGGTCTTCAAACACTCTCTTCCTCAGGCGACCGAAGGCTGCACTGGCACACTGAAGGCGATGTTGGACTTCGTCATCGACGTCTACCCTTGTTGACAGTAGGCTCCCGAGATATGGAAAGTGGTCCACGTTGTCCAAGGCCTTGTCGTGGATTTTGATAATCGGGGGGCAGTACTGTGTGGCGGGGGCAGGTTGGTAGAGGATCTTTGTCTTACGGATGCTTAGTGTAAGGCCTATGCTCTCGTACGCTTCGGTAAAGGTGTTGACGATGGTCTGGAGTTCGACCTCAGAGTGAGCGCAGACACAAGCGTTGTCTGCATACTGTAATTCGACGACCTTAGATCTGGACTGGAGGCGACGGAGGTTGAACAGTTTTCTGTTTGTTCTGTAAATTAGCTCCACTCCAGTGGGGAGCTTACTGAGGGTGAGATGGAGCATTGCAGCAAGGAAGATCGAGAAGAGCGTTGGTGCAATGACACAGCCTTGCTTGACCCCGGTTCGTACGTGAATTGGGTCTGTGGTGGAACCGTTGGTCAGGATCACGGCTTACATGTCGTCGTGAAGCAGGCGGAGGATGGTGACAAACTTTTGAGGGCAGCCGAATTTGAGGAGGACACTCCATAATCCCTCACGGTTGACAGTGTCGAAGGCCTTTGCGAGATCAAAGAAGGCCATGTACAGCGGTTGGTGCTGTTCCCTGCATTTCTCTTGTAATTGACGTGCAGTGAAGATCATGTCCATTGTGCCCCTTAGTGGGCGGAATCCGCATTGCGACTCTGGGAGGAGCTCTTCGGCCACTGGGAGAAGGCGATTGAGGAGGATTCTTGCGATGACTTTCCCTGTGGCAGACAGCAGGGAAACTCCTCTGTAATTACCGCAATCGAACTTGTCACCTTTCTTGAAGATGGTCACAATTACGGCGTCTCTGAGATCCCCTGGCATGCTCTCCTCCTTCCAGATAAGAGAAATGAGTTCATGAATTCGCGCCAGTAGTGCTTCTCCGCCATGCTTTAGTGCCTCAGCTGTGGTCTTGACTACGCTAAAGAATCCACGCACGTCGTGGTTGTCGGCTAGCTGCTGGATCTCCTGCGCTTTCTCCACCCACCATCTGTTCTTTAGGTTGCGAGTTTTTTGTTGGACCTCGGCCTTCAGGCATCTGTAGAGCTGCTTTCTTGCTCTCGAGTTCTGTTCTCTATCATGTTATGTTATCTCCGCATCATGTTATTTTATGATAGTACTGGAGGCACTAACCTTCAAGACTTCTTCCAACTCTAGAACTATCATGTGAGTGGTATTTAAGAAAAAGCTTTCCATACCAGATAGAATTTTGCTCCCAGTGCAGTTATAAGATCATTAAGTATTCGTCCAGAATTTCTAGGAGAGATGTAGAGGCTATCTCTCCACTCACTGGGAATATCTCTCAAGACTGGGAAGGGGAACAGTTACTCCTGATTTGTTCAGAAGTGTTTGTAAAATAGCTTGTATGCATCCTCTGACCCACTCACAAATCAGCCTATCGCTTGGGCTTGGGGAAATGCTATATTTTAGATTGCCAGCTTGGTTACAAAATGCACTAATACTTCATAGTCTCACGAGACAATGGGCTAGAAATTCGCCCAATTTTTCGACGCTACAGATGCCGTTTTGTGCCCAAAATTGCGCCTGCACCACATGTGCACACTTTTATTATTTGTTTATGGGATGTGGGCATCGCTGGCAAGGGCAGCATTTATTGCCCATCCCTAATTGCCCTTGTGAAGGTGGTGGTGAGCCGCCTTCTTGAACCGCTGCAGTCCGTGTGGTGAAGGTACTCCCACAATGCTGTTAGGGAAGGAGTTCCAGGATTTTGACCCAGCAATTATGAAGGAACAGCGCGATACATTTCCAAGACAGGATGGTGTGTGACTTGGAGGGGAACTTGGAGGTGGTGGTGTTCCCATGCGCCTGCTGCCCTTGTCCTTCTAGGTGGAAGAGGTCATGGGTTTGGGAGTTACTGCCGAAGAAGCCTTGGTGAGTTGCTGCAGTGCATCTTGTAGATGGTACACACTGCAGCCACGGTGCGCTGGTGGTGGAGGGAGTGGATGTTTAAGGTGGTGGATGGGGTGCCAATCAAGCGGGCTGTTTTGTCCTGGATGGTGTCAAGCTTCTTGAGTGTTGTTGGAGCTGCACTCATCCAGGCAAGTGGAAAGTATTCCATCACACTCCTTACTTGTGCCTTGTAGATGGTGGAAAGGCTTTGACAAGTCAAGAGGTGAGAGACTTGCCACAGAATACCTAGCCTCTGACCTGCTCTTGTTGCCACAGTATTTATGTGGCTGGTCCAGTTAAGTTTCTGGTCAATGGTGACCCCCAGGATGTTGATGGTGGGGGATTCGGCTATGGTAATGCCGTTGAATGTCAAGGGGCAGTGGTTAGACTCTCGCTTGTTGGAGATAGTCATTGTCTGGCACTTGTGTGGCCATATATCAGCCCAAGCCTGAATGTTGTCCAGGTCTTGCTGCATGCAGGCAAAGACTGCTTCATTATCTGAGGAATTGCGAATGGAACTGAACACTGCAGTCATCAGCGTACATCCGCACTTCTGACCTTATGATGGAGGGAAGGTCATTGATGAAGCAGCTGAAGATGGTTGGGCCTAGGACACTGCCCTGAGGAACTCCTGCAGCAGCAGTGTCCTTGGGCTGTGATGATTGGCCTCCAACAACCACAACCATCTTCCTCTGTGCTAGCTATGACTCCAACCAGTGGAGAGTTTTTCTAATGATTCCCATTGACTTCAATTTTACTAGGACTCCTTGATGCGACACTCGGTCAAATGCTGCATTGATGTCATGGGCAGTCACTCTCGCCTCACCTCTGGAATTCAGCTCTTTTGTCCATGTTTGGACCAAGGCGTAATGAGGTCTGGAGCCGAGTGGTCGTGGCGGAACCCAAACTGAGCATCAGTGAGCAGGTTATTGGTGAGTAAGTGCCGCTTGATAGCACTGTCGCTGACACCTTCCATCACTTTGCTGATGATTGAGAGTAGACTTCTGGTGCGGGCCACGCTGGACGCCATCTTGGTGAGGGCAGTAAGGTGGGCGTCAGGAGTGTTCGCCGGAAGTATGTTGAGTGGGCAGATCGTGACATCAATTAGCGTGCAGCGCTGATCTGACG
Organism: Squalus acanthias; assembly: GCA_030390025.1. Classification (NCBI taxonomy): domain Eukaryota; kingdom Metazoa; phylum Chordata; class Chondrichthyes; order Squaliformes; family Squalidae; genus Squalus; species Squalus acanthias. The sequence continues at coordinate 43,429,788 of CM059436.1, forward strand.
CCAGTGCTGCCACTTTCATCCTCAGTGCTGGAGCTAACGCCCTGTCTCAACCTTGCACAGCTGAACATGCATTCAGTAGCAGCAAGGACCCCCCACCAGCGCTATTTAAAGGGATCAGCAACCACTCTCAGGTTAGTTGTTGATTAATTCTACTGGCTCTGTTTAAGTTTGTGGAAGTGTTTGGAGCTTTCCAGAGTTGTTCAAAGTTGGTGAGGTGACAGGGGGTGGTGCTGCAAGTGGAGAAGGCCTTGCTTCTGACTTCAAGAGTTCTGGTCAGACCACTTGCTCCCAGTCATGGGTGCTCTAGTTGTCATCCCCCTTGGTCTGCAGCATGACAGGGAGATGGTGCAGAGGCAGCAAAGAAGAGGACAAGCTGCTCACAGAGGGAGGAGGAAGAGGAGAAGAAGGGCTCTCAGCAGGAGGCCTTACCCTCCCAGGGTCTTCCAAAAGCAATTCTTCTTACCTCAGCCTGAGCCAGGAGCAGTGTGTGAGGTGTCTGCGCTTTATGAAGGAGATGCTCACAGAACTCTGCCACCTCTTGGAGCCAGACCTGCAGCCTCACAGCAAGGCATGAACAGCGCAGCCAATGGCTGTGTAGGTGACCGTGGCCCTGAATTACCTCGTCGGGATCACTCCAGGCTGGAGCAGGTGACATCTGTAATATCTCCCAGTTCACTGTCCACTGCTGCATAAGAGAGGTGGCAGGCGCTCTTTATGCCAGGAGAGGAGACTTAATTGTCTTCTCTTTGACCAGAGAGAAGCAGGTGGAGAGTGCACGTGGCTTTGCAGGTGCTGCATCTAAATGCTGAGATGTACCGCAACTGCAGAGGTTACCACTCGCTGACTGCGCAGTTGATCATAGAATCATAGAATCCTAGAAAGTTACAGCACGGAAGGAGGCCATTTCGGCCCATCATGTTCGCGCCGGCCAACAAAGAACTATCCAGCCTAATCCCACTTCCCAGCTCTTGGTCCGTAGCCCTGCAGGTTACAGCATCCCAAGTGCACATCCAAGTACTTTTTAAATGTGGTTAGGGTTTCTGCCTCTACCACCCTTTCAGGCGGTGAGTTCCAGACCCCCACAACCCTCTGGGTGAAGAAATTTCCCCTCAAATCCCCTCTAAACCTTCCACCAATTACTTTAAATCTGTGCCCCCTGGTTTTTGACCTCTGCTAAGGGAAATAAGTCCTTTTTATCCACTTTATCTAGGCCCCTCATAATTTTATACACCTCAATAAGGTCTCCCCTCAGCCTCCTCTGTTCCAAGGAAAACAAACCCAGCCTATCCAGTCTTTCCTCATAGCTAAGATTCTCTACTCCCGGCAACATCCTTGTAAATCTCCTCTGTACCCTCTCTAGTGCAATCACATCTTTCCTGTAATGTGGTGACCAGAACTGCACGCAGTACTCTAGCTGAGGCCTAACTAGTGTTTTATACAGTTGAAGCATAACCCCCCCCTGCTCTTGTACTGGAATTTTTTGAGGATGTAACTGGGAAAATAGATAAGGGAGAACCAGTAGATGTGGTGTATTTGGACTTTCAAAAGGCTTTCGCTAAGGTCCCGCATAAGAGATTAGCGGGTAAAGTTAAGGCACATGGGATTGGGGGCAAGGTAGAGACTTGGATAGAGAACTGGTTGGCGGACAGAAAGCAGAGAGTAGGAATTAATGGGTCTTTTTCCGAGTGGCAAGCAGTGACTAGTGGGGTACCGCAGGGATCGGTCCTTGGACCCCAGCTATTCACAATATACATTAATGATCTAGATAAGGGAATTAAATGTAATATCTCCAAGTTTGCAGATGACACAAAGCTGGGTGGGAGTGTGTGCAGCGAGGAGGATAGCGAGAAACTCCAGGATGATCTGGACAGGTTGGGTGAGTGGGCAGAAGCGTGGCAGATGCAATATAACGTGGATAAGTGCGAGGTTATCCACTTTGGTGTCAAAAACAGAAAGGCAGATTATCTGAATGGCAATAGATTGGGAGAAGGGGAAGTGCAACGAGACCTGGGTGTCCTTGTGCACCAGTCGCTGAAAGTAAGCATGCAGGTGCAGCAGGCGGTGAAGAAGGCAAATGGTATGTTGGCCTTCATAGCGAAAGGGTTTGAGTATAGGAACAGGGATGTCCTGCTGCAGTTGTACAGGGCCTTGGTGAGACCACACCTTGAGTACTGTGTGCAGTTTTGGTCGCCTTATCTGAGGAAGGATGTTCTTGCCATGGAAGGAGTTCAGCGAAGATTCACAAGGCTGATACCTGGGATGGCAGGAATGACATATGAGGAGAGATTGGGTCGATTGGGCTTATACTCACTGGAGTATAGAAGAATGAGAGGGGATCTCATCGAAACATATAAAATTCTGACAGGTCTGGACAAACTAGATGCAGGAAGAATGTTCCCGATGGTCGGAGAGTCCAGAACCAGGGGTCATAATCTACGGATAACGGGTAAACCATTTAGGACAGAAATGAGGAAGAATTTCTTCACCCAGAGAGTGGTGAACCTGTGGAATTCTCTACCACAGAAGGTAGTTGAGGCGAAGTCATTAAATATATTCAAGGATGAGTTAGATATATTTCTTAAAGCTAAAGGTATCAAGGGATATGGGGAGAAGGCAGGTACAGGGTACTGAGTTTAGATGATCAGCCATGATCTCATCGAATGGCGGAGCAGGCTCGAGGGGCCAAATGGCCTACTCCTGCTCCTATCTTCTATGTTTCTATGTATTCTATGCCATGGCTAATAAAGGCAAGCATTCTGTATGCCTTCTTAGCCACCTTATCTACCTGGCCTGCTACCTTCAGGTATCTGTGGACATGCACTACAAGGTCCCTTTGTTCCTCTACACTACTCAGTGTCCTACCATTTAATGTGTATTCCCTTTCCTTGTTAGCCCTCCCCAAATGCATTACCTCACACTTCTCCGGATTGAATTCCATTTGCCACTGTTCTGCCCACCTGACCAATTTATTGATATCTTCCTGCAGTCTACAGTTTCCTTCTTCAGTATCAACCACACAGCCGATTTTAGTATCATCTGCAAACTTCTTAATCGTACCCCCTATATTCAAGTCTAGATCATTGATATATACCACAAAAAGCAAGGGACCTAGTACTGAGCCCTGCGGAACCCCACTGGAAACAGCCTTCCAGTCACAAAAACACCCATCAACCATTCCCCTCTGCTTCCTGCCTCTGAGCCAGTTTTGAATCCAACTTGACACTTTGCCCTGGATCCCATGGGCTTTTAACTTCGTGACCAGTCTGCCATGTGGAACCTTATCAAAAGCCTTGCTGAAGTCCATATACACTACATCAAATGCACTACCCTCATCTACCCTCCTTGTTACCTCCTCAAAAAATTCAATCAAGTTTGTCAGACACGACCTTCCCTTAACAAATCCGTGCTGACTATCCTTGATTAATCCATGTCTTTCTAAATGAAGATTTATCCTGTCCTTCAGAATTCTTTCCAATAATTTTCCCACCACCGAGGTTAGGCTGACTGGCTTGTAATTACTCAGTCTATCCTTTTCTCCCTTTTTAAACAAGGGTACCACATTAGCAGTCCTCCGGCACCACACCTGAAGCCAGAGAGGATTGGAAAATGATGGTCAGGGCCTGTGCTATTTCCTCTTTTGCTTCGCTTAACAGCCTGGGATACATTTCATCCGGGCCTGGGGATTTATCCACTTTTAAAGTGGCTAAACCCCTTAATACTTCCTCTCTCACTATGTTTATTTCATCTAATATTTCACACTCCTCCTCCCTGATAGCAATGTCTGCTTCGCCCCTCTCCTTTGTGAAAATAGATGCAATGTATTCATTAAGAACCCTACCGACGTCTCCCGCCTCCACACACAGATTACCCTCATGATCTCTAATAGGCCCTACCCTTTCTTTAGTTATCCTCTTACTCTTAATATATTTATAAAACATCTTTGGGTTTTCCTTGATTTTACTTGCCAAGAATTTTTCATGCTCTCTCTTTGCTTTCCTAATATCCTTTTTAATTGCACCCCTGCACTTTCTGTACTCCTCTAAAGATTCTGCAGTATTTAGCCTTCGGTATCTGTCATACGCCTCCCTTTTTTTCTTTATCCTACCCTGTATGTCCCTAGACATCCAGGGGGCTCTAGATTTGTTAGTCCCACCTTTTTTCTTTAAGGGTACATATTTGGTCTGAACCCTCCAGATCTCCTCCTTGAATGCCTCTCACTGCTCTGACACTGATTTACCTTCAAGTAGCTGTTTCCAGTCCACTATGGCTAAATCCCCTCTGAGCTTAGCAAAATTTGCTTTTCCCCAATTTAGAATTTTTATTCCTGGTCTATCCTTGTCCTTTTCCATAACTACCTTAAATCTAACTGAATTATGGTCCCTAGCACCAAAATGCTCCCCCACTGATATGCCTTCTACCTGCCCAGCTTCATTCCCTAAAACTAAGTCCAGAACCGTCCCCTTGCTTGTTGGGCTTGCTACATACTGGCTAAAAAAGTTCTCCTGGATGCATTTTAGGAATTCCGCACCCTCTATACCCTTCACACTAATTTTATCCCAGTTAATATTGGGGTAGTTGAAATCCCCTACTATTACTGCCCTATAGTTATTGCACTTCTCAGAAATTTGCCTACATATTTGCTCTTCTATCTCCCTCTCACTGTTTGGGGGTCTGTAGTACACTCCCAGCAATGTGATCGCCCCTTTTTTGTTTTTCAATTCGACCCATATGGCCTCGTTTGATGATCCCTCCAACATATCATCCCCCCTCACAGCTGTAATAGTTTCTTTAATCAATACCATGACCCCCCGCCTCCCTTTTTACCTCCCTCTCTATCCCATCTGAAAATCCTGTAACCAGGAATGTTGAGCTGCCATACCTGCCCCTCTTTCAGCCACGTCTCTGTAATAGCTATAATATAGTCCCAAGTATCTACCTGTGCCCTCGGGCTCATCTGCCTTGTTCGCTATACTCCTTGCATTGAAGTATATATCATTTAGTACAGGCAAACCTCCTTGTTGACTACTATCTAGCCATTGATTCCTCTGTCCTTCCAATTTACTTTCTATGTTTTGGCGTGCAACATCATGATGGTGAATGCCCGGTATCCTGGCAGCAGTCATGTGGCTTTTATTCTGCGCCAGTCCGCTGTTCCTTCAGTCTTTGAGCCACCACGACAAACCAGAGGGCAGCTACTGGGTGACAAGGCTATCCGCTGACCTCCTGGCTCATGACCCTGCTGTGCAACCCATGCACACATGGGCAGCATCCTTACAACGAAAGCCATGCTGCACACATGGAATCCGATAGAGCAGACCATTGGCGTCCTTAAACAACGCTTCCACTGCCTGGACCTCTCTTGAGCAGCCCTGCAGGACTGACCAGAGCATGTCTCAAAATTAATCATGGTCTGTTGCTTGCTCCACAACCTCGCCATCATAAGGGCATAGCACTTGCCACCAGGCATACAGCAACCAGCTGAGCAGGAGGAGGAAGAGGAGGAAGCAGAAGAGGAGGAAGCAGAAGGGAGGAGGCAACCCAGACAGTCCCTTTCTGCCCGGGCTTTCTGTGATCGACTCATCCAACTGCAGTACCAGTGAACACAACCCCAATTCCCCATTCAACAATAGTCTCACACCTTACCATTCCTCTGTTACTGACCATCACAGCGTCCTCTTGGCCACAATGCTGAAATAAAAACCACCACAATATAAACATTCCAATCCAACGTTATACATCAATCCATCCAATATTACATCACAAAGTCAACTAATCACACTTGTGCATTCACCTAGTGCCTGTCTTCCGTGTGCCTTTACCTGTCCTCCTACTCCTACGCAGTGCTATCCCAGTGGCTGCAGCATGTCTGGTGGAAGGCTGCTGACTTTCAGTGGGGGAGACTGCAGATGGCCTTGGAGGACAACCTCAAGCAGCTCTGGGCCTAGAAGGTCCGGCTTTAGACTGCACCACCTTGGCATAGGCGGCAGCAGTCTGGGGCACTGGCGGAGTGGCAATGGTGGGAGGACAAATGCTGTCATCCTGAAAGAGTCATGATGCGGAGATGCCGGTGTTGGACTGGGGTGGACAAAAGTGAGAAGTCGCACAACACCAGGTTATAGTCCAACAGCTTTATTTGAAATCACAAGCTTTCAGAGCGCTGCTCCTTCGTCAGGTGAAGTCACTTCACCTGACGAAGGAGCAGCGCTCCGAAAGCTTGTGATTTCAAATAAAGCTGTTGGACTATAACCTGGTGTTGTGCGACTTCTCACTTTTATCCTGAGAGAGGACAGCAGGTTCGTGCTCCAGGGAGCCACTGCCACTCCCCCGGGGCGGCACCTCAGCAATCCTAGTAATCTGTTGGAGGACAGATTGATGGATGACTGTGACACCCTGCAAGCCCCTTTCCACACTGGTAAACGCAGCCACAACGGCAGCAATCTGTGCTTGCATGAGAACAGTCTGACCTTGCATGACAGCACTCAGACGTTGGGTGGCTTCTGCTTGTGCTGCAATGGAAGTTGAGACATCGGCCATCAGACACTGCATCATGGTTGGGTCCACAAGTGCACTAATAGAGTTGCCCATCACTTCTATGCTGGAAATCATAAGCTCCAAGCTCTGCGCAAAGCCCTGTGCAAGGTTGGTGCCGGACTCCTCCATGCTCCTTGACATTGCACTCAGGCTTTCTGACAGACCTGCCAAAGCACCAAGCATTTCATTGTGCATACCCATCAGCCTTCTTCTGTAGGCCGCCCCATCAAAGTCTTCATCTGAGTCCTCTGCAGCAGAACTCGTGTGTGACCTTGCTATCCGGGGAGCTGGCACCTGCGCTACCCTTTCCCCCTGCCCTGGCTGCAGGTCACTCGTGCCTGGTGTCTCACCATGTGCTGATCCCGCCTCGAACCTATCCTCTAAACTACGCGGAGTGTCAGTATCTGAGCTGGTGGCTGCAAGTGTGAAATCAAGTGACGGTGCTGTGTGTTCTGCATAACTGCATTCTTCCTGTTGCATTTCATGCTCTTCCACCAGTGCCTGGCCAGGTGTCAGTTCTTGGATACCTGAAAGGAGAAAGGCACAAGGGTAAGGTTGTGGTGAGGGGACGGAGGGGGGAAGCAAGAGATGCATGCTTACACCATGTGCACCTTGTAAATCAGAAGAGATTGTAGGATGAGGGGAAAGTGGGAGGTGAGAAGGAGGATTAGGTATGAGGATACCGGCATCTTGTATTCTTTCAGTCCCGCCACTGACCACGGACTCAGCGATGGCCCTCCCAATAATGGCCAGCACCATCTCCTCCACTGGGGTCAGGTTATGCAGTCGCGCCTGTCCCCTGCTGGTTAGGTCCTGCTGGCGCAGTTGTGAGCCATCTTGTCCTGCAATAGAAAAAGAAGTGTGTCAGTGAGTGTGGTCCAATCTGTTTGGGTGATGTGCCTGTCATGTATGAATGGCTGCAAGTGTGTACAAGCTGTGAGATGTGGGTGTGAGGCTTGCAGCAGTGGTAAGTGTGTGAGGATGAGAAGAAGCTATGAATGTAAGGTATGAGTCGTGTGTGGTAGAAATTGTTGGTAGATGAGTGATGGGGTGTGTGGTGCATTGAGCAGTGTGTGAGGCTAGTGGTGCAGATGGTGGGATATGGCATTTGAAGATGAATTCACTGACCTTGACCACTCGTGTGAGGTCATTAAACTTCTTCCTTCACTGGTCCTTGGGGCTATACTGTTGGCATTCACCACAACGGCTATCTGCTCCCACTGGATTTTATGCCTCCTGGCCCCCTGTAGAAACAGGACCTCTCTCCTCATGTTCACCTCCTGCACCAACGCTGCCAGTGCTGCATCGGAGAACCTGGGAGCACGCTCTGTCCCCTGTTGTGACATCATTGTTTTTTTTCCCTGCACTCACTCTCTTCCCCAGTCAGTTGAATGAACTGCTGTAGGCAGAATGTACCTCCCTTTAAGAAGTGCAGATTGCCTTCAAGAAGTGGAGGCTAGCTTTAATTGGTGCTAGTGTCGCAAGAACTTGGGCCCCCTGCTGAGCGTTCAGCCATTCAGCAGCGCGTTCAGCGCTGGGCTGAATGCCAAAATCATGTTAATCAGCAGGCAGCTTGAAGTTAGCATGCTGCCTGCATTACTTTGAACGGGCGTGGGTTCATCGTGCATCACGATCCCCGCGCTTGTTTTCAGAAGCAAACAGATTTTTGGCCCAATGTCTCATCCCTTAATGTCCATTTTTTAATTTAAATGGACTTCTATAAGCTACCTTGTTAGCTCACTTGGTAAAGGCTTTGTCCAGTGTAGAAATGAGACAAAATAGACCAGGTTTGATCTTTGGACTGTGTAGAATTAGTTGATCTCAACTGCAGTTAGCAATTAATCTGTATCCTGGGCTTTGGAGTGGATTAATGAGCATATTTCTGTTCCTGATCATTAGCCAGTGACGTTTGCTGGAAAGTGTTTGTGTCGATGTCCAGTAAGGACTGTAATACAGTTGAATAGCCTGAAACTCACTGTCTGTGTTCACATGTGAAGAATGTGCATTTGGGTGAAGCACAAGAGGCAGTTTGTGCCTATGGATCTGTACCTCAGCATGAGTTAGCACCTTCTGGAGAGAAGGGCCAGAAACTGGGAGAGAAAGAAAATAAAACAATACCAATGGACTATACTTACCTGTTGTCATGCTCAATTCCCAAGAAAACCTTTGAGGCGGAAATGATCTTATGTGACCCAGGACAAGTGCTCTATCCATTTCTTTCCAAGAATAAATTTTAATAAAATAAAAATCAGCCAAACAGTTTTTAATATCTAACTGAAATATTTGACATCGATAAAAGGCAGCTTAAAATTGGCATTTTCTTTGTAAAATGCTAATTTGTTTTACTAGATTGCCTAAATAAATCACAGAGAAGTATGGTGCAGGAAAGTAGTCAAGGCAGTCTTTTGGTTTTAAATAAATAAAATATGTTTGCTGTCACCTTGGCAGTGCATTAAGCCAACACCCATTGAGTCAGCCTTTACCTGGAAACTTCTAAAATGATTGACTATACTGATAGAAATCTGTTGAATGTGCCCATTCTATTTCCAAGTAACAGTCCAAGGATTGCATCTAATCAACAGATTTACAGGTCACTGATTTAAAAAGCTAAAGGCTACCTTAATAGAAATCATTATGTTGACTGTGAGTTGAATGAATTAAATGTTTATCCATTATGAATGTCTGGAATTTTATGTATAGACTGATTCTCAGTAGACACAAAGGTATTTTCCCACTAATAATCCCACTTTTATAATTCATTCTCGGGATGTGGGCCTCGCAGGCAAGGCCGACATTTATTGCCCAATCCTTGTTGCCCTGAGCAGGTAGTGGTGGGCTGTCTTCTTGAACTGATGCATTGTAAGCCTTTCTCTTACTACTGTTCGGACTTCGAGAATTACGAATAAGTGTAACAATGACAGATAAGTATGTGATCAATAAAATTGGTCTTTATTCACACTACAGTTCAAAATTCAAGTGTACAATCGCAATCAATATGCTCCCAATTTACCCATACATAAAAGTACCCCCAGCAACTTACACGTTACCTCCTGGCGATTTATATTCCAAGTCAACCGTGCATAAAAGTACCCTTTAACAATATCTAAGCTCTATGTCTGACTTTTATACATACTCCTTTATCTCTGGATGATTGGTCCAGAAAAAGTCGTAAGTCGAAACATAGACTGGCCAGCTTTCTTTGATCGTCTGTTCTTCCGATCTTCTTTCTTCGTTCTTTCTTTCTGAATTTCCCGCTCAGGGTCACTTCTTTTATAGGGCCTTTCTGCCGGCCCCACTCGTATATCACTGTCTGCCTCCCTCTGATTGGTCAGTTTCACTCCAAACCTTCCCTGATTGGAGTTCCTTCCGCATGACACGTTCATGTTCCTGTGATGTGTGTGGGGGCGGGACTTCCTCATCACTCATGTTTCTCCTTCCTGTCCATGTGGTCTTACAAACAAAGGACCATGCTGACCACCAGGCAAAGGACCCCCTGCTGACTTCCGCCATTTTGTGTCTTCACAAACAAAGGAACATGCTGACTTCCTAGTATTCCATAACCATTTCACAATTCATTCTGAACTTCGATCTCCACATGGTAGCAGCAGTTTTATTATGGTTTCTAGAATCTTACAGCATAGTGCTTTTGATACAACTAAGTGGGTTGCTAGGCAACTTCAGAGTCAACCATGTTGGTGTGGGACTGAAGTCAAATATAGGCAAGACTGGGTAAGGACAGCAGGTTTCCTTCCCTAAAGTGAACCAGTTGGGTTTTTCCAACAATCCAGCTTTTTATTTCCAAATTTAAAAAAAACTGTATTAAAATTCTCAAATTGCCATGGTGGGATTTGAACTCACATTCTCTGGATTGTTAGTCCAAGCCTGACATTCACAAATCCATTTAAAAAATAAAAATAAAGCACCAATCCATACATTCCAAAGTGATTCATTGTGAAATGTTTTGATGTAATAATGTGCCACATAAATGCAAGCCTTATTATTAGCAAATACTATGGGCTGGATTTTGATACTGGGGCGGGTTGGGGTCGTGTTATCCACTTTTCGTGTTGCCCACCCGAATCTAGATCGATGTGGGAGAATGATGCGATTTTAACTTAATTGGCCAATTGAGTTCCAACGTGTGGGAACCCATGACCAATGAGTTATTCCAGTCTGAAAGTCGCCTCCGATGACGTCATCATTGCTGCTGCATTTAAGGTCTGCAACAAGCCTTGCTTCTTCTGCAGACTGCCAACCTTTTGGACTTGTATCTTAGAGGCAACTGCAGGAGGAATGGCCAGCCAAAGACCCAGGTCTGCTCCCAGGTTCGATGATGTTGCCCTGCAAGCTTTAGTGGAGGGAGCAAGAGCCAACAAAGAGGTGCTCTTCCCTTCCTCAGGGAGGAAGAAGCCTCCCCAGCAGACCAAGGCTGTGTGGGTCCAGGTCTCCCAGGAGGTCAACTCTTTGTCCATAACCCGCAGAACCTGGCTTCAGTGCAGGAAGAGGTTTCATGACCTTCTACGCACTGCAAAAGTGAGTATGACTTTCCCTTCACCCTCAATCTGATCCCCATTGCCTCTCCTCACCAGCACTCAGCTTTAGCAACCTCTTCCTCCATATCCCACTTGACACTGACATCCATGCACCCTTACCCATTCCCTCTCCCTCTATGGTCACATTCACCTTGCTATTCGACTATGCAGCCCTCACACTCCCGATCACTGTCATGCTATGAAAACAACTTACAACATACAGGGAGGGCCCTTGGTCTTGCCACCTCACTCTATCTTTGTCTCCTTCTAAGCATCTATGCTATGGATTCTCTACACTCACTCCTTCAATCTCACTCAAACTCCACTTGTCTCCCTCATTGCAGGAAAAGAGAGCTCACAATAAAAAAGAGCCAGGACAGGAGGAGGGCCACCTTCATTAGCCCAGCTCACCCCCTGGGAGGATGCGGTCCTGGAGATCGTGGGAGTGGAGGACGATATGCAAGTGGGGGACGGACAGACGGGTGCATCAGAGCAAGCTGGTGACAGAATAGTGTTCCATCCCTCTCATTGACATTGCATGAGTCGCTGATAATAAATCTGAAGCTCTAACAGATGGATTTATGATCATCTGCATACGCAATGTGCATGTAACCTTGGCATCACATCTCTGACTCTTTCCTTTACTCCCCCACAGGACCATCGCAAGCACCCGTCCCCACTAGCCAGAAGGAAGAGCCTGAGCCTCCAGACTCCTCAGAGGAAGCTGCAACCTCTGAGGGCGCAGCGTCAGCAGAACTCAGCGCACCCAGCACCAGCGCAGACACTCACACCTCGGTGGGACCCTCGGGACATAGAGTAGTGTTGTCACCTGGTGTATCACAGCTCACAAGTGAGCATCAGCAGATGGTGGAGACAGGGACAGCACTGGAGAGTCCTAGTCGGAGGGCGCAGGACTCTGCCCAGCTCGGCTCAGCTGCATGTCGACCCTCTGCCTCTGGGTCCATCCACAAGATCAGCGGTGCTGGAACTCCAGGAACAGATGCAGGAGTCTCTGGCAGGTTTTGTCTCCAGCGTCGCTGCGAGTGTGGAGCGAATGGAGGAGTCCATTGCGAACATGAGCAGAGCCTTTGTGGAGTCATTGGCGCATGAACGCATCACCACGGAAAGGATGGCAACCTCCGTGCAAATGATGGCAACCTCCGTCGAAAGGATGGCTACAGTAGACGAGAGGATGGCTGCGGCCATGGAGGAGATAAGTCGCCAGAGTGCAGAAAACATGGTGAGTGTTCAGAATAGAATGACATCTCTGGAGGAGCGATGGTCATTTATTGAACACAGAAACCAGACCTTCATGGAAGTCCTTCTGAGTAGGACTTCCAGTGCAGATACAGGTCCCCATGGCCCCCCTGATGTGCAGCAAGGTGCTCTCAATCCACTTGCAAGCGCTGAGGTGGACCTGACCCATGGCAGAGAACAAGGAGGTGGGGGCTCCTCTCCAAGCGCTCACACTTCCATGCCACTGACAAGTCCTCAGTCAGAGCCCCACCAGAGTCCGCACCCAACTGAGATCGGCGTCTCAACCCCTGCACAGCCGCAGGAGCAGCAGACTGTTGGCGAGCCCTCACAGGTTCGCAACCCCAGAGGACGCCCGCCAAAGGTGTCAAGACAGGAGCAGCAACAAACTGAGCAGGGGGCCTCCACCTCTGCTGAAGCCACAGGGGAAGTACCACGCAGGAGCACGCGTAAGAGAAAGATACTGCACAAATAGTCACAAGGGTAGTCACTTGGGTGAAATTTGATGTTTAATGTAAAAAAGCCATCAGATGTTAAGTGTAAATAAAAACTCTGATGGCTACTGCTGCAGTTGTGGTGTCTGTCAGTTCGCTAATGGGACTTCCACAATGAGGCCTTAGGATAACTTGCAATTGTCAGTATGGTGGTCAAATTGTTAGGGATCCGCAGGTTCTTGGCCATTGTCGATGGTCTGGTGAGAAGCTGTGAGGCAAAAGTGCTTGATTGTCTAGGCTAAGCAAATCTGGCCAAGATGAGTGCGTTCCTTGCATTCCGGGCAGCTATGCTCTCGCGTAATGCTGCCGCTGGTTGATGGGCCTCTGCAAGATGTTCGTTCTCTCTCTCTTCCACCACCTCCTCCTCCTCATCTGAGGAGGATATGTGAGGAGCCACTTGGTCCTCCGGCATCTGCAAGCCATGACGCTGTGCCATGTTGTGAAGTGCACAGCAAACCACGACGATTCTGGAGACCCTGGCTGCTGAGTATTGCAGGGCTCCATCTGATCTATCCAGGCATCTGAAGCGCATCTTCAGCATACCGATGGTTTGCTCGATTATGGCTCTGGTGGAAATGTGGCTGGAGTTGTAGCTCTCCTCAGCTGCGTTGGATGGGCTCCTCAACGGCATCATTAGCCACGTCTTCAGGGGATAGCCCTTGTCTCCAAGTAGCCATCCGTTAAGTTGGTCTGGTGGACTGAATAGCGGAGGCACACTAGACTGGCGCAGTATGAAGGAGTCATGGCAACTGCCAGGGTACTTGGCACAAACATGCAAAACTTCCTTCTTGTGGTCACACACCAGCTGAACGTTGAGGGACTGGAAGCCCTTGCGGTTGACAAAAATACCTGGATTGCGATAGGGTGCCTTAAGGGCCACATGTGTGCAGTCAACGATGCCCTGCACCCTTGGAAAGCCTGCCAGATTAGCTAATCCAACCGCACGCGCCGTGACACTTGCTCGATCCTTGGTGAAATGGATGTGATTGTGCGCGATGGCAAAGAGGGCATCGGTTACCTGCGTGATGCAGGTGTGTGCGGCCGCCTGGGAGATGCTGCTGATGTCTGCTGCTGATCCCTGGAATGAACCTGAGGCAAAAAAGTTGAGTGCGGTGGTGACTTTGATGGCCACTGGTAAGGGGTGTCCACCTGGTCCTCTGGGCTCCAGGTCTTGTTGCAACATTGCGCAGATGTCACCCACTACCTCTCGCGAAAGTCAGAGCCGCCTTTGGCACTGCTGCTCAGACATGTTGAGGTAGCTGACCCTGTGCCTGTAGACCCTGTTTGGGGGGTATCTCCTGCGCCGACGGCCTTCCATGCGCTGGCCCCTTCTGTCCTGTGCAGCTTCAGGCGGGTGAGCAGCAGCTTGGCGCTCCTGTTGTTGCTGCTGCTGTTGGTGCTGCTGTTGTCCATGGTTCTGCTAGTGCTGTGGCTGGTGTTCGTCCTCATCTGATGCCCAGAAGGGAAGGAAATAAATGGCTCCCATGCTTCTGGTATATGCCTCAGTTGAGGAAGCGCTCAATGAAGGTGGCGAGAGGGGTTTCCCAGGAGGTCACACTGGAGATGGGTGTCAGGCTCAAAACTACCAGAGCTGTGGTTATGCCTTCTAAAAGTTCCCCCAGACCTGTGACAACAAAGTTCTGCCACCTGCAAATGATGGCTGATCAAATCTCCTATTTAAAGGTTGAGCTGCAGCTGATAGTCAGCAATCCACTTGTGCTCCCACCAGGTTTCACTGGCGTCTTTCAGATCAGGCGTGCTTCACGTGGGAAAAGGGTTAAACTAGCAAATAACTATCAAAATGGCATTACAGAGCCAATTTAGGGCTTGTTAAGGGCATTAACGGCCTCTCCCACCTCTTGGAGGCGGGACGGAGACGGGACCAGTAGACACGATTTCATCAAAATTGCGTGGAGGCGGGATGGAGGCGGGTGTGAGCCCGTGCACCAGTTTCTGCAATTTTAACCCCCCACACGCCTCCAATCCCGCCTCAACGGCCCTATGAAAATCCAGCCCTATGTCTTTGTTTTCTTATTTCAACCAGTCCCACTGCTTCCCTCAGTGCCTTCTCAATGTTAATAGCTGAGATTGCTGCATCTACCTCCACTACCTAGAAGGACAAGGGCAGCAGGTGCAGGGGAACACCATCACCTCCAAGTTCCCCTCCAAGTCACACACCATCCTGACTTGGAAATATATCACCAGTCCTTCATCGTCGTTGGGTCAAAATCCTGGAACTCCCTCCCTAACAGCACTGTGAGAGCACCTTCACCACACAGACTGCAGCAGTTCAAGAAGAAGGTTCACCACCACCTTCTCAAGGGTAATTAGGGAAGGGCAATAAATGATGGCCTTGCCAGCAACGCCCGCATCCTGAGAATTAATTTAAAAAAAATCTGCACTGGAGGTAGGAACTGCCCTTCGTATGAGAGTTTTTTCCTGTAGTATATCAAGGCAGCAAATCTAGATCAGTTTGGTTCAATAATTTAAATTGCTGATGGCTACATCAATATACAGCAGTGATTTCTTGAAATTTGAAAGAGATGATTGTCTATTATGAATTTCTTGTTACATTCATAGAAACATGTACACTTGAGTGGATTTTCAAGGACAAGAATGTATTTTGTTGCTGTTTATGGTGTGAAGCCAGCCTTGCTCCACATTTGCATTATGTACTTATGCATATATTTGTACATAGCATTGTCAATTGTATTATATGAATGTAAGATTGTGAAGGTCAGCTGAAAGCCTGACTTCAAAAGAATTAATATGTTAAGAGTTTCATTCCTTCAGGAGTTCTTCTAAAATTCTGACTCAGATGAGGGTATTGAAGTCCCTCCTTGAAGGAAATGGAATTATACAATATGATGTTAGGAAAGATTTTACAAAGATGAAGCTGAGTGAATTTGTGAGCAGGACACTGTCTTTCAAAACGGAAGAGATTTTTTAAAATTCCAGCTGAAGTAGTTGTTATGAAGATTAATCAATCCATGAGAGACTCTTCTTATCATGTATATGTTTTATATTGTACTTTTAGTACTTGGCAAACTTTAGCGCTCAAATCTCTATTTAATTGCAAATAAATATATTAGTGTTCCAGTCTATAAAATCTGTGGATTTAATATTCACCATTTTAAAGCAAGCTTGGTAGCAATAATGCAAAACTATTTTTAATCCAGTAAGCAGATTACTACAAGTGGAGGAATGATTACTCCTTGACATACATATTGAGAGCTTCCCGCTCACAGGGGATAAAGTCTACTTATGGGAACCACCGTCAAAGTTATGAGAGAAAATAGTTCTCTAAAAACGCAAAATTGTAACATCACGGAATATGTATGGCAGGAATTATTGAAATTGATCGTTTGTAAGCACTAAATTAACTAAGAGTCGTAATAAAACCACTTAGCCAATCATATTAGTAGCTGTTTTATTTTTTTTACAAAGAATATACATTTATTTATTAAAAACCTTGCATCTGGCAGCTACCTCCTGGTCTACAAACCTTTCTTCCTGTGTCACAATTTTGAGTTACACTTTTTATGCCAATATTTAACATTGAAACTGCTTAAGTAAGCATTTTTAATGGAAATCATATGTCAACATTTAGAATGGCAAAACCCTTTCTCAACATATCTACATTTGGCTGTCAAGGTGAATTGATGAACCAATCAATCATTCAAAATGCTTTCTGAAAAAAATGTAGTCTGCTAGTTATTTTCAGTAACTGAAAGATCCTTCACATATTGGAGAGGGATGCTTAAGCACATGAAACTTCTAATGTCCAAAATAAGAATTTAACCAAAATATGATTAAGTTTACCAATTGAAATGTCTTTTGTGTCTTTTAACACCTTCCTTAATGTTTTTCTTTGAATGCCTCAGTCTCTTCCAAAAGCTTGGGCTTGGACGTGGCATTTTTGCCCAGAACAGTGATTCTATAAGTTGCAAGCAGATTGTGCACTGTGAGCATGTGTAGTCTGTACAATTTACCAGGATGCATCGGTAGCATTTAGCTAGCCAAATGATAAAATACTTCTCTCTTAGTCCCTAACAAAATCTATTTGTTTTTTTCTCAAAATTATTTAAATAGAAACTGTCAATTCTGGAATCTGAAAATAAAAAGCTGGATTGAGTAAAAGTGACCATGAAGGATTGTCGTAAAAACCCAATTGGTTTGTTAATGTCCTTTAGGGAAGGAAACCTGTTGTCCTTGCCGGTCTAGCCCATACGTGACATGTGTGGCTCCAGTCCCACATCAATGTGGTTGACTTTTAACTGCCTCTGAAGTGGTGTAGCAAGCCACGCAGTTGTATCAAACCAATTGCTCAACTAGGGATGGGCAATAAATGGCATCCTTGCCAGTGATGCTCACACCCAAAGAATTTTTTAAAAACTTCCCAACCCCAGTTCTGCCAAAGCCCAAGAACATTCTCTCGTGTTACCAAAGCCAAGGACCATTCCTCAGTCCTATGAAAGCGCAGGACCCCCACCAGTTTAGCTAAACTCCACTCCACCTACCTTATATGGTTAAATACCAGGGGGTAGAATTTCCGCAGTGGTTTCACGTTCTCTCGCTATAACTTCGGTGTGAACCCCAGAGAAATGGCATAAACAGCTATTTCCTCAGGGTTTCTGCAAACCTTTTGCCAAAGTTATGGCGTGAGATCAGATGAACCCCCACAAATATCATAATTCAAACTAATATATCTTGCATACCATCTTGTTGTACATTCTCAGCTTTAAAACTGGTAAGGGATAAATTAAATATGTAGGTAAAGAAATTTATGTAAAATAAAGACCAATCACTTATGGCTTTCATACAATAATGACAGCATCATGGAATTCGACCCCCAAAGCAAAAACAAGAATTACAGAATATGCTTTAATAAAAATGAAATTTGACTTATTTAGTTACTGTAAATCTGTGGCCATGATATTATTCTTTCCATGGCACAAACACCTCTATTATTATAAAACAATATAAGCTCTGAATCACTGTGAGCAACATAATAGGGGATATATATATATATATATATTATTGTTGTAGCCTCTTTAGAAGTGGAGTATTTTTTCTTGTTTCTAAGTTAGATAAAATGATAATCAGGGAAACCTTCACAATGCCATTACTAAAACTGAAGTTCTGTCTAAACCAATTGCATTGCATTTTGTTTATTTTTGTTACTATAATTAGTGGCCACACAAATATGCACATACACTATTTTTGTAATATGGGTAACTGAATACAGTACTGAGATCCATACATGGCATTCTTAGCGTGTGCCATCAGTGTGTTTTCCAATTGGCTAGTGGTGATATTAATAGGGACAAGTAGTAGGAAACTGTATCTAGGTAACCACAAAACACAAATACATACAAATGTGCACAGCCACACATATGCCCGGACACACATGTTTAAATGAACACACCAGGTTCGAAATAATGTACGATTAATGAACAGAATACTCTTCAAATTTCCACTGCACAGAAAAAAAAAGTTTTAAAATTAACATTTTGCAGTAAGTATGGTCTGTAACTAACTGGTAACCTTTAATCACCAGGTGATGACATCAGAGACCTGCTTCTAATAACATATGAGACAATTGGGGCTGATTTTATAGCGGCTGATTAACATAGCAGTAATATTAACAGTTGAGACGTTCACCACAACTAGTTTTCATCATCAGCATTAAACCCATATTTTAAGTATTGAAAATTTTCACCAGTAGTGTTTGGGCACCTTAATAATAGAATAGAAGAATACCAGAGGTGGAGAGAGGGATGTCTGGCCCACTGATGAAAAATGGGCATGAACTAGGAAAGCATCAAATAAATACAGATCATATTAGGGAGTTTTCACTGTAAATAATCATAATTGAAAAATCTTTTGGTTAAAATGAAGTTAAATCTTACCTATATTAGTTACATTATGATGTGCTATTTGTACATTGTCCTACATAATGGATCATCATAGCCATTACAGTCTTCACAAAAATTGTAAAAGGGTGGACTCCTGGGATGACATTTAAAATATTTTTTAAATACTCCAGAATATTATATACACAGCGATATGCGGAGAAGTCGTTTGTACAGATATTGCAGTACATCTACATGTTGCAGTAATACTCCATTACCTTTATTTTGTTGGCATGACTTTGCATATGCTGGGGTGGGGGGGGGTGCGGGATTGCCAAGCTGAAGGGATGAGGCATCTTATCTGTTTCTGTCCCCTGCTGTTCAGTGGGCCGGGAGCATGGGAAAAGTAAAAAATTCCTTCAGTTCAGTACCTGGGTCAGTGGAACTTGAACTTAGTATCCAATACTTCCATGCTGTCCCACATCACTTTCACATGTAGTCATCGCTGCATCGATCCTGTTGTGCAGGACAGCCAATGCTAAATGAAAAAGTAAAAGAACAAGAAACATAAATTTTAACTTCAGCAATTCGATCTAAGGTTTTTTGTGAGCTTTTCCTGCAGTATTTCTTTAAACATATTTAAAGAACCCCCTTTCCCAATGCCATGCAAACACCCATTTGGAGCATACCACAGTGAAAAGACAACTTCATCTATGTACATGAGATAACAAGAGCGTAAGAAATACAGCAAGGGCAATGTGGTGATAAGAGGTCCATCTATTTGTCCTTATCACCACTGGTTAGTAAAGATATAAAATTGAGTCCTGTGCGATAATTTTGCTGGCTTATTCCTAATATTACTCTATCTCACCCATGTGCTTTGAAATATTTTTACTTGATGGATGTCACATATAATATGTAAGTATCAACTACTGGAAAATTCCAATAAACTTAACCACTGCTAAGAAAATCGATTTTTAACGAAGGGCCTCCTGCCCCAGTTGGTGACAGTTCTGGTTTCCCACGTACAGGTTGACTCCTAACACTGTGAGCTTATCGGAAGATTCTCAAGGATCCAGAACAGCTCTTGGAAGTAGAAAACTGCCCCTTTGAAACATGTTTCTACTGTGTATGGCAATAATTAAAATAATTACTGCCAAGTGCTAGGGTGGAATTTCCCTTCACTTACTATAATGGCTGGAAAATTTCAACATAAATATTTTTAAAAGTTCTGAATATTATACAGAGATTGCCAGGCATTTGACAGAATCATCTTTCATGGGCCGGGGTTTCCCAATATACCGATGGAGTTATAACAAAAAGTAAAAATATACCTGGAATACAGCTAGCTGGAAGGTGGCAGATGGGAGCAAGCTACAAGCATGTAATCAGTTTTCTGAGAATGTCATATACCATGAGAGTGATATTTGCGTGGTTTATAAAGGCTTGCAGTTATACACCTATTTTTGCATCGATGCACAGAAGGTTGGGTGTGCACCCATGTGAAAGTGACAGTATAACACAGGTATCAAATCCCAATCTGATGTCCACGTGTACTATAGCCAGGTGTGAGTCTCCTAGTGAGTGCCTGCTTACGTTTAAAACTTTAAATGGAATGCTTTTAATGCTACGAGAGAGTGGATGCACCCAGCTCTCCAACATTAAAAATTAGCAGCCCAGGGAATAAAATTTCGGGATATATGTCCAAACATACATGCTTAGAACCCTTTTATGGGTGACCTTATTGCAATCTGGATGAATGCACATTTAGCAGTATAACTGCAATCTGCCAGCTATGCAATGCACTTCACAGATACCGGTCTGAGGTTTCTGTAACTCCAAGGCTGGGTTACACCTTGCAGTACATTACCCTGATCAGCTATTGTTCAAATGTATCTGGTCAAATTAAATGCCTATATATGCCAAGGAATGGCAGTGAAAAGTTTAAATGCGATTATTGATCATATACTGAAAGTATTAGGTCAAAGTGAAGCGATTATCAATGAGCCTTAACTAGTAATGGGATGCTTCTGAAGGGCATTTGGTTAAAAGTCAAAGCAGATTAACAGGATCCCACATAGATTAACGATAAGGCCACATTTGGAACACTGTGCAGTTGAGGGCACCCCACATTCAGAATGCCATTAATGCGTTGACAGGATTTGGAGAAAAGTGACCAGGATGATTCCAGGATTTAACTTTTAAAGTTGGAAATGCACTGATGGACCAGGCAGTAAAATCACCACCTCATTTGGCACCAAGCCAGGCAGACCATGTTTGATTTCCAGGTCTACACTGAGTTGGCTGTTCCCAACCAGGAAAGAAGTGGGTTGCTATAATTGGATGTAATGCTCCTGGGAGGGAAATATTGGTCAAAATTTCCACTCCTGATTGCAGTCCCCTGCTAGAAATTACATGTGCGTGTAGACATCAGGTGTGAATAGGATCAGGCTCCGCTATGATCCTCTCTATGGGCAATAATCCACTAAAACTCACTTTATAGGCTTACACATAAAGAATAGCTACTTGTATGAAGTACCAAAGGACTGCTGCTACCCAAGCAACCATACCCCAGCATGATTCAGTGGCTAATTAGTGACTAGGCTCCTTGGGAGAGCCATCTGGGTCTCTTTGGTGTTAATGTGGCTCAAAAATGGTGAAGGAAGGTCAGAAACAAGTCAACCTCTGTGAAAAACTTGGTAATCTGATACCTGAACTACCCAGATCCATAGTGCTTCAGGGCACTGTTGATGATTGATTAGCCAGCTCACTAATGGAACCTGAAGGGATACACTGGTGGTTGAATTTTACCCACGTTGCTCCGGGTAACCCTGAAAACCAATGCCCTAAGAGGTGGGTGGTCCTGGCCGGACAAGCAGCAGGAAACCTATCAGTGCTCTGTGCTGATCGGCTGTGTGGGTTTAGCTGGTTCGACTCTAGCAGTATCCCTCTGCACACTTGGGGTCCCGAAGCATTGGCTGTGCCAACCTGTGTCTGAATTTAAGTAAGTGAGGTGCTTCCTTATGGGGAGACAATGCACACTCCATATAGGGCAAACAGAAACTCTACCAGTGCGTATTTCTCAGCAGTTTGGCTTGGAGAGGGTGGTGGAAGCAGATTCAATAGTAACTTTCAAAAGGGAATACTTCAAAAGGAGAAATTTGCAGGGCTATGGAGAAAGAGAAGTGAGTGGGACTAATTGGACAGCTCTTTCAAAGAGCCGGCACATGCATGCTGGGCCCAATGACTTCCTTCTGTGCTGTATGATTCTATGAATCTATGATGACTTGATTAAAAAAAACACAGGTAAGTTGAATTTTGAAAACAAAAAGGGACTTCTTTGAGGCAGGTGGATGGGAGAGGAAGGTAGGAGGGGAGAAGGGGAACAGGTTTGGGGTGAGGGGCTCCTTGTGAAGAGTGAGTGAGAATGAGGGGGGAGTGAATGGAGAATTAAACGTGAGGGGAGTGCCAGCGGAGTGAAGCAGAAATGGGCATAAAGGAGTTGAACAGATAGTTCAAAGGGGAAGAAGTAGGGGTAGCAAGTGAGTACCAATGAGAGTGAAGGGGGGGTAGGAAGAGAAGTGGATAGTGAAGGGATGTGATGAGAGTGATGGGGAGGTAGGAAGGGAAGTGGATAGTGAAGGGATGTGATGAGAGTGAGGGGATGGGGGAAGCATAAGTGATGGGGGTAGGACATTGAAAACAGAACTGCCGAGGGGCATATTTTGCCCACAACCTCCACTCGAAATTGCAAGCAGCAGCTTTTGCCAACTCCTTTCCCCACTATGCCACACTACAACACCAACCCATCTCCCACTGAAGAAGAAGAAAAAGACAGAGAGCAAAAGAAAAAGATGAGTGAGGGAGACAGAAGCAGAAGAGAAGAGAAACAGGGAGCCAGAAACACAAGAGGTGAGACAGCAATAGGAAAACAACAGAGACAGGTAAGAGAACAGACCATATTCTCCAATTTAGCGTGCGCAATAACACAGGAGCTCTACTAGTTAGAAAGATATTTTGGCAATTCCCCTGATACTTTTGGGGCAAGCAGGGTTGAGGAGAAATTTCATATTTTATCATCTTGGAAATGTTACTGTAGATTATTTACTTCCTTTGGGAGATTAACCTGGGGGTAGCCCATGTGTGAATTGTATATAGATCATTGAAAGGTGCAAGCTCAAAAGGCCAAATAGCCTTTGGTTTTGTTGCATATTGATTTTTTATGATAATATATGCAACTTATTTTGTAAATCTTAGTGGCATTACGATAATAGCACTGTCTGTGTGGTGTCAGTAGAATGTGACAGGAAAGAGGGCGTTGTAACATGCAAGTATTTGTCCAGAATTGCAATAGAATCACCTGACAGTGAGGAATAAGGTGTGCATTATTTACTCCAATTTCCCTCAGTTGCGACATCCATGGCCTAAGGGACAGACAGACGGGTGCAACAGGGAAAAGTCACTTTATTATCAGTTGCTAACAGCCACTCGGTGCTACATCATGATGAAATGATTTAATGCAGTAGTGATATTGACAGTCATGAGAAAAGCTGTCCGTGTGTACAAGTTTTCTGCAGGCCATGAGGACATGGCTCAGCCATGTGATAGCCTCCCTTGTGAAGCAGAGGTGCCAAAGACTGGCTTCCTCCAAAATGCCCAGGAAGGACTGTCTGGACTAGTAAATTTAGGTTTGGCATAAGGACATGTGCTTACATAACTGCTGCGGTATTGTTGCACCTGTCTTTCTTGTCCTTCGGTCGTTCGTATCAGGCGTGGCTCACTCTTGCCTCTGATTTAGAAGGTTGTGGCTTCAAGTCCCACTCCAGAGACTTGAGCACATAATCTAGGCTGACACTTTAGTACTCCCTCAGCACTACACTTTGGAGATGCTGGGCTAAAATTTGAGTAGCTCCCCATTTGGGATGCTCACTTTGCCGGGGCGCTACTTTTAGCGCCCTGGAAAAATTAGCACCCCCGCACCGGAACTTGAGTGGTTGCGCCCCAAGAGGGAAGCAGGGCGCTACTGCGCTGCGGCACGTCGCGCCACGGTATTGCAGGCCTTCCCTCAAGGGCCTAGCGCAGCGCGACCCGAGGCCCAGCTGGGCCCCCGGGGATCGGGAGTGCCGGCAAAAGAGCCCGGCACTCAAGAGAAGTGCCGGGCTCTTGGAGCGCAGGCGGCCAGCAACAAAAATGACCGCCCCGCACCTTGCCTTTAAATTGCGCCTCTCCGGCCGCAGGTAGGCCCCCCTGACCCCGTCGGACATAGCGTCCGGCGGTAAGTCAGGAGGCGCTCCCAAAGATCGCGGCCGGGGCGCGAGCGGGGTGCTGCGCACGGCGATGATGTCATCGCCGGCGGCGCAGCACCGCGGGGCGCTACCGGTTAGCGCCACCGTTAACCTCCCGCTGAATTTCACGGGAGGCGTGGGCGGCGCCGCGCCCGGGCGCTAGTTGCTTTGCGCCCCGTTAGCGCCCACTTAGGACGCTAACAGGAGGCGCAAAGCAACCCAATTTTTCCCCTGCTATCTTTTGGATGAGACGTTAAACAGAGGCCCCCATCTGTCCTCTCAGGTGGATGTAAGAGATGGCATATATCCAAATTTGCCGATGACACAAAGATAGGCGGCATTGTAGGCAGTGTAGATGGAAGCATAAAATTACAAAGGGATATCGACAGATTAAGTGAATAGGTAAAACTGTGGCAAATGGATTTCAATGTAGGCAAATGTGAGGTCATCCACTTTGGACCTAAAAAGGATAGGGTATTTTCTAAATGGTGAAAGGCTAAAAACAGTGGAGGTCCAAAGGTCCAGGTACATAGATCATTAAAATGTCATGAATAGGTACAGAAAATAATCAAAAAGGCTAATGTGATGCTGGCCTTTATATCTAGAGGACTAGAATACAAGGGGGTAGAAGTTATGCTGCAGCTATACAAAACCCTGGTTAGACCACACCTGGAGTACTGGGAGCAGTTCTGGGCACCACACCTTAGGAAGGATATATTGGCCTTGGAGGGAGTGCAGTGTAGGTTTACCAGAATGATACCCGGACTTCAAGGGTTAAGTTACGAAGAGAGATTACACAAATTAGGGTTTTATTTCCTGGAATTTAGAAGGTTAAGGGATGATCTGATCGAAGTTTTCAAGATAGTAAGGGGAACAGATAGGGTAGATAGAGAGAAACTATTCTAAGATTAGGAGACATAGGGCTGGATTTTCATTGGCCCGTGGAGGCGGGTTTGGAGGCGTGTGCAGGGTTAAAGTTGCAGATTCGGGGGTCCCGACCCCATCCCGCCCCCAACCCGCCTCCATGCCAGTTTCGCTGGCGGCGGGTACCCGACCTGTGCTGGGACCCGCCTCCCCGAGGCAGGAAGGGGATTAGTGACAATTAACTGCCTGTTAACAGGTAGTTAACAGGCAGTTTTTTGCCTAATCCCTATTTTGAAAGCTGAAATGTGGGCTTCCCAACAGGTGCCAACCACGCCAAGTTAGCGAGGCGGACCGTGGGTCTGCAGGGGTTGGAGGGGTCGATATGTCCGGTGGGCAGGTGAGTGATGGGTGCATGTGTGCAGAGGTAAGTGTGTAAGGTAAGTGCAAAGTGTGGGAAAAAGTTTTACTTACCTTAACTTCCTCCTGCAGGTGTCAGCCCTTCAGTTCTCGGGAGTCAGAAATC